>CM060338.1:30860111-30880111 GCA_030674155.1 Stramonita haemastoma | reverse complement strand
CTGATCTTAACCATACAAAAGTGCTCCATTTCCAAAGACCAAGAGAGCAACGTCCTCTGGTGGCAAATGAATCAATGGCAAGGGAGAGAAGTGAGGTTTTCACTGGATCATTGAGCAGGAGGTAATTTGTGTGGTGCTTTGGTGGTCCTACTTGTAATGGCACTGAATTAGAGGATAGGGCTTACATGGCTGTAGCCTGACGAGGACAGTGAATGATTGGTGAGTGTGTGTGTGTGTGTGTGTGTGTGTGTGTGTGTGTGTGTGTGTGTGTGTGTGTGTGTGTGCATGTTTGTGTTTATCTGTGTGCATGTGTGTATGTGTGTTATATGTCCATATGCATATATATGTGTGTATGTGTGTGTGCATGTCTGTGTATGTGTGTCTGTGTGTGTACACGCACATGTGTGTATGCATGTGTGTGTTTATGTGTTGTGTGTGTGTGTATGTGTGTGTATGTAGTGTGTTGACGTGTGTGTATGTGCATATGTGTGTATGTTGTGTGTGTATGTTCGCGTGTGCATGTGTGTGTGCGTCCATGTGTGTGTGTGTGTTGTATGTGTGCACGCATGTGTGTTTGCTGTTAGGATACCAAGAGTCCTTTCAGGAAGCATGAAGTTAAACTCTTCAGCATGTCTCAGAGACTGCTTTAAAACAAAATGAACATGTCAAGAAAAGGAATACTTTTCAGAAGCAGAGACCTGTCATTTCCCATAGCATAGTGCCCCTGGCGTCTGGTAGGGGTGGTAAGGTAATTGTGCTGTGAGGTGCTTTGTTTCATTTAAATTGAAGAAAAAGGTTTTGTGTAGATTGGATGCTGAGTTCTATAAACTACAAACTCCCTCCCTCCCTTCCCTCTCTGTTTCCCTGTCTCTCTCTGTCTCTGTCTCTCTCTCTCTCTTTCTGTCTCTCTCTTCTCTCTATCTGTCTCTCTGTCTCTGTCTGTCTCTGTCTGTCTGTCTTCTGCCGTCTGTCTCTGTCTGTCAGTCTGTCTGTCTCATCTGTCCATCTGTCTCATCTGTATGTCTGTCTCTGTCTGTCTGTCTGTCTGTCTGTCTGTCTGTCTTCTGTCATCTCTCTCTCTCTCTCTCTCTCTCTCCATCTCGTCTCTCTTCTCTCGTCTCTCTCTCTCTCTCTGTCTCTCCCTCTCTATCACTCTCCATTACACATAATGCTTTCTTCCCTTCCCTTCTTTTTTTTCTCTTCTTCTTTTTCTTCTTCATCAATTCTTCAAATTCTCCTACTTTGTCAAATTCTTCTTTGTATTCAAATTCTTCCTAAAATTCATCTTCTTTCTCTTTAGAATTCTTCTCCTTCTTAGAATTTTTCTCCTTTTCCTCCTCAACCTCATCTTCTTCTCCTCTCCTCCTCCTCCTCCTCCTCCTCCACTTCTTCTTCTTCTTCTTCTTCTTCTTCTTCTTCTTCTTCTTTCTTCTCTTCTTCTTCTTCTTTCTTCTTCTTCTTCTTCCAAATCTTCAAATTCTTCATCATCATCATAATCTTCTTCTGCACCTTATCCTTTCATCCTCTACTGTCTCTTTCCATTTCATAATCTCCTCTTCTCTTCTTCATTCCCCCTTCATCTTCCATTCTCTCTGAAACTCCACCCTCCATTTTTCTGGGTCCTCAGTTAATTCAGACACCCACAAGCCATCATAGAACAGGCAGACAATGGACAAGACAATAATCTATTCCTGTAACATCCACAATGCAATCACTTGGCCTCAATCAAGTGCTCCCACTAAAAGGGTAAACTTGATTTGCACTGTTGATGGCCAGGATTGCTAGAGGCTCTTTCTGAGCAAATCGATTTGCAGCAATGTGATAATTTTTGGCCAATGGGTTAATTCCTGAAAATTGGCTGATAGGGTCAGGGTTAAAGACGCTAGCTGCATGCAGGTTGTCTTGGTGGTTAAGGTATGCAGCTGTGACAATTTGGGAAAATGGAATTTGCAGCTGAGGTCATCATGTTCTTAAGTCTCTTTCTTCTTAATGCACCTCCTTTGCCTTGTTCCTCCATACATGCACCCAAGTATATATGTTTGCAGGAGTACACACAGGCCTGTGCATGCACATTGCATGCGCACACACACTCAAGCACACACACAAACACACAGACACATACACACACTATAATCTGTTTCATATGATATTCCACACTCATTCATGCCTCCTCTTACCAATATACTCCCTCCCCTCTCTCTCTCTCTCTCTCTCTCTCTCTCTCTCTCTCTCTCTCTCTCTCTCTCTCTCTCTCTCTCTCTCTCTCTCTCTCTCTCTCTCTTTCACACACACACGCACACACACATAACACACCCAACACACACACACACACACACACACACACACACACACACACACACACACACACACACACACACACCACTCACTACACCACATCACTCACTCACTGGCCGCCTCAGGTCCAACAATGGGCAGACAAAGAAAGGGCAGATAACTGGATTACCCTGTTTAGAGAATCAGGAAGGATGGACAGAAACAATATTGTACCCTCTCCCCACCCCCACCCCCTCTCCCACCCCACCCCCCTCTCCCTCCCCCTCTCCCTACCAACAACCACAAACCTACCCTTCAGCCATTCCTGTTAGCTTCTGCTAGATTGTGAACAGTTGCTAGTAGTTTTTTTATGCTTGCATGCATGCACCTACACATCATCAGACACCATCGAGATTCGAACTCACAACATCATGGATGTACAGGGATGGAAATTAACTGGTTTATCCACTCTGCCACAGAATCTGTAAGTTCGCAGGTAGTGGCTGATTTTGAGCCATTTTAAACCCAAGAACCATGGCCCAAAGTGCGAACCCTGATTTCCTTCTGGATCCTAGTTTGTTTTAGTGCAAGGTTGGTTATTTTCATCTAATAATGATAGATTGATCTCACTTGACTTGACTTGACTTGACCTGACCTGACCTCACTTGAACTGAATTGACTTGAGTTGACTCAACATGAACTGACTTGACTCAACATGAATTGAATTGACTCAACATAAACTGACGTGACTCGATTTGACTTGAATTGACTTGACTCAACAAGAGTTGACTTGACTCGACATGATTTTTTTTTTACTCAACTTGAGTTGATCTGACTCACGATGAATTAATTTGACTCAACAAGAGTTGACTTGACTCGACTTGACTCAACATGAATTGACTTCACTAAACACGAACTGACTTGACTCAACATGAAATGACTTGTCTTGACTCAACATGAAATGACTTCACTTGTCTTGAATCAACATTATTTGACTTGACATGAATTGACTTGACTTGAATTGACGTGACTTGACTTGATTTCACTTGTCCCTTAACTCCTTCAGAAATTGTTGGTGCCCTGCGACGTCATTTTCAGGCAGTGTGTCCTTGGCATTTTGAACTTGGAGAAGCCCATTCTATTCCTTTGTTCCTTTGGAAAAGTACGAAGATATCTTTTCGTTTTACTTTTGTTTAATAGTTGGAATGAGCCATAGTTGTTTTTTTCTAACACTTTTTGATAGCTATGTGTTTTGGGGTGCAGATTTCCATCCAGAGTGAATCAACAAATATTATTGATGATTACTGCAAGGGTCCATTGCATCATTTCTTTAAATATTTTTTTTACTTACAGGTTTTGTTTTGGTTTTTTTGTTGTTGTTTTTTTTGTTTGTTTTTGTTTGTTTGGTGGTTTGTTTGTTTTGTTTCTGTTGTTTTTTTGGGGGTAGGGGAGCACAGCACAGTGGTCAGGGCACTTCCTCTCCCCAAACTAAGGTTAAGAAGCATTAAAATAAAATAAATTAATAATGACAAATAAAAAAAAAGTGGCGCTCCACCACGAAATGAGTCGCTTAGCACATTACCCAATTTTGCGCTAGGAGCCTTTAAAGGCAGGTGGGGGTCAAGTTGTCAATTTTGATATTTTGATTGATTATTAAACTAGATATGTTCATTTATCTTATAATGAAATATCAAGGCATAATTTTTGTTCCTTTTGCTTTTAAATGTGTTTTGAAAATACCAGAGCACTCATTCTGACAACCTGTTACTAAAATAAACTTGCCCGTTTCTCATTTTGTCACATCCTGCAGTCTATCATTTCAATTTGTAATAATGTTGCACAGAATTGTCCGATTTTTAATCTGTTTTTTGTATTTGATAGCCACTTTATTGCACATCAATAGCATGTCAATAACTAAAAATTGACCTCATGTGCACTCCGTCTCATTATGTGGTGGAGCGTCACCATTGAGCATGATTAGGCCTACCTCTTGTATAAGTGATCATTCCTGCACCTCGGCTTCAGTACAGTCCCCCAGTTCACCCAACTGCAAATGGGTAGGCCTACCTGTCTTCTGACACAGTTCGACGTAGTAACGCAGTTCATCGTAACTCGCTGAAACATTTTTTTTGAAAACAACTAAAATATGGAAAGAGAGAGAGAGAGAAGAGAGAGAGAGAGAGAGAGAGAGAGAGAGAGAGAGAGAGAGAGAGAGAGAGAGAGAGAGAGAGAAAAGAAGAAGACAAAGACGAAGACCAAAAAGAAGAAGAAAAAGAAGAAGAAGAAGAAAAAGAAGAAGAAGAAAAAGAAGAAGAAGAAGAAGAAGAAGAAGAAGAAGAAGAAGAAGAAGAAGAAGACAAACAAACAAAAACAGAAAACAAAAAACAACCACAGCAACAACAACAACGGTTAATCTTAGCCACAGCTGTCACCAGACATCTCATCTGCCCTCATCTTTAAAACTCTCCAATAATCATCCCCAAATCAAAACAACGTAAAACAAGAGGGGAAGAAAGGGGTTAGGTTTGTGCTGGGCTTGTTGTTCATCGTCGATTTCTTTCTTTCTAATACAGACCATAGAAAAAACACAACAAAGCAAAAGAGAGAGAGAGAGAGAGAGAGAGAGAGAGAGAGAGAGAGAGAGAGAGAGAGAGAGAGAGAGAGGAGAGAGAGACAGCGGGAGAGAGAGAGAGAGAGTCTCCTCCTTCCTCCTCCATCCTTCCTCTTCACTCTTCACTTCTTCTACGTCACCCCCCCCCCCCCCCCCCCCCCCCCCCCCCACATACACCCAAACACATCCGAGCCTGCGCACAGGCAGCAGGCGTTATAAACAGGAAGAAAAATGGCCCCTTTTCCCCTGACGCAATAATGGCCACAAGTTTATGATTAGTAGAAGACGGAGCAAACCTGACCCGCCATATTGCTCCCCAACTTTCTCCCCTCCGCATCAACACTTCCACCGGTGCCACTTTACAAAATTTCTCCCAGCTCAAAAATTTCCCCGGGCCAGATTTTGATGCATGTTTGTTTGGCAGAAGTGGTTGATTGATGGGAAAAAAAATTATTGGTGATAACATTCATTCATAACAGTCATTCGGACGAGATTATAAACCGAGGCCCCGTGTGCGAACGCATGCAGAACGTCTTGCGCACACGTTAAAACCCCGTTCCGCATTTTAGAAGAGCAGGCCATTGTGTGCTGGTGAAACGGATGACAAAATTATATTTTTAGAAACCAGCATGTACACAGGTGTCGTGTTTAGACACCATCCCTGGGAAAAATCGGGGAGTTGGAGTCGTTATTATGAACTTCCCTGCTTCGAGGGAACGCCTTGCTCATCATGTGTTGCTGTCTATCTACCTAGTAGCTACTCTGGCTTTGAATGATGATTATTGTCTAGTGTTTTCATTTTCGAATTTATTATTATATCGTTTCATCTGTCTTATTACTGCTTTGGAATGTGGTAATAAGTGTGGTAGTGAAATTTAAATTTCTATCGATTGATCGATTGATCGATTGATCGATTGATCGATTGATCAATCTACTATCTATCTATCTATCTATCTATTATCTATCTATCTATCTATCTGTCTGTGGTCTGTCTGTCTGTCTGTCTGTCCGTCCGTCGTCCGTCCGTCGTCGTCGTCCGTCATCCGTCCCTCGTCCCTCCGTCCGTCCGTCCGTCCGCCTCCTGCCTGCCTCCTGCCTGTCTGTCTGTCTGTCTGTCTATCTATCCTTAGTCTGGCGACCGTGGGGGCATCCTGAGACTTGACAACCAGTTCCCTCATTCCTCTCTCGTTTGCCTTTCTCAAGGTTTTGTTCAGTTCTAGGACTGTCCATTCGCTGATGTTGTTCTCCCATCTCTTCCTTGGTCTGCTCTTTCTTCCTCCTTGGACAGTGCCTTGCAGTATGTTTTTGCAAGTCTTGATCTTGGGACATGCCCGTCACATTTGGTTTACCTCTTAGGGTCGATAGAAGATTTAATGATACGTTGACGCTTATTTTTTCTCAGATCTTTTTATTCTGTTTTTGGTGGGGGGGGGGGGGGGGGGGGGGGGGGGGATTTTAGTTTTGATGTAACAGAATCTCTCTCAGATTTTGAAGTTGTTTGAGTCAAGTTAAGCAGCGTCGAGCATGGTTGCCAGTTGGATGGGTGACCGTTTGCGCGCCTTGGCGTCTGTACAGTTTCCCCCAGTTTACCCAGCTGTAAATAGGTACCCGCCCTCTTTAGGGTCAGCGAAGGTGAAGCAGCGAGGGAGACGAGATGGGCGCTGCCCTCAACATGCTGGTCCCTAGAGAAGCTCTGAAGGTCTCTGATGCCTCGCTCCCCTACGACCGCCTAGGTTATGGGACACCTTTTTGATTCTTGATTCCCACCACCCATAACCACTACCGCCACCACCACCACCACCAGTGCCACCACCACCACCACCATCCTCAAATCAACATCAGCACCAACATCTCCATCATCATTCTGTCCACTATCTCTTAACACCACATAACTAAAACACACACACACACACACACACACACACACACACACACACACACACACACACACACACACACACACACACACAAGAAAAGAATAAACACAGGTAAAGGGGGGGGGGTCCAAATTCAAGAGGGATATATTTTTCTCAAAGACACCGGAAGACGTGTGTGTGTGTGTGTGTGTGTGTGTGTGTGTGTGTGTGTGTGTGTGTGTGGTGTGTGTGTGTGTGTGGTGTAGTTGTGGTGGCGTACGTATGTGTGTGCGTGCGTACATGTGGTATGCGTGCTGCGTGTGGGGTGTGCGTGTGTGTGCGTGCGTGTGTGTATGCGTGCGTGCGGTGCGTGTGCGTGTGGTGTGCTGTGGTGGTGTGCGTGTGGTGTGTGTGTGTGTGTGTGTGTGTGTGTGTGTGTGTGCGTGTGCCCCTAAGTCGCCAGACAAGCGTCTCCTTTGGCTCCCGTCCTATAGCCACCATCGTCCAAATTACCTCTATCTGGAAAATGGCCCCGGCATGAATCAATTATTTCCGAGCATTTAACACCGAGGGCTTGAGAGAGGCGAGGGAAAAGAGACGGTTTGTCACTGTGAGGAGGAGGGAGGAGGAAGAAGAGGAGGAAGGAGGAGGAGGAGAGAAGAGGAGGAGGAGGAAGAGGAGGAGGAGCACTGTAAAGCGACGAATGAGAGAAGAGAGATGGAAGGAGATGTTTTGTGGGGGAGGGGGGTTGCGGGGAGTAAAGGCGGGGGAGGAAGGAGTTGGGGGGGGGGGAAGAGAGGAGAGAGAGAGAGAGAGAGAGAGAGAGAGGAGAGAGAGAGAGAGGGGAGAGAGAGAGAGAGAGAAGAGAGAGAGAGAGAGAGAGAGAGAGAGAGAGAGACGCTTTTGATAGAGCGAGAAAGAGAGAGGGGGCACAGACAGACAGACAGACAGACAGATATGCAGAGATAGTGTACACTTAACATTTAAACGTTTATGAGAGAGGGAGTGATATATACATACATTAAATATATATATATATATATATATATATATTATATATATATATATAATATATATATATATATATGAGAGAGTCATTCGGATGAGACTATAAACCGAGGCCCCGTGTGCGAACGCACGTAGAACATCTTGCGCACATGTTAAAACCCCGTTCCGCTTTTCGGAAGAGCAGGCCATCGTGTGCCGGTAGGAGCGGATGACAAAATTATATAATAACAGCATGCATACAGGTGTGTTTAGACACCATCACTGAGGAAAAATCGAGGAGTTGGGAGTCCCAGGGCGGCTCGGGGCTGTATATGGCAACGTTCTGGTGGCTCTTGCAACGGTACTGGAACCATTCGTATTGGTCATTGCCTTTCCAATGGATCATTCCAGTGGCGTGGAGAGGGGGGGGGGGGGTTGCTGCATGGGTAACAGTTTGCCCTCCATACTTACTTACCCAGGCTTTGCGCTCTAAAAACTAGAGCGCAACTCCATAGTCTCCCGAGACTGATGGGTGCCTACTACTTTATATAACATATATGTATGTATGTATGTATGTATGTATGTATGTATGTATGTATGTATGTATGTATGTATGTATGTATGTATGTATGTATGTATGTATGTATGTATGTATGTATTATATATATATATATATATATATATATATATATATATATATATATATATATATATATATATATATATATATATATATATATATATATATATATATATATATATATATATAAGACAAGACAGATAAATAGACAGACTGACAGAGACGGACACAGACAGGCAGAAACGAAAAGACACACACACAAATAAAATATTTAGCGACCGACAGACATACGAACAGATATGCAGAGAAGGAGGGGGGTGAGAAGTGAGAATGAGGGGTATAGTACCAGATCGAGAAGGACTGGATAATAAATTGGCTTTTCTCTCTCTCTCCCAAAACGGAGGTACAAGGGTGGGGGGTAGGAAGATCGGTGGGTGGAGTGGGGGGTAGGGGGGTAGGAGGGGATAAGGGGGGGGGGGGCTGTGGACGAAGTGATTGATCTGATGGGTCTTGTGTTGATCACTCTGTTCGTGGTGGCCTAATGCAATTTGAGATGTAAGCTGTAGACACCAGCCAGTCTCCAATATTAAATTGGTTGTTTTGTTTTTTGGGTTGTATTACAGTCCCAGCATGCACACAGGTGTCGTGTTTAGACACCATCCCTGAGGAAAAATCGGGGAGTTGGTGTCCCTAGGGTGGCTCGGGGCTGTATATGTTAACGTTCTGCTGGCTCCTGCGACGGTACTGGAACCATTCGTATCGGTCATTGCCTTTCCAATGGATCATTCCAGTGCCGTGGTCTGCTGCATGGGTAACAGCTTGCCCTCCATACTTACTTACCCAGGCTTTGCGCTCTAAAGACTAGAGTGAAACTCCATAGTCTTCCGAGACTGATGGGTGCCTACTATTACAGTACCAGAGGAGAAATCCGATTTAGGGGACTGTGGTAACCGCAATGTCATCCCACAATGGCGCCTGGGGCCACCCTAAAAAAATAATACAAAGTGATCAAAACGCTGAGGTTAAGCAGCATCGAGCGTGGTTACCAATTGGATGGGTAACTGTTTGTGCCCCTTGGCTTCAGTACAGTTCCCCCAGTTCATCCAGCTGTTAATGGGTTCCTGCCCTCTTTAAGGTCACGGAAGGTAAAGCAGCGAGAAAGAGGAGATGGGTGCCGCCCTCAACATGCTGGCCCCTAGAGAAGCTGAGGTCTCTGAGGCCTCGCTCTCCCCTACGACCACATAGGTTATGGGACACCTTTACCTTTTACCTTATCTGCATGAAATTCTAGCACCCAGACCTCCGCTTTGCATAACTGGCCTGATAAAGGGAGCTTCCCCCTTTCCGTTACCTCCTACTGTGATATTAATCGTGGTGTGTTGTGTTGTGTTGTGTGTGTTGTGGTTGGGGTGTGTTAGTGTTGTTGTGTGTGTGTGTGTGTGTGTGTGTGTGTGTGGTGGTGGTGCGTGGTGTGTGTGTGTGTGTGTGTGTGTGTGTGAGTGTTGGTGTGTGCGTGTGTGTGTGTGTGTGTGTGTGTGTGTGTGTGTGTGTGTGTGTGTGTGTGTGTGTGTGTGTGTGTGTGTGTGTTGTGTGTGAGTGTGTGTGTGTGTGTGTGTGTGTGTGTGTGTGTTGTGGTGTGTGTGTGTGTGTGTGTGTGTGTTGTGTGTGTGTGTGGTGTGGTGTGTGTGTGTGTGTTGTGTGTGTGTGTGTGTGTGTGTGTGTGGTGTGTTTTGGTGATGTGTGTGTGTGAGTGTGTGTGTGTGTGTGCGTGCGTGTGTGGAGGGGGGGAGGAGGTAGGGGGAACGGAAGAGGGGGGGGGGGGCTTCTGCTGCGTATATGAGATCAGGCACACTGTTGTTTTTTTTAATCTTGTAATTGTTCTTATATTTTTTTCATTCCACGGCTAGATCTCCGAGGTTCACCAATGGTTAGATTTTCGCGTATAGGCCGTCCTCCCTGCCCCCCACCCTCCCCAACCATTTAGTAGCCACATTTGGACTTCATGATATTCTTGTAATAGTATTTTTTTTATGAAAACGCCATATGTTTTTTGTGCTCAGAGAAAATCATTGGCAGCAAACAAATGACAATACTGGCAAAATGGTTGTTTTTTTATTTAAAAAAAAAAAAAAGCAAAACACAAAAAACAAAGAAAATTTTTATTTTCTCAACAGTGTTTCTAAAGAAACAAAAAAAATTGTCTAACTTAACCAACATTGGCTATGCTATACAAAAACAGAGCCAAACTGAAGTAAGCCAGAACTACCTGCGTCATGTAGGTAGATGGAGCTCATCAGTCTGGGAAGACAGTTCATCGAGGAGAAGGAAAACTCTGATTTCAAACCTCCTCTGTCTTGCGGTCATACCTACTCATAGGAAAGGCTTCGGGAATCAACCCTGAGGAAAATTTGGGAGCTAGAGTCAGTCCCCAAGGCAGTTCGAGTCTGTATATAGTAACGTTCTGGCAACTCCTGCAATGGCATTGGAACCATGAGTGATCGGTGGTCTAGAGGTAACGCGCATGCCCAGAAAGCGAAAATTCCGGGTCGGAAGTACAGTGTGCGGTGGTTTGATCCCCGTTCGGGCCCTAAACTTTTCCCCCATCCATTAACCCATAAGTGGTAGTCTTGGTGCTAGTCTTTCGGATGAGACGATAAACTGAGGCAGACAAACAGACAGAAGAGAGAGAGAGAGAGAGAGAGAGAGAGAGAGAGAGAGAGAGAGAGAGAGAACTCGAACTCGAACTCGAACTCGAAAGGTTTATTCATGAAAAAAGGCCATTGGCCCATACATGAAGGGGGTTGCCAAATAACGATAACGATAATTGCTATAAGCTGACACACGACGCTACTTCAAGCCATGGAAACCACAGCATTGATTAGTAATGTACATCGAGACACAAACTCTTTACTGTCCAGATATGTTACGGCATTCCGAGCCTTTCTTTCCTCCAGTCTTTGTCACACACACACCCTTAGGTCTAGGCTAGGCCTAGCCAAGTGACTGCTGTAATAGTTCTCTAAGTGTCGCTAAGTCCCTTGAAGCACACGATAGGGTCTCCGTGTGTAGTGTGTTCTGGATACGCTTCCCATTCCGCAAACTGGCGAGTTTGACACGTTCCTCTTTTAGCATGTTTTTCTCTTGCTGTTTGACAAACCAGTACACACATACTGGCTCAGTGTCTGGTTGGCATGCGCACTGGATCACAATGTCGTCTGACTCACATGTCACAATATCTTCACCGTCTGAATGATGTAGCACGGATTTTCTAAAGTGTGTATTTCTTTGTCTGTCTCTTAGCCTTCTCTGTACCGATCTATCAGTTAGAGTAGCCACGTACTGTTTGACATTTCTTGCATCGAATGCACCAACAATATTATCATCGTTCACCTCAGGCTGCAAAACACACATATCAGCACAGTCACTACAATCAGACATACAGGGAGGTTCTAAATCAACCGATGATGGCAACTTAACTGATGTTTTTGTGTTGATGTCCTGTGTGTGTGTTGTTGGTAGATCTATTCCATGTGTATCTACACATGCTGTATTCCCCTGTTCTACTCCACTGTCAGGCAGACTCGAGGCACTGAAGACACAGTCACTTTCACACACAACACTTGCCTGCTTCTCTTTATGCTTTCGAGAACGCTCAACATCTCGTCGTCTTTGAGAAAACGATTTTTTTCCTGTAATACTGTGCTTGTGTGCTGCGATTCACTGTTGGATCCGCCATGTTGGTTGACACTGTTGTGTCCACTGGTTTCAGTCGCAAGACAAAAACCACGCTGTCCCCTTCTCCTGCCACTTTCCAGCTGGAAACTGCATTGTCGGTCAGCAGGGCGCCTAAGGTCCTCTCCACAGCTGCTGGAAGTCCAGTAACTGGCATTTTTGAATGAATTTCTAGTTTTACTGCTGCTCACAGAAAATGTACGCCCTGTCCGCTTCACTTCTCGTGACCGCCCGAGAGAGAGAGAGAGAGAGAGAGAGAGAGAGAGAGAGAGAGGAGAGAGAGAGAGAGAGAGAGAGAGAGAGAGAGAGAGAGAGAGAGAGAAAGAAGAGAATCAGAGGATGAATAAATCGTAGTATGCGTGCGTGCGTGCGTGCGTACGTACGTGCGTGCGTGTATGTGTGTGTGTATGTGTGTGTGGTGCGCGCGCGCGCGCGTGCGTGCATGCGTGCGTGCATGTGTGTGTGTGTGTGTGTGTGTGTGTGTGTGTATGAGCGTGTGTGTGTGTATGGTGTGCGTGTCTGTCTATCTGTCTGTTTGTGTGTGTGTGCGTGTGTGCGTGTGTTCGCGCGCACGTGCACGCGTGAAACAAACGATGAGGTCTATCTCTTCGTTAATTCCTACCCCCTGAGTCGTCAAGTATTCCTCTGTGGGCATAATTTCCCCCCAGAAAATACAATATTTAAAAAAGAAACTGATACCAGCGTGAAAATAATGCGGGACTTTTTTCCAAAATGGGTACAGAATTTAAGAAAAAATGTGACGAAATTGAGCTTTGATTTGTTTGCTTTATAAGATTTAGAGCTAGATCTATATAAATTCCATCTATCATTATCATCATCATATAGATATAAAGAAAACAAGACTGGGTATTTCTTACATCATATCTTCTGCTTCAATAATCATAAAACCATAAGTTTATCTCCTACCTAACAATGCATTCCGCATTATATTGTTGTTGATTGTGGGATCAACATAAAACAAACGTGTGACGCTGCAATGGATCCCTGCCCACTGTAACATCCATGGCAAAGAGCAGGCTGATGATGAACTTGCTAAACAGGGGGCACAGAAAGAACAGTGCAAACGCAGCCTCACCTTCCACGAAAAGAAGGTAGGTAGGTGTCCCATAACCTGTGTGGTCGTAGGGGAGCGAGGCGTCAGAGACCTCAGCTTCTCTAGGGACCAGCATGTTGAGGGCGGCGCCCATCTCCCCTCCCTCGCTGCTTTACCTTCCCTGACACTAAAGAGGGCAGGTACCCATTTACAGCTGGGTGAACTGGGGGAACTGTACTGTAGCCAAGGCGAGCAAACGGTCACCCATCCAATTGGCTACCAGGCTCGACGCTGCTTAACCTTGGCTGGGGGAAAGCGAGCGCTCTGACCACTGAGCTATCCCGTCCCCATATGAAAAGAAAACAATCATCAAATTAATGGCCCGACCTAGAGTAGACAAGGACGACTACCACCATCTCAAAAGAGAAGAACAGGTCATCATTCTAAGACTCCGCACTGGGCACAACGGGCTAAATCACAATATGTCTGCAAAGCTGAAACTCGATCCTTCTCCCCTGTGTACCTGTGGTAAAGAAAACCAGACAAGCGAGCACATCCTTCAGAGGTGTACGCTATACAGTGACTTGAGGAAGAAAGTGTGGCCGATGGAGATAACCCTACAGACCAAGCTGTACGGCTCACGAGAGGAGCTGGAAAGGACATGCCATTAATTTTTCCCCAGACACATCTAAGGGTGTAAAAAAGCAAACGAGGGAAGAAGAAGAAGAAGAAGAAGAAGAAGAAGAAGAAGAAGAAGAAGAAGAAGAAGAAGAAGAAGAAGAAGAAGAAGAAGAAGAAGAGAAGAAGAAGAAGAAAATCAACTTAGCACCTAGGCATTAATCGTCTACTGTAGGGTGTAGCCCTCCTCTGTAGCAGTCCTCCCTCCCTCTGTAGCAGCCCTCCTCCCTCTGTAGCAGTCCTCCCCCTCTGTAGCAGCCCCCCTCCCTCTGTAGCAGCCCTCCTCTGTAGCAGCCCTCCCTCCCTCTGTAGCAGCCCTCCCTCCCTCCCTCTGTAGCAGCCCTCTCTCTGTAGCAGCCCTCCCTCCCTTGTAGCAGCCCTCCCTCCCTCCCTCTGTAGCAGCCCTCCCTCCCTCCCTCTGTAGCAGCCCTCTCTCTGTAGCAGCCCTCCCTCCCTCTGTAGCAGCCCTCCCTCCCTCTGTAGCAGCCCCCCCTCCCTCTGTAGCAGCCCTCCCTCCCTCTGTAGCAGCCCTCCCTCTATATTACCCTCCCTCTGAAGCAGCCCTCCTCTCTGTAGCAGCCCCTCCCTCCCTCTGTAGCAGCCTCTCCCTCCCTCTATATTACCCTCCCTCTGAAGCAGCCCTCCCTCTGTAGCAGCCCTCCCTCCCTCTGTAGCAGCCCTCCCTCTATATTACCCTCCCTCTGAAGCAGCCCTCCCTCTGTAGCAGCCCTCCCTCCCTCTGTAGCAGCCCTCCCTCTATATTACCCTCCCTCTGAAGCAGCCCTCCCTCTGTAGCAGCCCTCCCTCTGAAGCAGCCCTCCCTCTGTAGCAGCCCTCCCTCCCTCTGTAGCAGCCCTCCCTCCCTCTGAAGCAGCCCTCCCTCTGTAGCAGCCCTCCCTCTGAAGCAGCCCTCCCTCTGTAGCAGCCCTCCCTCCCTCTGTAGCAGCCCTCCCTCTGAAGCAGCCCTCCCTCCCTCTGTAGCAGCCCTCCCTCTGTAGCAGCCCTCCCTCCCTCTGTAGCAGCCCTCCCTCTGTAGCAGCCCTCCCTCTGAAGCAGCCCTCCCTCTGAAGCAGCCCTCCCTCCCTCTGTAGTAGCCCTCCCTCTGTAGCAGCCCTCCCTCTATATTAGCCCTCCCTCTGTAGCAGCCCTCCCTCCCTCCATGAGTTCCTGTCTTGTGCCTCTCTCTCTCACTCTCCTCTCTCTCTCTCTCTCTCTCTCTCTCTCTCTCTCTCTCTCTCTCTCTCTCCTCTCTCTCTCTCTCTCTCTCTCTCTCTCTCTGTGTGTCATGTCATGTCCGTGTGTTTCTGGATGTCATCAAGCCATCTGGCTGCTGGTCTGCCAAGGATTCTGTAGCCCGTGTCTTGGCTGTCATCCTCTGATGCTGCACCTTTTTATCTGTCTGTTATTCTCTCGTATATTATGTCGATTTAATAAGCACTAAAAAGTGCAGATACGCCATATTTATAACATTCTTTTCGTTATGTATTAGTCAGTAATTGGATTAGTTAGTGGCTTTCAGTCACTAATGGTAAATTCATAATCCAACATGTTGATTTTTGCAGGTAACTGACTGTAAAATACCAGCATCAAAATAGATCGAGAGAAGATTTTATTTGACCAAGAAATAGTTTTTTTTTAATAAACAAAAAAACTGCTTATCGGTCCTTTCTATAACCAGATTATGTCCGAGACATTTTTTATTACAAGAAATATGAGTTATTACCTTCAGTAGAAACTATGGTGAAAAAAATAGTATTCCATGTAATAGTTTTGAAAATGTAGATTCAGGACAATAATATTAATAAGATAGGTTTGGTGGTGGTGGTGGTAAAAGTAGTAGTAGTAGTAGTAGTAGTAGTAGTAGTAGTAGTAGTAGTAGTAGTAGTAGTAGTAGTAGTAGTAGTAGTAGTAGTAGTAGTAGTAGTCGCAGCAGAAGTAGTAGTCGCAGCAGTAGTAGCAGTAGTAGTCCAGATAACAAACATCAGGAATAGATCTTGGCAAATTGTTGTATCCAAACACCCTCCCTTTTCACCTTGCAAACCCCCACCCCACCACCACCACCCACCAACCCCCCTCCCCCACCACCACCCTTCTCTTACTGCACTCACCAGGGGCAGTAACTATTGACCCTTGCACACTGGTGGGGCCAGGCAGGGGAGAAAACTCATCAGCCTCTTCCTCTCCTCCTTGGCTCTAGTGCTGGCTGGCCAAGACTTTATTCCGAGCTGGTGCTAAGGTCGAGGGTCCATTTAATCATTGTGATAACTCTCAGCTTTAACATCAATGTAAAGAATTTCCTCAATGGCACGGAAAATTAGTTTCGGGCGCGTTACCGTTCACATCTCGCGAGACGAGGTTCTCCCTCCGGGGCGCGAGAGTTCAGCCGAGAAAGCGAGAAGGGGAGCGAGAAGAGAGGGGGAAGAGAGAGAGAGAGAGAGGGGGGGTGGAGAGAGAGAGGGGGGGTGGAGAGAGAGAGAGGGGGGGGTGGAGAGAGAGAGGGGGGGTGGAGAGAGAGACACACACAGACACAGAGACACACACGAGAGGACAGAGGGAGAGACAGAGACAGACAGAGAGAGAGAGGACAGAGAGAGACAGACACAGGGAGACAGACATACAGACAGACAGAGAGGACAGACAGACACAGAGAGACAGACACAGAGAGAGAGAGGCAGACAGAAAAACAGATAGATGGGTAGAGATAGAGACAGAGACAGACAGGGACAGAGAGACAGACAGACAAACAGACAGACATAGAGAGAGAGCGAGACAGAGACAGAGAGAGAGAGAAAGAGAGACAGACAGACAGACTGAGAGACAGACAGAGAGACAGAGACAGACAGACAGACAGACACAGACAGACACAGACAGACAGAGAGAGACAGAGAGAAGGAGCGAAAGTTGTGTGAGACGAGGGAAAAAATGATGGATGCGTTTTTCGATGAGGATGTTTTAGAGCAACGGTCATTAAGGGACCTTTCCTTTTTTTTATCATGAATATGGAAGAGGAGTAATGCGCTTCCGGACCACTGCCGAGCCAACAGTTAACGCTGAAATCTATTCCAGCCAAAGTTGGGGGAAGAAAATATATTTTTCTTGTGTTTGTGGGTGTGTGTGATGGGAGGGGGGGGGCGTGCGTGTGTGAGTGTGTGTGTGTGTGTGTGTGTGTGTATGTGTGGTGGGGTAGGGGGGGGGGGGGGGGGGGTGTTTGTGTGTGTGTTGTGTGTGTGTTGTGTGTGTGAGTGTGTGTGAGTGTGTTGTGTGTGTTGTGTGTGTGTGTTGTGTGTGTGTGTGTGTTGTGTGTGTGTGTGTGTGTGTTGTGTGTGTGGTTGTGGTTGTGGTTGTGGTTGGGGTGTTGGATATGACTCCATTTCCATCAATATGAATGATTATGAACATTTCTTGATGAAAAATCACAAATAAAAAAAATCGATTTTTTGGCCCCCTAAATTTACATGTAGATTAATCCTCTGGAACTGATAGAAAAAGGTCAAATGTAATTACTGTGAAAATATTTCCTCCGGGCAAGCATAATCAGAAACAACGATGATCATCATCGCCTTCACCATCCGATGATCTTGTCTCTGTTTCACTTTTTATGTCTTCTCATGAATATGAAAATTTTTGTCGAAACGCACACACACCACCACACCCATACACACCCACACGCACACATGCATGCACGCAACCGCGTACGCATGCACACATACACAACAGCGCGCGTGGATACACACACTATACATTTGAGCACAAAATACATTTTTTTGTCTCTGTCTCTGTCTCTCTGTCTCTATGTCTCTGTCTCTGTCTCTGTCTCTCTCTCTCTCTTATATATATATATATATTTTTTTTTTTTTTTTTTTTTTTACTACACTACCATCATTACCACCGCTACAACTACTGTATCACTATTGCTGCTACTGCTGTGCTGCCACAACAACAACAACAACAACAATGACAACAACAACGACAATGACAATGGTTGTGATACTGATGACAATGACAATGATGACGACGACAACGGTAGCAATGGTAATTTTTTTTTATCATAAAAGAAAGAGAGAGAGAGAGAGAGAGAGAGAAGAGAGAGAGAGAGAGAGAGAAGAGAGAGAGAGAGGAGAGAGAGAGAGAGAGAGGAGAGAGAGAGACAGACAGACAGACAGACAGACAGACAGACAGACAGAACAGACAGACAGACAGACAGACAGACAGACAAACGGACAGACAGACAGACAGATAGACAGACACAAACACAGACAGAAAGACAGAAAGGACAAACAGAAGACAAACACAGACACAGACACAAACAGAGAGACAGACAAGACAAACAGAGGCAATAAAGGGTGTTACAAAATCATACACCGGAGACAGACACAGACAAAGAGAGACTTCGAGCATTCACTAAAACAACAACACCCAAACCCAAACAGACAATGGGATAAAGAGAGATGAGCAATTTGAAGTAAGTGCTGTAACTCTTCCTTCTACCTCCTTTTTGCTCTCCCCCTTCCTTTCTGTCCTTTTCTATTATCCATTAAAAAAAAAATGTCCCGTATCTTTTTCATTAAACAGCAATTTCAAAGGTACGCCTTGCTTTTCTTCTTTTCTTTTGTCCCTCTTCATTTAATTTGTCCTGTCTGCCTGGATGGGGTTTTTTTTTTTTTTTTTTTTTTTTGTGTTTTTTTTAACTTTCTTAACACTGGCTTTAAAACGCGGCAATGTTACATTTTAATTACCAAACTGACCAAGAAAAGAAAAACGTATAATTATGCACACACAAAAAATTGGATAAGGATAATAATAATAAAAAAAAAAAAAAAGCTTACAGATTTCCTGTTATTGGAATGTTTGGGGTTGAATTGGACTGGATTTTTTTGACTTGACTGGATTGGATGGATGTGTATTTTCTTGGGGCGTTTTTTGTGGTGGTATTTCATTTGCGTTGTACGTAGTGTCCTACATTATGAATGATTATACTATTGTGACATTAGCTCAGTTTTTTTTTTTTAAGTATAAAATTCGGACAGCTCCGCTCTCTTTGTGTGGCATGTTTCCACAACTCAGTGTTACTGTTTGTTTTTTCTTCATCTGGTTTCCTTTCTTTTTTTTTCTCTTTTAGGAGGGGGTACTTACTATCTACATAAACTTAAATGGGTATGGGCATGTCACAAGATCAAAAGGATTTGTCACAATCAATTCTGCAAGGCACCGTCCAAGGAGATAGAAAAAGAAGCAGACCAAGGAAGAGATGGGAGGTCAACATCAGCGAATGGACAGGCCTAGAACTCAACAAAACCCTGAGAAAGGCAGAACAGAGAGAGGAATAGAGAGAACCTGTTGTCAAGTCTTCGGGGACGCTCCCACGGTCGCCAGACTACGGAGATAGATAGATAGATAGACAGATAGAAGATAGATAGATAGATAGATTAGATAGATAGATAATAGATAGATAGATAGATAGATAGACAGACAGACAGACAGACAGACAGACAGACAGACAGAAGACAGATATAGAAGACAGATAAGAAGACAGGACAGAAGAGACAGAAGATAGAAGATAGATGAAGATAGATAGATAGATGAGATAGAGATAGATAGATAGATAGATAGATAGATAGATAGAAGACAGACAGACAGACAGACAGATGAGAGTAGGAAGATAGAAGATAGATAGATAGATAGATAGATAGATAGATATAGATAGATAGATAGATAGATAGATAGATAGATAGACACCACGTGTAAATATATCCAGTCTATATGACAACAGTATTTTTTCCATTAATTTTTTACTATGAACACTTTACTTTTGCCAATTGGTTCTTTCCACCAGTACTAAATGTTCGTTGGGTGCAGGATTTCAGATGAACATCTCATTTTAAAAGACTGGAACCCACAAAAATGTCAAGGTCTTACTGGAGTGGGAGGGGGAAAACCTCAGGTTCTGTGGGGAATGTGAACTGCAGACCTTTTCCTTCCAGGTAAAGGTGTCCCATAACCTATGTGGTCGTAGGGGAGCAAGGCATCAGAGACCTCAGCTTCTCTAGGGGCCAGCATGTTGAGGACGGCGCCATTCTCCTCTCCCTCGCTGCTTTACCTTCCCTGACCCTCAAGATCAGAGGGCAGGTGCCCATTTACATCTGGATGAACTGGAGAGCTGTACTGAAGCCATGGCGTGCAAATAGTCACCCATCCAGTTGGTAACCACGCTCGATGCTGCTTAACCTT
>CM060338.1:30852611-30855111 GCA_030674155.1 Stramonita haemastoma | reverse complement strand
CACACACACACACACACACACACACACACACACACACACACACACACCACACACACACACACACACACACAAAGACAGGTCTACATAAACAGATTTTTTTTTTAAATTTAAAAAACACATCTAACTAGATCATCTATATCAAATCCCCATACTAACATCATAAAAACAAAACAGAAAATTCCTGGCATATGAAAAGTGACAGAAGGAGTGGTCATTGAACACCTGGCATACAGGTACACAATCAGAGAAAGACCTCACAGTTAAGGAAGGACACACTTGTGAACCACACTGACCACACTGACCATACTGACCAGCAAAGTCAACGCCAACTATCTATGGACATTTTTTGTGTCAGAAGAACTATTCTAATCGAACAGTATGACAGTGTAAAGTGTAACTGAGCTTAGTGTTCTCTCGGATTGATACATTTTATGACGTGCTTTAGCCACTCAATACATATGTAAGTTTACAACAACAACAACGACAAGAAAAGCCGACAAAGTATCCTCTACCAACCCCCTAGCCCTCTTATTCCCCCCCCCCCCCCCCCAAAAAAAAAGGGCGACCATTTTTTGGTGATGGAAAGAAAAACTTCCTTTGTCAAAAGTACTACTTCTAGTATATATGACAGATGAGTAATTTTCGTGAGTTATAGAGGGTGTGTGTGTGTGTGTGTGTGGCGGTGTGTGCGTGCGCGCGCGCGTGTGTGTATGTGTGTGTGTGTGTGTGTAGTTTGACAGGTTTAACACATAGTATAATTATGCTCTTATTAAATGTTTCTGCTTCAAAAAATAACAAAAAAATCCCAACAAAAAAACGAAGAAAAAGAACCAGCAGACTTGTCTTTGGTTTGTTTTTCAAACCTCTGCAAAACTATTTTACACAGTCATTTTGTAATGTACGTGCTTGTGGCTATTGATGACTCGGATTATTTCTGTTTTTCGTTGAAACTTTTCTTAATTGGCAAGATGAAAGTAAGCCGTTAAGCAACAACAACAACAACAACAGCAACAACAACAATAAAACTGATAGTAGACAGTAAACATACACCAAAGTCCACAGAACAATTATTTAACTGAATAAAGATTACTTGTCAAATGTAAAAAAAGAACAAAACTAGTAGTTTGGACACACAAACATCTACTACCATTTACTACCCTCTGTAAGTGAAGTTTCGTATTTTGTATAACATTTTTGCAAACAAAAGTTAATTTTTCTAATCTAGTTTTTTTTTTAAAAGAAGAAATTACTGCTCTTTTTAAACAAACAAAAGAAAACTCATTCGTTGAGAACAAGGTATCTGTAATGCATGTAATATGAGGACAACAACGTCTCTCTACAAAGGTAAAAAGGTAAAGGTGTTCCCATAACATAGTGCGATCGTAAGGGAGCGATGTATCAGAGACCTCACTTTCTCCAGGGGCCAGGAATCGCCTATCTCCTCTCCCTCGCTGCTTTACCTCCCCTGACCCTGAAAAGGGCAGGTACCCATTTACAGCTGGATAAACTGGGGACCAAACCGAAGCCAAGGTGCGCAAACGGTCACCCATCCATTTGGTAACCACACCCAATGCGTCTTAACCTTAGCTCGGGGAAAATGAGTGCTCTGACCACTGAGCTATCCAGTCCTCAGAGTACTATAACAAAAAAAAAATACTTAAGCAAAAATGGGCCCAAAAAATGTCTACTTCACGTTACTCTAACACCACTTTTAGTCACGGCAGATTTATCTACGCGGGCTGCTCACCCTGGGGAGAGCGTGTCACCTCAAGAACAACGCCACCCATTTTTTTTTCTTTTCCTGTCTGCAACAGAGTGGCTTTTTTTCAACAGAATTTTGCCAGGGACAACTCTCTTGTTGCCGTGGGTTCTTTTATGTGCGCTAAATAATTATGTGTAACATACGGGACCTCGGTTTATCGTCTCATCTGAAAGACTAGCACCCAGACCACCACTCATGATCTAATGGATGGGGGGGGGGACAGTTTTCGGCCCAAACGGGATTCATACCAGGGACCCGGACTTTTCGCCTTCTAGACAGGCGCGTTACCTCTAGACAGTTGTGTTGTATTGCATTGTTATATTGTATTGTTTTAGCTTTGTTTTGTTTTGTATGCCACTTTCAGTCACAACAGACTTCTCTGTGTGAAAGTGCGATCCACTTGATAATGATATCTTTAAAAAAAAAAAATTTAAAGAAGAAAAACAGATATGTAGTGTTAGAGGCGGGTGGTGGGCCATACTGTAGCCTAGTGTAGTGTAGTGTCTGTGAAATCAGGGCTGGCCCCAACAGCGAGTTTGACATGAAGTGACAGCTCTATCCTATCCCTGCCCTGCTGGACCCCTTAGTGTCTTCAGTATTGCAGCCGCGTTCAGCTGACACAAGGTGTTCATTTGTTTCTGTTGTTACTGTTGTTTTTTTGCCTAGAAAGCGAAAAATTCGGGTTGGAAGTGTGCAGGGATTCGATCCCCGTTTTGGGCCCGAAATTTTCCCCCCATC
>CM060338.1:30845111-30847611 GCA_030674155.1 Stramonita haemastoma | reverse complement strand
TTTATTCTTTTATATCGAGAATAATGGAATAAGCATTCGATGTGCTTTTTTAACATCATCCCCGTGTGTATACATTTTTGTAAATTGTCATCTGTTCCACACCGGCACACAATGGCCTACTCCTAAGAAAAGCGGAACAATGATTTAACGTGTGCGCAAGATGTTCTGTTCTGAACCTAAAACCTGTTTGCAAACACACAGCTCAGGCATTTAGGAAACTACTGAAATCAATAGACTGAGAGACAAAACATGAGCACATGAGCGTATCCATGAACATCACTACTCCATACACCATGCCATTTTCTATCAGAAACTATTCTTATTCATTCTTTTCAAACATTTTGCAAATGTTCTGTAGCTTGACACGCTGTAGCGGTAAACAGTATAGAATAACATATGTGACAAAATCACACAGTAAACAGTACAGAATAACATAATTATGTGACAGAATCACACGGTAAATAAGTACAGAATAACATAATTATGTGACAGAATCACACGGTAAAACAGTACAGAATAAAATTATGTGACAGAATCACACGTTAAGGTTTGGAAGGAAGAACATTGTTCATCATGTGGACACGTATTTGGTAACAGACACAGAAATGAACAGAACAAAACGTTCTGAAGTGAGGCTTGTATTTTTTTCATATTGAAAAAAATGCACAGTTTTTTCATTTTTTAAAAAATTCATCCTCCGTTTGTATTGATCATTGTTGTTGTTAGAAATTTTAGAAGGCTTAAAGTGCACATTTTTTAATAAGAATATCAGATTTTGTCTTAGATTCTTTAATTTAAAAAAAAATCATGTATACATCACATATCTCTGAAAGGGAAGTAACTTCAAATTTTAAAAAATAAACGCCAATAACTCACTCTAAAAGGGGTGCATATCAATTTTACATTTTGATTTCCTGGTGTTTGTTTTTTGATATTCTTTTTATTGTCAGCATTATGAATTGTGCTTTGTATTCATCGACTGATTAGAATTTTTTCTGGACCGCTGACTTTGATTTTTTTTTAACACATATTTAAAAAAAACCCTAGCCCAATGAAAAAAGAAACGTTTTGAAAATAGCTAACAGTAAAGCCATACAGGGAAATTATTATTATATGCTCTGAATGCTATCGTACAATGAACAGGTTCTCTCTTTCTCTCTCTCTACTCTCTCCATCTCTCATCTCTCTCTCTTCTTCATACTCTCTCTCTCTCTCTCTCTCTCTCTCTCTTCTCTCTCTCTCTTGGGGTGTGTGGTGTGTGTGTGTGTGTGTGTGTGTGTGTGTGGTGTGTGTGTTGCGGGTTTTTGTTGGGTTTTTGTTGGTTTTTGGTTGTTTTTTGTGGGGGGGTTGGAGGGAAGAACTTTTTCTTCTTTCATGAAACAATTTAGTATTATATTATAGATCTAGAGCTTATGTTGACAACGCTATTTATGCATTTAGGTGGGAGGGGTCATTTCTTTCCCGGAGGGGGGGGGAGGAGAGAGGGGGGGGGGGGTGGAGAAAATGCCTTTGCTCTTGTTCATTAAAAAAAACTAATCATTCATTAAAATAATACGACCCTTGTCTTGACAACAAAAAAAAGCTCATATCGATTTTGTTCGTTGCATGGCATAAATTTCCTGAATAAACGACATATAAATCGAAAATAATAATATTACTATGCAAGCAAACATTCACAAAGAAAAAACAAAATGTCATTAAATCGTGGAGGATATAGGAGAAAGAAAGAAAGGAAAAACCAAATGAAACAGGTAAAATAGAATTTGCAACGAATTAGAAAAACGAGCAACCTTTTTTGTTTTAATCAAAATAACCCACGATTTTACATTTTACACTACCTTAAGTCACGGCAGATTTCTCTGCGTGAAATCGGGATGCTCTCCCCGGGGAGAGCACATCGCCACAAGAGCAGGCCACCTTTTTTTTCTTTTCCTGTCTGCAACTGTATTTGTTTTCCTATCAGAGTGGCTTTTTTTACAGAATTTTGCCAGGGACAACTCTCTTGTTGCCGCGGGTTCTTTTACGTGCGCTAAATAATGATGCGTAACACACGGACCTGGTTTATCGTCTCATCCGAAAGACTAGCACCAAGATACCACTACTGTCTAATCAATGGGGAAAATTTCTACCCAACGGGATTCGAACCACCGCACACTCCGACCCGCACGTTTCGCTTCTAGACAGGCGCGTTACCTCTAGACCACCGATCCACAATTTTATTTTGTCTTTACATCATTTTTTGATGGTTTTTACCCTATAGATCTAGCTATTGATTCATTCCATTTTCATTTCATATAATACAAGCCCATGAAAAATGACCCCTCACAACACATACCCAGTCATTACAACGTTCTCAGCCTCTGTATCTATCTTACATCTTTAGCATATGCACTCATCAATAATTTTCTTCAATCTCGAAAAGCTATTATTCATTTATTTCTTAGAAGGACAGGAACAAATCACCACATAACACACACACACAACAACACACACACACCCA
>CM060338.1:30830111-30840111 GCA_030674155.1 Stramonita haemastoma | reverse complement strand
GACAAACATAGGTGGGTAGTGGGTAGGAGGGAGTGGGGGGGGGGGAGGGGAGAAGATAAGACTTGGGAGAAGCAGTTCTTTTAATGAAGCTGTTTCGTGGTGGTGGTGGTGGGGTCAGACAGACGCCTTGGAGAATAGATGATGATGGCTGGCTTATCGTTCTGACGTGAGGATCATAAAGGATTTTCAGACCAGTGGCTCCCGCCGCTTGCAAGTTGTTGGGTCTTCTATGGTCTGTGTGTAGCGGTGTGGGCGATCCCTCCAAATCCCGGGTGCTAATCCCCCGGGATCAACTCTTGTCGTGGACAACAAAGCGAACAAGCCGCGCCACTGCTGATAGCGCACCTACTTGCTGCTGCTGTCCGTGTCCTGTTGGAGTGGGTGATGGGTGCCGTCTGAAAAGAAGTGCCCCTCTCAGTTTTTTGCCCCCCCCCCCCCCCCCCCCCTGGGTAGAATTTTGGGTTCTGAACTCGTTGTTTTTTTAGTCTTCTTCCTTCTGTACTTTAATTTATTCCTCCTTTTATTTTTATTTTTTTATTCTTGTGTCTTTTCTCTGTCTCTTCTGTCTGTCTGTCTGTCTGTCTGTCTGTCTGTCTGTCTGTCTGTCTCTCTCTCTCTCTCTCCTCTCTCTCTCTCTCTCTCTCTCTCTCTCTCTCTCTCTCTCTCTCTCTGCACTCACCAATACGGCGAATGAGAGAAAAAAAGAAATTGCACACCAGGTCAAATAAAAGAAAAACCAACGAGGAGAGAGAGAGAGAGAGAGAGAGAGATAGAGAGAGAGATGAGAGAGAGAGAGGAGAGAGAGAGAGAGAGAGAGAGAGAGAGAAGAGAATATTCCTCCCCAGAGAGAGAAAGATCCTACTTAATATAAGTTCCATTTCACTGATAGATCTAGGTCTTTGATTCAGTTTGCAGTGCTTTTTCAAAAATAAGTTTTTGAATGATCCACTTGTCTTGTGACGAAAAATACCCAAAAAAAATGTAATTCACAATGTTTAAAACAAAGTAGACGACACAGTAGGTTCCAATGCTTGCTCTTTTTTATTGGAGGGAGAGGGAACCTGGTTTTGTTTAGTTGTTGAATGTCTTCGAACGATCGTAACTTTCTAAATTTGTCCGGAGAGTAAAATCTGAAGTGGGCACACAAGTTCAATAGAGGCAGAACACGAAGTGGTACCTAGGAAAGGGGGTGCTAGCAGGGGACCAGTTGATTGAAGAGGGCCCCTACTTTGCAGGGGCTCAGCGGATAATGAGGACCTGCTCCCAATGAAAGAGCACCGCTCTATCAGCTACTGATTTCGATTAATTGCTTCCAATGAAGAGTTATCAAAGCGATTAACGAGCTTGAACCGAGGGTTTAAGCAGGACTGGGGCCCCCTGAAAAGGGGGAGGTTAGTACTCTACCCAGGTTTATCTCCCCCTCACAGTCACGTGACTGTACTTTTGCCACTTTCCTACCAGTCACAAGTCTATCGCTGCAGTAATGTCACGCACAGCGTGAGATTCCGGCGAAATTTACGCGCCCTTGTCGTTCACACCTGTGCTCGTTCAAATGACCATAAATGTCCGGCAGAGGGCGTGATTGATTCTGCCTCTGCTCGGGGATAATGTTCTTCCTCCGCCATGTCTTGTTGCAAGGGAGGTAAATCCCGCAAGCACCAACAAGGTCAAGGGAGGTCAGGCCTGAAGTAAATAGGAAAGCAGTTGTGTGTGATTGCTTGGAAATGCATGTCGGTGCGGAGATCAAAACAGAATGAGGGGGGGGGAACAAGCACAGTTTACGTGCTGATAAGACCTTTTTTTGCTTCTGGAACTAACTAACCACCTAACCACGTGCGAGTCTGATTCCCTTAAATCTCTCTCTCTCTCTCTCTCTCTCTCTCTCTCTCTCTCTCTCTCTCTCTCTCTCTCTCTCTCTCTCTCTCTCTCTCTCTCTCTCCTCTCTCTCTCTCTTCTCTCTCTTCTCTTTAGAAAGCTGCAGGTGCAAGATTGAAATGAGTAATGAGGCAATTGAAAAAATAAATGAAAGACTATCCACATTACGAATGAATAAATGAGTCAATCCTTCATTATTTAGACCATTCTAGCTTACTTTTGAACTTTTAAGTTATTTTATAGATTGTACTTTTTTTAAATGGTATATACAACAGATAAGGAAGGTACGATGAAAAAAAAAAGGTCTCGTATTTTTGTGTCTCAAGGAAAGGCAAATCTATACTTGAAAGTCGGAGATAATAATCATTACCTGCATAATTTGGATTACCATTTATACAGGTCTGGGATGAAATGAGTTAAGCTTTGACAAGGATTTCACGCTTGTGAACTTAGTGTGCCACGTTCTCCGGCCAACCGACTAAAAATGGCTTATCATAATTTTTTGTTGATCTTTAGTGAGTGTTCGATGGGTAAACGATAAAGGTTTCCCATGACCTATGTGGTCGTAGGGGAGTGAGGCGTCAGAGACCTCAGCTTCTCTAGAGGGCCAGTGTATTGAAGGCGGCGCCATATCCTCTCCCTCACTGCTTTACCTTCCCTGACCCTAAAGAGAACAGGTACCCATTTATAGCTGGGTGGACGGGGGACTGTACTGAAGCCAAGGCGCGTAACGGTCACCCATCCACTTGTAACCACGTTCTTCGATGCTGCTTTACCTTAGCTGGGGAAAGCGAGTGCTCTGACCACTGAGCTATCCCGTCTCCTATGTTTGATGGAGTTAAATTAATAAGCCCGAGTAATTTTGTTCCTGTTATTGTGTTCTGGATTGAAAACAACTATAAATATTTGACAGAGACATAATGTGTAAATATACAATTGCAGTAAAAAAAATAAAATAAAATCCTGGAGTGCAGAATCTTTTTGCAAAGACAGTGTTTGTAGTCATTTTGCCTGGCTGTCTTGTAATCCTGTAATCCAGCTATCAATTCCATCCCACATCTCTTTAGCCACTTTTATTTTTAAAGTTATACCACTTTTAAGTCACAGTAAATTTCACTGCGTGAAATTCGGGTGCTTTCTCCTGGGAGAGTGTGTCGGCACAAAAGCAGCGCCACCCCTTTTTTTTTTTTTACCTGTCTGCAACTGTATTTGTTTCCCTATCAGAGTGCTTTTTCTACAGACTTTTTCCCCGGACAACTCCCTGTTGCCGTGGGCTCTTTTACGTGCGCTAAATAATTATGTGTAACACTCGGGACCTAGGTTTGTGCTAATCCAAAGACTAGCACCCAGACCACCACTCATGGAGGGAGAAAAGTTGGCCAAATGGGCTTACCTGCAAACCCAGACCGGACTATGGCTCTATAGATAGTTACCTCTAGACCACCGATCCAGCTAGATCATGTCAGTGCCGACTACTTCCCTATATCCCTTGGAGGACTAAACGATCCGTGTCGACACGCAGATATCTTGCGCACTCTTAAACCTCCTTTCGTAAGAGGCATTGTGTCCGTGGAACAGATGAACTACAACTGCATCACCGGATGTATAAAAATTTAAAAAAGCTGAGTTATCATTATCTCGAAAAATAAATAAAATAATAAATGTGGCTGGATAAATTCTGAGGTAGAGGTTGAGTGCTGGTCTCACTGGGACATGATACTGCCAAAAAATTATTATGGGGTTTATACTGGCAAATTACATGACTTTTGTGCATGTATCGTATAAAGCAATAATGAGAAGAAGAAGAAGAAGAAGAAGAAGAAGAAGAAGAAGAAGAAGAAGAAGAAGAAGAAGAAGAAGAAGAGGAGGAAGGAAGAGAGAGAGGAAGAGAGGAGATACTACTACTACTACTACTACTACTACTACTACTACTACTACTACTACTACTACTACTACTACTACTACTTACACACACAACTACCCACAACTACTACTACTACTAACTACTACTACTATACTACTAACTAATATATATAATATGATAATAATAATAATAATAATAATAATAATAATAATATAATATATATATAATTAGATGATGATGATGATGATGATAATGATGATGATGATGATGATGATGATGATGATGATGAATGATGATGATGATGATGATGATCACACACTTTCAAAGGCATGATTGTGAGGGATACCCCTAGGCCTAACAGGGAGGACTGCAGGCAGACAAGCTGACAGACTACACACATGAACAGACAGACAGACAGACAAGAAACAGACAGATGGAAAGACAAACAGTGGCAGCCTAATTGACACGCCATTGAGGAGACACCAACTCATTTCCCCTACATCGACCAGCCTCTATCGAACTCCTTTCCTTCGCGGAGGCACACGGAGCACCGGCACGAGCATTTTCCGGATCACACAACGTTTCCATTCCTACGCCAGTTTGTCAGCCATTTGTGAATGTAATGATGCCAGTGTGGGCAAAGAGAGGTTAACTGTGGAGCAGTTAGGCTGGTTAACCACAGATCAATGCCAGAATGGCTCCAGCACTTTCTAAGCTTTGGTTCCAAAGTCTTCTCAGTGGTCATTTATATTTTGGTTCTTAAGTGTAGGCGCCAATGGAGTCTGCAAGTAAGGGGATCCTGATGTTATCATTTCATTCTTGTCTCAGATTGTTTTTAATTAAAGCTGTCATGACCTCCTCACTTAAAGAAAAAAACTGATAACAGTCCACATCCTCCTGAAAAAACAGGGGCTATTGCTCCTGCTTGGACTTTTTTTCTTATTTTCTCACATCTTAACTATCATTGCAGGTCTTTCAAATAAGATGATAAACATACTGTCCTACACATCAATGCATGCAGCGCATTGTTGTACACACCATAAAGACTTGTTCGTCTTACATAGAAAACTAGTCATTACAATGCAATGCAGTTCTGAAAAGAGTTGTTTAGTCAAGATCCCCACTGACTTCAATATTAGGACAGGGTTATGTAGGGGCAGATAGATAGATAGATAGATAGATAGATATAGATAGATAGATAGATAGATAGATAGGTAGATAGATAGATAGATAGATAGATAGATAGATAGATAGATAGATAGATAGATAGATAGATAGATAGATAGATAGATAGATAGATAGATAGATATAAAGAAGATAGTGGCTGAGGATAAAAATGAAAGAGAAACATTTCCTCAATCACCAGACTCCTGTGATGACCAGATCGCCTGATCCCTCTAAATCCACTCATCCCTGCCTGCCACTCCCAGTTAACGGAATCAGGGAGGCCAGAACTGTGGTCACTGGGGTACCCCAAGGGGCGCCTTGTGGACCTCACCTGTTACTGAAATGGATGAGGCGGCTGTCTATTCTGATGACAAAGAAGGATATAGACGTCGATAAGAAAATAGATGGCTTGTCTTCTTAGAGAAGTATGGGTGATGCTGCTTGCTCACCTTCCATCATTTGTAAAACACCATACCACACAGCTCAGTCTCAATGCTGTTTATATTTTGTTTCTCTGGTGAAGAATTAACTATAATATTTTTTATATTCCTACCCTTTGCTTTTCATGACTTGTTGACATGGATTAAAACAGATAAGCAACCGCAAAAAGCTCCCCTTCTTGACTAGAGAAAAAATACTAGTTTTATATTGTACATTCTTGAATGCTACTATAGGCTGCAAAGGGCTGGAGGTAAAACAAGCATACAGACTGCACACAAAAACAGACAGAGGTACAATGACAGCCTAACTGAGGAGCTATTGAAAAGACACCAACTCATTTACATCGACCAGTCCTCTATCGAACTCCTTTCCTCTGCAGAGGCACACAAGCACGGCACGAGCGTTTTTTCTGGATCACACAAAGTCTCCATTCCTAAGCCAGTTTGTCCGCCATTTGTGAATGTAATGATGCCAGTGTGGGCGCAGATAGGTTAACTGTGGAGTCAGGCTGGTTAACTGTGGAGTCAGGCTGGTTAACTGTGGAGTCAGGCTGATTAACTGTGGAGTCAGGCTGGTTAACTGTGGAGTCAGGCTGGTTAACTGTGGAGTCAGGCTGGTTAACTGTGGAGTCAGGCTGGTTAGCTGTGGAGTTAGGCTGGTTAGCTGTGGAGTCAGGCTGGTTAACTGTGGAGTCAGGCTGGTTAACTGTGGAGTCAGGCTGGTTAACTGTGGAGTTAGGCTGGTTAACTGTGGAGTCAGGCTGGTTAACTGTGGAGTCAGGCTGGTTAACTGTGGAGTCAGGCTGGTTAACTGTGGAGTTAGGCTGGTTAACTGTGGAGTTAGGCTGGTTAACCACAGATCAATGCCAGAATGGCTCCAGCACTTTCCAAGCTTTTGTTGCACATACTCTCAGTTCTCCTTCAGTTTGAAGCATAGGCACTCATGATGTGTTTAGAGTAAGATCACTATCGTGTTAAATCTTTCTGTTGGCGAAAGATTAAGTTTTGAAAATACCATAACTTCCTGTTTAATTTGAAACAAAACTGATAGCAGGCTGCAAACACCCACCAGTTCTCTGAGAACAGGCACTACTGCTGTTGTTGGGACTACTACTATACTGAATATTCACATCTGAACTACCCCAGCAAATCCTTCAGATGAAACTATAAACCAATGTTCTATACACTGTTCTCTGTGGAACATCTTATGTGCAGTTAGAAATCTATCTTTTGTTGAAAAATAGGTCCTCACACGCGCACGCACGCACGCGCGCGCACACACACACACACACACACACACACACACACACGTACACAAATGCACACACACAAATATACAATGCACACACACACACACACACACACACACACACCACACACACACACACACACACACACACACACACACACACGCATACACTCACACACACACACACACACACACACACACACACCACACACACACACACACACACACACACACACACACACACAAACATACACACATACACAAACACACACACACACACACACACAAATACACACACATGCCCAGCATGCAATCTATGGCCTAGAAAGGAATGGGCTCCACCAGCTTCAGTTCACCAAGAGACACTACCTAAAAATTTATATCGGGGTGCCCCATAACTTTTTGAAGAGTCACGGAAAAAGTCAACTCAGGTCACCTGATTTTTCGTAGAGTCATAGAAAAGTCAACTGAGGTCACTTGAATTTCCATAGAGTCACAGAAAAGTACAGCTCAAGTCACCTGACTTTTCAGAGAGTCACGGAAAAAGTCAACTCCGGTCACACAACACCAAGAGAAACATCATTTCCTCTTTGTACTTTTTTTCTCTCCGGCTAAATGGTTCAAAGAAAACGAAAAGTGCTTCGTGCCTATTCCCCCTCCCCTCTACAAGACAATGAGAGGTTGCCTGGGTGCAAGGCTTTCAGATAAGACAGAGGTCTCACGGATATAATGCAGTTAACGCATGTACAATAAGTAAGGACAGGAAATATTGTTCATGGCCAAACTCTGTAGAAATTAAAAACTCTTTTTTGATGGGCAATAAAGCCTACAAAAGGAGAAAAAAACCAACTAAATGGTGGTGCTTTTATCATGTTGACGAGTTGTCCCTTATAAAAACAACCTAATATTGAAATAGAGAAATTTGCCATGAAGAAAAGTACTGTGCAATACAATGCAATACAGTGCAATACAATACATTACAATGCAATACACTACAATATAACGCAACACAATTCAATACAATGCAATGCAAAGGAACGCAGCGCGACATGACGCAAGCCAATCTATGTCAGTATGACTGTGCAATGCAATATAATAGAATGCAATACAATGCAAAGGAACGCAGCGTGAGGGACGCAAGCCAATCTATGTCAGTATGACTGTGCAATGCAATATAATAGAATGCAATACAATACAATGCAAAGGAACGCAGCGTGATGTGACACAAGCCAATCTATGTCAGTATGACTGTGCAATGCAATATAATAGAATGCAATACAATACAATGCAAGGAACGCAGCGTGATGTGACACAAGCCAATCTATGTCACTACATACAATACAGTACAATACAAGGCAATACCCAATTTTACCATTGACTTAAGATCCCGTACTGACTCCAATGTAAATGACAAGTTGCTGCAGATAGATAGATGTCTATGCACAAGAGATGAAATCAAGCAGTGAGGAGAAGATTGAAGAGGAGAGAGAAAGAGCTGGACCTTTCCTGACTGATTCATCCAGACTCCTGTGATGACCAGATCGCCTGATCCCTCTAAATCCACTGATCCCTGCCTGCCACTCCCAGTTAACAGAATCAGGGAGGCCAGAACTGTGGTCACTGGGGTACCCAAGGGGCGCCTTGTGGACCTCACCTGTTACTGAAATGGATGAGGCGGCTGTCTATTCTGATGACAAAGAAGGATATAGACGTCGTTAAGAAAAATAGATGGCTTCTTAGAGAGCTATCAGTGGTGGGATGATATTGATGTTATCAAATCTTGTCGGCACTGACTGAGACTGTGTGTGTGTTTCTGGTTTTATTTATCACCTATTACATACATGGACAACGTAGCTATCGATTCTGATGTTAAAGGAGGATATAGGTGTTATCAAGAAATTAGATGGTTTGTTTTCTTAAAAGGACTACAGTCGTCAGGATGCTGCTGTATTACTAGGTGTTGTCAATGTCCTTAATCATTTTAATTCCACTCATCAGCATTATTATTGATATTAAATGGACTTTGCAGATTTCCATTTTTGTAATCATTAATGTTTCGATCCCTAAGAATTGAGACGGTGCATGGTATTCACCTTTAGAATGTGATTAATATTGACAGAGGGGAAATATGGTTTGAAATATATTTTATACAGCTTTTTCCTTGTTTTTATTGCTACAGGAATATACAGCTTTTGTCTTTAGCTCTTGCATGACTTTGCTGTTACGACATGGTCATTATCTGAACAATTGCAAGACGAAATAGTCAAGTTTTGGCATGACATTTTCTAACATAATCACTAAACCTGCTGTGTTTCAGAAAATTGTATAAACACCTCCAGAAAAACTTTTTAACTACTTTGATCATTTGTACATCTTCAAGGTAGAGACATCAAGATCATCATAACTCATGTACTTTGTTTCCAAACTAAAATTTAAAAAAACAGAGCATTTTGTGACAAGATAAAATATGTACAAATATAACAAAAAACATGTTCTGCAAATGCCAACAAAAGTAACAAGAAAAATTCCTGCAGAGTCTCGTAAGGATTTTCCCCGTGCTATCACTTTCACCCCAAAGCCTCTTGATGTAGCTTCTTTTGGTCATAAAGACTTTTAGACGGAGTTGGATGCTGGTGAAATTAACCGCAAAATTACAAACAAAAAGCAATATTTTGTGTGTTATCTACATTTACATGACTTGATCAGCCGTTAGCAATAACGAAAGGATACCAAAGTTTCTGTGCAGAGAAAAAGGTAAAGGTATCCCCCATAATCTATGTGGTCCTAGGAAAGCCAGGCGTCAGAGAACTCAGCTTCGCTTGGGGTCAGCATATTGAAGGTGGGGCCCATCTCCTCTCCCTCGCTGCTTTACCTTCCCTGATCCTGAAGAGGTCAGGTACCCATTTACAACTGGGTGAACTGGGGGACTGTACTGAAGCCAGGCGTGCAAACGGTCACCCATCCAAGTGGTAATCACGCTCGATAGCCTACTGCTTAACCTTGGCTGGGGGGAAAGCGAGTGCTCTGACCACTGAGCTATCCTGTGTCAGGGGAAGACTTGGGCTATGAGGCAAACAAGCATACAGACTACACACAAGAACAGACAGATAAACAGACAGACAGCAGCATCCTAATTTACGTCCCAATGAAGAAACAACAACCCATTTCAGCAATTACAAATTAACTAGTCTGCCATCCAACTTCTTTCCTTCTCAGAGGCTCACAGAGCATAACACAAATGTTTACCAATCTCACAACCTCTCCATTCCTAGGCCAGTTTGTCAGCTATCTCCTTTGGATAAAACCCGTTTTCTCAATCGATGTACATGACAGCGTTTTGCGAATGTTTATGCACAAGAGATGAGATGAAGAAAGAGAGGAGGGGCTGAGGAGGAAAGGGAAAGA
>CM060338.1:30815111-30817611 GCA_030674155.1 Stramonita haemastoma | reverse complement strand
AGGGTTTACCCCCAACACAAGGTTGGTACCCCTTTTACATCTGGGTGGGGTGAGAAAATAGCCGTAAAGTGCCTTTTCCAAGGGCACAACAGCTGGGATCGAACCCGCAACCTTTAGATTACAAGTCCAACGCCCTAACCACTAGTCTACAGCCGCGGCGTTGAAGCCTGTAGGGATCCCCAAAACACTGGGCATGAAGACTGACTATTTTATCTCGTACAATGTTTTACGTACTTCTTTGATTATTTTTAAGACATAGTCTATATTTTGAATAATATTTTCTTCCCATTTCTACTATCGCCTTTCGATGTCAGCTTTGGTAAGCCACGAGGACATCATTAATTTATGCTTGTGAATGCGATAGAAACTCCTAGATTAAGAAAAGTTTCATTTTTAAGAAACCACAAAGACCCCTTTATTCATTCAGTTATTTATTTTATTCTTTAGTCTATATCGAGAATAATGGGATAAGCACTCATGTGCTTTTTTTTTCATCCAGTGCCCCTGTGTATGCAGTTGTGTAAATATTGTCATCTGTTCCCACCAGCACACAATGGCCTACTCTTACCTAAAAGCGGAACAGGATTTAACATGTGTGCAAGATGTTCTGTGTGTGTGTGTGTGTGTGTGTGTGTGTGTGTGTGTGTGTGTGTGTGTGTGTGTGTGTGTGTGTGTGTGTGTGACCCTCTATGAACTTTGGCTCGCACAACACTGCCTGCAGTAGGCCCATTCTCTCCTGTTGCTTCACAGAATTGTACTATTTTTAGGGTGGCCCGAGGCACCGAAGTGGGAGACCTCCTGACCTTCTGTCCACAGTCCCTAAATCGGAGTATTTCTGCTGGGACACTAATCAAACTTCAACAACATCTGTGTGTGCCTTCTAATAAAGTCACGGTAGGCCTAGCCTGTAACTTTTGGTAGCCATACTGGTGCCCAGGTTAGCCTAGTTGATAAATCATATTAATCGATGGTCCTGGGGTGTCAATAAGTGTTTACTTAATTATAAAGGGGGGGGGATTAAATGGTAGAGACTCACAATCTGATAATTGTAGATTAGAGGCTATGACAATAAAAGTGAATCTTCTTTTTTAAGCTAGCCTGGTTGATAAGTCAATTAATCACTGTGGAGCCAGTAAAGTGTTTACATATAAAGGAGGGGTGGAATAAAATGGTACAGACTCACAATTTGATAACTTTGCTAGGATTAGAGGCTATGACAATAAAAGTGAATTGTCCTTACTCGTGGACAGTTAAAGGTAGCCACCCACAATCAGATTACGTCTGGTCTGATTTGATTGATTGATTTATTCTTTTATATCGAGGATAATGGCAGAAGCACTCTTGTGCTTTTTTACATCCAGTCCCCGTGTGTATGCAGTTTTGTAAATGTCATCTGCAAATGTTGTCTAGGGCGGGTGTGTGCTAAAAACAATGCTAGATTTGGTATGGTTTGAACGTGTATTCAATTCTGGTTATAGTTAGCAAAGAAACTCCTATTTTAAATATTAGATGAAGAAATGATTTGTAACATAAAACTTGGCAAATTTTCAGAAAAAGTTGAAAGACAGAGGAGAAGATCTGAAGTTAGGTGACAGAAGGGTTATTTTCTACACTGACAAGTGAACAGTCACTCCATCAATAAAATGCAATATCCAGACTTTTCCTATTCTGTTTCATTGCTAAGGGATTATAAAACAAAGTGGGGTTTTTTTGCGAACTATTACATAGGAGCAATACTAGTTAGCCTATATAGTCTACCAATATTGGGGCTGTTTAGTTTTTTTCTTCCTGGAAGTTAAAGATAGCAAATCAAATTTCAGATATATCTAGTCTACAATAACGCAATCTTTCAAACTTGTAGGGAAGATGTATAGAAAACATGCGGATTTTTGTTCCATGTTTCAATGCATTGATTTGTGAATCTATTGGTTTTAACTTAGTTTCTGAGAAATTTGACTCTTCCAAAGCCTGGGTCTGTTTATCAGCTAGGTCTATATCATACCAGAGCATCACACAAGGCAAAGGAACCCAGCAAAAAAAAATCTGTCCGCGATTCATTTTGAAATAATGATAATTTATTGAGCATAACGAATACACCACCCCCAGGCTTGAACCTGTGTAACACAGCTCTGGAGTCAACACAAACCATTTTTAAAAAGAAAAAAAGTAATGCAATGGTGTAAAACACATGAAGCTCACAGCCATTAAAAAAAAAGAATCATACAGCTCCCCAGTTGATATCAAAAATGTTCTGGTAAAACAGTATGAGTGGGTTATCTTTAGGAAGAAATAACAAAACCAATCTTTCAATGTTGTTACACGCTGTAGCCATTTGTAAACACGTCCACGTGATTGGGATACACAGTCACTAACTGTCTCTATCATCAGCTATCCCCCCCCCTCCTCTCTCTCTCTCTCTCTCTCTCTCTCTCTCCTCCTCTCTCTCTCTCCTCTCTCTCCTTCTCTCTCTCTCTCTCTCCTCTCATAGTCAAATAACACT
>CM060338.1:30807611-30812611 GCA_030674155.1 Stramonita haemastoma | reverse complement strand
ATCAATTTGTTGTGGTTTTTGTTGTTGTTTGTTGTTTTTGTTTCTAAGATAACAACTTTTTGAAAGATTGGTCTTTTCTCATGCTTCAGGTTAGGCATGTTTAATGAATGACGTAAGCTACATCAAAACTGAATGCCTGTGTATAATAGCAATGAATGGGGTAACGTGTTTAAAAATATAAATCGCTGTGACGTTATTTCTTTCTTTGATTATTTATTTGTTTCTTTACTATTATTGTTGATTTAGTGACTTCACAATTCTGATTACTATACTATTGATGCATTAAAAAAAAATTAAATATAGAATGCAACTTGAGCCGAAAATAAAACAACAAAAATCATGTTTGCTTTTTTTCGGGTTTGCTTTTTTTGTCATGGTTTGGCTTAGTTTGAGGTGGGTTGTTGTTGTTTTTTTTAGTGATCTCTCTCTCTCTCTCTCTCCTCTTCTCCTCTCTCTCTCTCTCTCCTCTCTCTCTCCTGAGGAGGAGGAGGAGGAGAGGAGGAGTAGATCATGTGGGTTGAGTAGGAGAGCTGTTTCCTGTTGTCCATCTGTCAGGTAATGAGATATTGTAAAACGCTTTATTTATTTATTTATTTATTTATTTGTTTATTTATTTATTTATTCATTTATTCATATATTTATTTATGATTTATTTATTTATTCATTCATTTGTAAATTCATTTATGCCCTGCTGCGACAATGCATAAACTGTCTGTACACACAGATGGGATTTAATAGAAAATCCTTATGTATGCTCTAGGGTTTAAAAAAAAATTATGATCTACTTATTGATTTATTCATGTATCTATTTATCTATTTTTGTTTATTTATAAATATATTCATTCATTTCAGGCATGTAAGATGGATTCCCGTAGAAAATCCTTACGCATCCTCCAATTTTTTTTTATGTAGATCTATTTATTTATTGGGTGACCGTTTGCGGGCCTTGGCTTTAGCACAGTCCCCCCAGTTCACCCAGCTGTAAATGGGTACCTTCCCTCTTTAGGGTCAGGGAAGGTAAAGCAGCGAGGGAGATGAGATGGGCGCGCCCTGAACATGCTGGCCCCTGTCCCACCACCGCCTAGGTTATAGGACACCTTTACCTTTACCTAGATCTAGATCTACATATTTATTCATTAATTTTATTTTATGTATTTATTTTATTTTTTGTATTATATTTTTTATTTGTTTATAATTATCGAGATAATAGAATAAGCACTCATGTGCTTTTTTCATCCAGTCCCCGTGTGTATGCAGTTGTGTAAATATTGTGATCTGTTCCCACCGGCACACAATGGCCTACTCTTACGAAAAGCGGAACAGGATTTAACGTGTGCGCAAGATGTTCTGCGTACGTCCGCACACAGGGCCTCGGTTTACAGTCTCATCCGAAGGACTTTTGGGGAGAGTGGAGTCAGCACTGGTGATAACTCCAGGAGAAAATATATAATGAAATACAAAATACCAAAACAAACAAAAAAATACAAAATCCCCTCGACCGGGAATCGAACTCGGGTCGTGAAATTGCCAGCGTGATGTTCTGACCATTAGGCTATCCTGCCCCCCCCCCCCCCCCCCCCCCCCCCCCCCCCCCCCCCGTTCATTCGTTTATCTATTTATCTCTTTGTTTGGTCGAGGGCATTTTGTATTTTGTATTTTGGGGGGGTATTTTGTATTTCATTATATATTTTCTCCTGGAGTTAACATCAGTCTGACTCCACTCTCCCCAAAATTCCTTCGGATGAGACTTTAAACCGAGGCCCCGTGTGTAACACACGCAGAACATCTTGCGAACATGTTGATCTCTGTCTTCATCTCTGTCCAGGCCATCACGATGGAGTCCAGCAGAAAATCGTTCAGCATTGATGCCTTGCTCTCCAAGACAACGAGCAGCAAGCCCCCCACCTCCACCTCCTCCTCCCCCTCCACCGCAACTACCCCCACCCCCACCACCACCAACAACAACACTGTCACTGCGTCCGCCTCAGCGATCCACAACAACCCCCCAGTGACCAACAACAACAACAACAATAATAGCACTACTACTAATAATAATGCTGTGAAAAGCAGTGTAGTGGTGACAGCCTCGAAACCTCAGCGGACTGTCAGTCCCACGTATGCCTCTGTGGGCCTAACGAGCTCTAGCGAGGCACATGTCAGCTACCACCACCACCACACACCACCACCAACACAGCTGTGGGCACCGCCAATAAACACTTGAAACCTGTCCACCTCCATCCTCATCATCTCTCTCTCCCTCCGCACGCGCTGTTTCCTCCCCATCCCTCCTTGCACGCGCAGAAGCGCTCTCCTCCTCCTCCTCCTCACCATCCTCCTCATCCTCATCAACCTCATCCTCAACCTCAACAACAGCATCAACTTCAACATCAACACCAACCCCCACATGCACACCCTCCTCCTCCTCCTCATCCAGTGTTCGGGAAGCTGTTACCCATCCACATTTACACACGCAGACACGTCCGAGGTCGTCAGGAAATTCCCCGAACCCTCCTCCTCCTCCTGCTGCTGTCGTGGGACCTCGCACCTCACCCCCACCTTCCTCCGACGACTCCGACCCCTCCCCTTCTCCTGACTCCTCGCGAGACTGCACTTCCCCGCCCGGGGAGAGCCGACCCCAAGGCGCAGGAGTTGGCCTGAGGTCCTCCCAGCACTCCCCACCTGCCTCCTCCTTCATCCCCAGACCCGGATTGCTCAATCTCCAGCACCCATCTCTGTCGCCATCAGCATCAGTAGCAGCAGCAGCAGCAGCGGCAGCAGCGGGTAACCACCCGTTGAGCGTGTACCAGGCTCACTCGTTGTTCGGGTACCCGGGGCTGGAGGGCAGGGTCTGGGGGGTATGGGTGGGTCAGGGGCTGGTTCCATGTCCTTGCTGAACGGGAGCGCGTTCCATAACCGGCAGAGCAAGCGATGAAGTTTGCTCACCTGCACGGCTTGTCCTACGCCGAGTGGCTGGCCCGTACCGGCATGTACGTCTCCCGCATGGTCGACTATTCGCCTACCTGTGAGTTTTTTTTGATGATGATAATAGGTGTGTGTGGTGTTGTGTGTGTTTGTGGGTGTGTGTGGTGGGTGGTGGGGAGGGGGGGGGAGGGGGTGCTGTGTTTGTGTGTGTGTGTGTTAGGTGTGGGGGGGGGGGAATGGTGGACTATATATCTGAGTTTGTGTTATGTGTGTGTGTGTTGGGGGATGGGGGGGTGAAGTGGTGGTTTGTGTGTGTGTGTGTGTGTGTGTGTGTGTGTGTGTGTGTGTGTGTGTGTGTGTGTGTGTTGGTGGGGGTGGGTGGGTGAGCATGGTCGGACTAATCACCTATCTACGAGTTTTTGATATTGTGTGTCTGTGTCTGTGTGTGTTGTGTTCTGTGTGTGTGTTGGGGTGTGTGTGGTGGTGGTGTAAGGGGGTTGATCTAGTGTGTTGTGTGTGGTGTGTGTGTGTGTGTGGTGCTGTGGTCGTAAGGTGGGGTGTGTGTGTGTTGTCCGTGTAGGATTTGTATCTATCAGTTTTTTGATATTGTGTGTGTGTGTGTGGTGTGGTGTGTGTGTGTAGTGTGTGTGTGTGTTTTGTGTGTGTGTAGTGTGTGTGTTGGGTGTGTGGTGTGGTGGGTGGTGGACTATTACTATTATAGTGTTTTGTAAGTGTGGTGTGTGTGTGTGTGTGTGTGTGTGTGTGTGTGTGTGTGTGTGTGTGTGTCTATGTGTGTTAATGTGTGTGTGTGTGTGTGTGTGTCTGTGTGTGTGTTGGGGGGTGGGGGTGGAAGGGGGCTTGATGTGTGTGTGTTGTGTCTGTATCTGTGTGGTGTGTGTGTGTTTGGGGGGTGGGGGTGGGGTGGAACATGGTCGGACTATTCACTTATCTATGAGTTTTTGATAGTGGGGTGTGTGTGTGTTGTGTGTGTGTGTGTGGAGGGTGGGGTGGAAGGTTGGTTGATCTGTGTGTGTGTGTGTGCGTGTGCGTGTGCGTGCGTGTGTGTGTGTGTGTGTGTGTGTGTGTGTGTGTGTGTGTGTGTGTGTGTGTGTGTGTGTGCAGGGGGAGGTGGGATTGTGTGTGTGTTGTTTTGTTGCTCTTCTTCTTCTTCTTGTTTTTATCTTTCATTCAAGAAACATGAAGAATCGATGAATCCAGATCGGCATAGTCTAGCTTCTGACAACCTTCTAAATTGAGGTGAAGGATCACAAACATTCCCGTATGTTATGATATTGATATTCTTAAGTATTATCGTTTTCCCCCACCGGCAGCATTGCTGTTGTTGTTTTTGTTTTTGTTGTTGTTGTTGTTTGTTGTTGCTGTTGTTGCTGCTGCTGCTGCTATTGCTGCTAATAGTATCATCGTTATAGTTGTTCTTGTTATTATTATCGTTTCTCTTCTTCTTCTTCTCTTTATTATTATTATTTTGTGTTGTTGTTGTTGTTGTTGTTGTTGTTGTTGTTGTTATTATTATTATTATTACCATTATTATTGTTGTTATTATTATTATTACCATTATTGTTGTTATTATTATTATTATTATTATTATTATTATTATTATTATTATTATTATTATCGTTATCATCGATGGTGATGGTGGTTTCGAACGTTTTTGATGTTATATACAGTTTTGTTTATGGAGCTTGCTTTAAACGGAGAAGTTATAGTCTAAATGAAATGAATCAACAAATAAATAAATCTCTTTTAAATCTTATTTAACGGCCGATTGGAAACACAATCCACGACTGTTTCCAAAGCAACAGTACTGATTTATGTCGGTTTTTTTTTTCGAAAGAGATGATTTACCACTGCGACTCCCTGTATACGGCAAGGCAAGATGGAGAGAGAGAGAGAGAGACAGACAGACAGACAGACAACAGACAGACAGACAGACAGACAGACAGAAATGCACCACGTGGCAGCACAATAACCTTTGTTCTCGTGGCTCCTTGTCTATTCATAGGACAAAAAAAAAGTAATAGTACACCATCCAAGTGTATTTAATCAGAAAATTGCCA
>CM060338.1:30748888-30796388 GCA_030674155.1 Stramonita haemastoma | reverse complement strand
TTTTATTTGATTTTTCCTTTCAGTAAATGCCAAGCACTTTTCAAATAGAAATAATTATGTAAATAAATTAATAAGTAAAGGAATAATTAAATGATGAATGAATGAATGAATGAATGAATGAATGAATGAATGAATGAATGAATGAATGAATGAATAAGCTGTACTTTGCTAAGTACATGTGTACAAAGGGGAACCGTACCAACAACAACAACAAAGAAACCTAACTTGTTGTATTACATACTATATATATTAGATGGCTTGATGAAAAAAAAGCAAATCAATGCTTACTCAATGTACCATCTGAAAATAAAATTTTGACTTGACTTGACTTGACTTGACATAAATGAACTGAAAATCAGTCAGACCGGTTTCATTGCCCCCGAAGCCAGACTGCAGCTACCTTCATGGTGGGGAAAAAACGGTCGCATACACAAAATTTCATCACTGGTAAACCTCAGAGCTCTTGCCAAGGAACCAACAACAACAAAAACCTATAAAATATAAAAAAGACGGGTATCAATAAATTAATAAAGATGAAGAAACAGCATGAACAGGGTCAAAAAGCCGTATTTATGTAGAAATAAACAATAAATAAATAGATACAGAAATGAATAAATAAATAAATAGATAAATAAACCAAAATGCCGAAAAATAAAAGCCTCTATGTCAAGAAGGCCAGAGAAGACGGATCAGAATAATCATGGATTTATTTCGTTTTAATTTTGCAAGGAGGGGGTTTAAGCCAGCACATGTGGAAAATTGTATAAACGATGCTGCACCGCATCTGTTAAGTAGCAAAAAATTGGAGCCGTGTTTTGTTTTTGTTTTGTTTTGTTTTGTTTAGGGTTTTGTTGTTGTTGTTGATGTTGCTGTTTGCTTTTGTTTGGTTGGATTTTTGTTGGAAGGGGGGTTGCAAGGGGGCGAGTGGAGGGAGGAGGGATTGGCAGGCAAATGTTGGTGATAAGGTTGTGTTTATTTTTGTGTGTTTGTTGTTGTTGTTGTTGCTCTTATTGGTTATGTGCTTATGCTTACAATGAAATGGATTGTGTGAACTTTTGTAGGATTTGTTGTGTGTGTTTTGCTTGTTGAACCTTGTTTTAGGGTGTGCTTTCTTTTTCTTTCTTAACATGTTATCATAGGTGATAATCATTAGGGCTTTCTTCAATTCAGTTTAACTGTCTGTTCACACTGAGTGATAATGGTGGGGCTTTCGTGTGTGTGTGTGTGTGTGTGTGTGTGTGGGTGTGTGTGTGTGTGTGTGTGTTGTGTGTGTGTGTTGTGCTTAACACGTTTTTAAAAACTTTTTTTCGGTTGGGATTTTGATCCCCCCCCCCCCCCCCCCCAAAGAAATCTGACAATGAAAGGAATGGGTGGGCGAGCAAGGCAGAGTTTCAATGGAGGATGGTAGAAGACATAGAAGGAAAGAGTGTGGGTGTGTTTGACTTTTTCTTCTATCTAATTGCTACTGTCATAATTTGAATCGACTTGGGGTTTTTTGTTTGGTTGGTTGGTTGGTTTGGGGGTTTTTTCTCGTGTTTTTTTTTTTTTTTTTGGGGGGGGGTGGGGAGGATTGATCAGATTTTTATGGGGAGAGAAGCAGGGGGAGAGGGGGAGGGGAAGGAGGCCATAGTGTCAGACTTGTGCTTACCTATTTCCCTAATTCAAACAGTGGTACAGTCTATTCAGAGCCACTACCAAACATACATGTCCAAATTAGACATTTTGAAAAATTGCCAGTTGAAACTTTCAAAAGCCATTGTAAAATTCAGCTTTGCTCAGAAACTCACAGCTTTGATAGAAAACAGATGCCATTTGTGAGTTCAATCAGGGATAAAAAGTAGTAAAGTACCCCCCCCCCCCCCAAAAAAAAAAGAAAAGAAAAAAGAAAGGAAAACGGAAAATTTGGAGATGTCTGGTTGTGACTCTCAATGGATATACATTTGTATAATCTCCCTCTCTCTTTCTGCCACTAAAGATAGAGAGATTTTTTAAAAAATAAATAAATTAATTTTTTAAAAAATAAATAAATAAATAAAATAAATAAATACACTTTTGAGTTGGTTTCAAATCTAACAAAAAATCTTTTTCAACTTTCTAAAACATGAGAGATTTAAAACAAGCTGGAAAAAAGTAGACGCCCATACGTAACAAACAATTTCAATCCATAAGAACGTAAATAGATTGGAAAATAACCTGAAAACTGACCCTCACATCGAACAGAGATTTTTTATTTATTTATTATTAGTTCTTTTATATCGAGGATAATGGAAAAAGCATACATGTGCTTTTTTCATAAGAACGTAAATAGATTGGAAAACAAGCTGAAAAATTGACCCTGACATATTATAACAGATGATTTCAAGCCATTAAAACAAAGGCAGAGCGAGATTGAAAGAGAAGCTTTAAAAAAAAAAATGATAATAATAAGACCCCCATTTGATCCATTCACTACCCCACCCTGGGGACTCGAACCCCAAATCTCATAGGCTTTTGGGATGGAAACTGATCACTGTTTTAACCAGTCGGCTAATGTCCTTGCGATGCTGCAGATGTTAAAGCAGTGGGTGGAAAGCATGCAATATTCAAATAAATAGATAAATAAATCGACAGATAGATAGACATAAATATGTAGATAAATGAATAAAGAAATGAATAAATAAATAAACCGCCCATTTATCGTGCTAAAGCAAAACAAAAATAGGAGAGGAAAGAGGAGTGGGGTGGGTGGGGTGGAATTTATTAGAAAACTACGTATGGTTCATAAGCACGTTTCTGCCACATACATTGATTTTTTTTTTCGCGAGAAAAATTCTTCTGATTTTATTTTTTCGTTGGATGGTGTGTGTGTGTGTGTGTGTGTGTGTTGTGTGTGTGTGTGTGTGTGTGTGTGTGTGTGTGTGTGCCTGCCTGACTGTCTGTCTGTCTGTCTGTCTGTCTGTCTGTCTGTCTGTCTGTAAGTATATCTAGTTTTGTTGGTGGTGGTATTTTTGTTTCTGGCCATACTAAAAAAAAATTTAACTTGACAGAAAAAATTGTTATTCACAATTTTATCGATCACTTAGCCTTTCAATCAATGGATCGACTAGCCAAGCTATCAAGGAATCAATGGATCAGTACAATGAAAAGAAATATGAATCTTTAGATATGAAATTTGATTTTTTTTAACTGGAGAAAAATAAAGTGAAACTTTTAAGAATATATTTTATTGAAGAATCATTTTCTAAGTCGATTTTTTATGTTGATTTTTTTTTAACTGGAGAAAAATAAAGCGAAACTTTTTAAATAGATCTATATTGTATTGAAGATTCATTTTCTAAGTCTTTTTTTATGTTTAAGTCATATTCTGTTTCAATCTCCTGTACTCTTTCACTTTTTCTTTGTATGTGTGTGTGTGGGGGGGGGGGGGAGAACAGAGAGATTTCTATTGTTTCTTTTTTTCCCAGGGAGAGAGAAGAGAGAGAGAGAGAGAGAGAGAAGAGAGAGAGACAGACAGACAGACAGAAACAGACAGACAGACAACACACACACACACACACACACACACACACACACACACACACACACACACACACACACATTCGGAAACAGAGAGAAGACAGACAGACAGACAGACCAATTGAATGTGTCAGCTGATAAATCACACGGACAGTCAATACCCACTCACGAATAGACAGACTATCCTGTGCAGAAACAGAACCACAGCCATACAAGGAAAGCTGACTGACTGACTGACATCTGTTGCTGCTAACTCCCTATCACACCCTTCCCTTTAATCGATGCTAAGCCCTCAATCCTATTGCATCCCCTACTTTTCACTTTCCAAGGCGCTGGATACGGCACGGGCAATAGGGCCCCTTGGGTTCCCTCCCTTGCGAGCACATCAAAGGGACGTAAGTCGAGATAAGACGAACTCCGTGTATTAGCAGGTACTCGGGAGTTATCGTCCGTATCGTGACGTTGTCACGTGGTCTAAAATGCCGTGTGTGAAGGATTTGTCCGAAATGATCGGTCAAAAAAGTGAAATTTCCAGGATAAATAAGTGTGTATTATGTAACTGAAATCTTGGAACCTTAGATTTCTTATGCAGTAAAATAATTTCATTCACTTTAAACCCATTAGGACACATTCCCACCCGCCCTTCACTTTCTCCCACCCTAATTAAAGCCGAGTTTAGATTTATGATGTCTATTCTTTTGGCACTTGCCGTGGATTCGAATTCTTTATGGCGTAGGTTCGAAACCTGATCAGATATGCACATAAAATAAGCCTTTACCTACCAACGTTAATGGGTTGGTGATGCAGAGAAAAGAGGAAACTTTCTGATTTCCAGATAAGACATTGGTACACAGTTCAAATTTTCACCTACCCCCCCCCCCCCCCTTTTTTTTTTTTAAAAGTGTTATTACATATATTTATTGTTTTAAGTCATATCTACAAGATTGGACCAATGATGAACGATTTGTTGATTAGGGGCAATAACTATTTCTCTCCAAAAACGAAGCATTGAGTCGCTGAACTTTGTGTGTGTTGCCATCACCAGAACGGGCATTGTCAGTATTATGTTACTGTGACTGCAGTTTTTTCTCTTCGTTACACACACACACACACACACACACACACACACACACACACACACACACACACACACACACACACACCAAATTAATCATGTCAGTTTTACCTTGAAATAAGAAATTAAATTTATTGAGTGTGTTCTCTTCACATGTGTAAACTATGTTGGGGAGGGAGCAGATAATATCAACCATAAATTCTTTTCATAGGAAACTTCAAGTTAAGTGTCAAGGAAATGAGCATCCAGGCTATGTATCTTTGTTTTTAATCATGTCTTTTCAGTGCAATTTTGTTTTGTTTGGTAACAATACTTAGACCAACACACGTACGCCAATTTGGTTACTATTTGAAACTTGTAATATTTTCGATAAATTGACTAGAAAGAACCAAACGCAGAAAAAGTGTAAATGCCAGCAACATTTTCTTGAAGTAACAGTTCAGATAGTGATATAAAGAATAAAACGAATAAATCTATAAATAAATAAATAAGTACATCAGCTACTTTAGCTCACATGAGAGTTGTAGTTCTTTAGAACAACACTCAAAGATGGTAATGAAGTTTAAAGAAGCCTTACTGAGGTACACAATTCAATTTGTATGGTTTATAGGCCTTTCATTGTTTACAATGAAAGATTTTTTTGCAGAAAAGGTACCACAAGAAAACCAAATGCTGCATCAGTTGTCACTAATATTGTTTATTTCCTTAAGTTACTATTAAATATATGTTGAATGTGTAGGATGATTGACATCTGTCAGAGTAAAATAAATTCTGTTTCTTGTTGGCTTCCCAACTTTATTGCAAAAGCACGTCTGCAAAAATAGGATTTTGCTCGTCCCAGGAACCCCCTTGATCAAAACTAGACTGCTGTTTCAATAAGTATTTAACAATTTGTCTATCAACTGAAAACATGGTGCCCACAGTTACAATAAGTAACATGTATTTTAAATTAGTTACGTGTCATGTGTAACAGTTCATGTACCCTCATAGGATTTTTATAAATAAATTGCCCTTTGCTTATTCTTTTTTTTGTTGCCTTAGTTAAATCATTCTTCCTCTCTATGGACCTGTCCATTTTGCTTTGTATAGGGACCATGGCGATCTTAACTAGTTAAGATCGCCATGATAGGGCACTTTCAGAAATCAGTAGTCCTATATGAGAGATTCTTTTTCCATTTTTAAACAGTCTGATTTTTAGCTGGTGACTTCAACTAGACTATCACTTTAAGATTTTGATGAATCTTTTATTTTAAGATAGCTGCATTCCAACTTCGGGGGTTTTCTGTTAGTATTATTTTTGACAGTTGCTGATCAGTAGGAAACTAGCACGCAAAGACTGTCAATATTGTTGTCATCGTCGTTGTTACGTTTCTTGGTGTGGTTGTAGGGGATGTTGTTCTTTATAATGATTGTATTTAGCTCCAGATTCTAGGACGTGATTTGATGTGTGTGGGGGGGGGGGGGGGGGGGGGGGGGGGGGGAGGGGGGGGTATGTTTTTTTCTGAGAGGGGGGAGGAAGTAACTTTTAATGTATTGAAAACAGTAACATCATCAGCTAGTTTTTTTGTTTTTTTTTAAGTGTGACTCAGGAAAGACAAGTCTACATCATAGCTGCCCGTTTCAACAGCTAGCAAAGGGGAATAAATCTGGTCCACACGCAACATGAGTAAAAAACGAATAAATAAATGTATAAATGAAGTGATTAACTGCTTTCTAATTGGCTTCATGACTGACATCTATGTGAGCCTTTGATGAAGAACCCAACACGTTGAGAGAAGGGAGAGAAAATCATTAGTGTAACCTGTAGCCTAATTCCCTCCCCTTTTCGCTGGTTGCTTTCCTTGTTTGGTTTACTCTTTCTTTCTTTCTTTTCAAACAAGCCAGTTTCTTGTGTGATAGATGTAGGCCTATACACTATTTGACAAATATATTTACTGCCTCGTGCGATACATTATGTCACTGAATAACAGCTATATCAACTCCAAGAGCAGACGAGCGGTTCCCGATATATTCATTTCTTAGGTGGTGGTATTCATTTCTTAGGTGGTGTGTTTGTTCTGCTTGTTGTTTTAAAACAAATGAAACTTCGAGAAATAACCTGGAAAGGCAGTTTCTTTGAACTGCAGTGTACAGTCAAGAAGCTGAGTGAAAAGAAGCAAAGGTAGAGAGAGAGAGAGGTAGATATGAAAAAGGAATAGCTAGCGAAAATGTGAGTAGATCTAGATAAGTGGCCACGTCCTGAAGTCTTGATTTTTATGTCTACAAATTGAGAAATACGTTCTTCAACTCTTGACCAAGGCCGGAGTTTGGTTTTAACATGTCTATAATTATAAAACTTGACATAGTGATATGAGATTTTTTTGTCTTTAAAAATGATTAATGAGTAAAGTTTTCCGTGTGTAACAAACATAGTGCATGTATAACTTACTGCTGGTTAAATTCTGTTTCAATATCCATCCCTCCATAGCCAACAAATACGCACGTTACCCTTGTGGGGAGGGGGGGGGGGAACCAAAACAGACAGTGCTTTTAGCAGTGTTGACATTATTCTCTTCAGGGAGAGTGACCAGAATTTCACGGAGAAATCTGCTCTGACTGCAATGCAGTGCACTGAAATACAACGTAGTGCAATGAATTATATTATTACAAGAGATTGCAATTCATTACAGGATATAAATCACTCTACATTACACTGAGAAACAGAGCAAGACTAAAGTTCATTTTCGAAGCGAAGTTCAGGACAAAGTGTCCATACTCAATTCGACCTGGCGTTGCTGAGAAGAGACAGGCTAAAGCCTCGTGTGATTAAACTCTAGGCAATAATCAGAATAACCATAAACAGCCCTCTTCTCTATCACTGATTAATCTGCACATGATTGTGAAACACATCTGTGTTTGATCAAAATAAAGTATAGAATACACACACCTATCTTGAGCACACATTGCAGCGCTTAACATTAACACATGTGAGTCAAGATGGTCAATAAACCAAAATGGATGCTCATTCATTTTTATTGGTTGTTATCTGTAATACTGTTTGCAGAGAGTTAGGCAGAATGGTTATTATCTTTACTCTGAAGGACTTGTAGAAGATAAGGAATCAACATTGAAGGGTTACTGCCAAGGGTATCTCCAAATTTAATTGTTTTGGTGATAGAACGAAAATTACTTTGCTGATATGATATAGAGCTGATTTTGTCAATGGCAGACATCTTTCTGAAGACTTACAGCTTCAGATTCAGATTTAGTTCAACCCGACAAACTTCTCTCCCGAATACAACAAACGTAACGTGAGGTCTCCTACTCTTTCTTCTCTGGGTTTGTTTTCATTTTACAAATCGTGTCGTGTCGAATTTGTTCTCCACTTCAAAGCGTATGCCGAAATGGCAGTATGCTCTGGTCATTGTTCATAATCTATTGGCTAACCTTGCACAAAAAGCCAGAACTCTTCAAATCATTCCCATTTTAAGTTCTTTTTTTTTCACTCCTTCTTTGGCTCAGGTTTAGTTTGAGGATTAAATGAAAACTTTGGCTGTTTTTGTGTTGTTGAGTTCCCATTCCCCATCCCACTACCTTCACAATATTTGCATTTGTAATATTATATCAGGGACAGGGTAGCTTAGTTGTTAAAGCTTAATACCATGATCTGACTGTAAACAGCAGACACACTACCCTTTTTTTTACCTTGAAGTTCAAACCTCTGTTCAAGAAAGAATGTTGCAGGATGTTTAGACAAGTTAGCCGAACGGGGTTCGATTCTCGGCCTTGCCCTTTACTCCCATTTTCACAGAAAAAATCGAAGTGAATCTCCAGCCTTTCAGAGAAGGCTCAACACCAGCATGACACGTGTCAGTCAGCCGTTTTAGCGCCAAAAAGAACCTACGACAGTTGATAATAGGGGAAAAAAAGCAAATAGATCTTTCCAACAGTCCTGGCAAAATGAGTAGGTTTAATTCCCAACAGTGTCCTCGATGCCATAATCTATCTATCTATCTATCTATCTATCTATCTATCTATCTATCTATCTATCTATCTATCTATCTATCTATCTATCTATCCTTTCTTTCTTTCTTTCTTTCTTTCTATCTATCTATCTATCTATCTATCTATCTATCTATCTATCTATCTATCTATCCCTTAGTCTGATGACCGTGGGGCACCCCTGAAGACTTTGACAACCAGTTCCCTCCATTCCTCTCTCTGTTCTGCCTTTCTCAAAATTTGGTTGAGTTCTAGGCCTGTCCGTTCGCTGATGTTGTCCTCCCATCTCTTCCTTGGTCTGCCTCTTTTTCTTCCTCCCTGGACAGTGCTTTGCAGTATTGTTTTGCAAGTCCTTTCGATCTTGTGACATGCCCGTACGATTTAAGTTTACGCTTCTTTACGATTGATAGAAGATTTTCGTAGGGACCAATGTCATAATGGGCTACCTTAATGCTGTGGGGGGGGGGGGTTAAAAATTCTCACCATTGATGAACCTCGAGCTCTAGCAGAAGAAGAAAACAAAAAAAAGGGAAAAAAAGAAAAACCAATCTCTGTAGGACCTGTCAGAGTTAAGAGGATGAACTGCCCACAAACAATGTTTGGAAGGTGTATAAGGAAAGGGAAGCCACCACTGTAGTCTAGTCGTTAGGGCGTTGGACTCGTAATCTAAAGGTTGCGTGGCGTTGTGCCCTTGGAAAAGGCACTTTACGGCTATTTTCTCACCCCACCCAGGTGTAAAAGGGGTACCAACCTTATGTTGGGGGTTTACCCCATGGATAGACTGGCGTCCTATGCAGGGGGGAGTCTATGACTCTCAGTCGCTTAAACGCCACAGAAACCGGGATAAGCACCGGCCTGATGAGCCTTAGTAGGCTCGGGACAGACTTTAACTATAAGGAAAGGGAAGGTGGCCCCCAGGCTTCAGTCACACACACACACAAGGCTCACACCCCTCGTGCGCTCAATATATCTTTTAGCTTCTATTTATTTATTTATCTGTTTATAACCACTTTATGTCACAGCAGATTTTCAGCGTGAAATCCGGTCTGCTCTCCCAGGGAGAGCGCGTCGCCACAAGTGCAGCGCCTATCTATTATTTTTTTCCTGTCTGCAAACTGTATTTGTTACCCTATTAGAGAGTGGCTGTCAAGCAAGCAGCTAAACACAACCATTGAAGAAGGGCAGGCCAGCGGCACTGACAGGCAAGCCACTGTGTAGGATGGAAATGAAAAACCACGTAAAAAAAAAAAATCCTCCAAACTCTTCTGATGTCAACTTTGGCTGCAATCTTTCACTGGAATCTTCGCAAACCTTTTTTTTTTTTTAATTTCGTTTCTACCATTGTTATGTGAGGCAAGATTCCGTCTCTGTTTCTCTTTCTGTATGTCTGTCTTTGAATGTTTCTGTGTCTCCGGAGCTCCCTCCCTCCCTGTGTGTGTGTGTGTGTGTGTGTGTGTGTGTGTGTGTGTGTGTGTGTGTGTGTGTGTGTGTGTGTGTGTGTGTGTGTGTTCTCTCTCTCTCTCGCTCTCTCTCTGTGCCCATCCCTCTCTCTGTCTCTCTGTCTCTCTCTATGTCTCTCTGTCTGCTCTCTGTCTCTCTGTCTTTCTCTCTCTCTCTCTCTCTCTCTCCTCTCTCTCTCTCTCTCTCTCTCTCTTCTCTCTCTCTCTCTCTCTCTCAACAGTCTCTTTATTCTTCAATGCAAATACATACAGTGAAATAAATAAACGTTTGGAATTAATAAGCAAGCACATTTTTCCCCTCGAGTTGAAAGAAAAGACACTGTCTCGAATAGAACTGAAAAGGAAGACTTCAGTTGTGAAAACAAGAAACAAAAGAAAAAAGAAGGACAGTGCCTCAAATAGAACTGAAGTGGAAGGGTTCGGGTGTAAACAAAAAAAAGGTATCAAAATAGACCTGAAGTAAGGCGGGCCAGTGGTTTGTTCATTTGACCAGTGACCAGAATTTGTTTGATTTTCCCATCTTGCATGTTACCCTGTTTTAACTGTTTTGTAAGTTAGTACCCATTTGTGTGACAGGACATGATATTTAATGCCATCCAATCCTGGAGTATCTTACGTGACCAAATCACTCAAGTGAAAATCGGTTTTAGGTCTGAACAGACAAAGAAACTTCTTCCTCTTCTTCGTATTTTTCGTTTTCTTCTTTTTCCACTGGTTTTCTTCATTTTGGGTGGAATGCGTAGTGCCTGGTCTTCTCCTGCGCTTGTGACTTTGCCGGTCTGCCTGCTGGCCTCAACCGACACGTTCCGACTTCAGAGCAGCTCGTCAGAAAGTTCATAACAATAATATATAATATATATATATATATATATTTATATATATGTATATGTGTATATATAGATATAGATATAGATATATATATTTGCATGAAAATAGGGAGGATAATGGGCTAGGTAGGCATGAGAGTGATGTGCAGAAAAGTTCAAATATGCACACAATATCTGCCACTAAACTCGGTGTGCAGACATTAGCATTCATGCGCAAAGTAAAACGTTAGTAAAACGTCAGGTCCACCTATTGACTGCCTGTGTATTTTTGCAACTCACCAAATGTTTGTCCTAAGTACCGTCTCTTTGATGCCTGTTCTTCAAAACAAAAACTTCTGCATGTGTGTGAGTTTTGAACCAGCATACAGCATTTAGCACGCCCAGCTGTATGTGAAGGAATCATGACAGTTGTAGAAATTTCACACCCTCAATTTACCGAGCTCTGCCGAGGTTTGAACTTAAAACCAGAACCTTCATGACAAGTAAAAGCCTATCTGTCACCTTACCCCTCGACGACTTTGTCATGACTGTTTTGGAAATGGGAAAAGTGGGAACGTTGTTGTTCTTGTTGTTGTTGTCGTCGTCGTACACGTTCCCCAGCTTAACACTCTGGGGGTCACTCAGAATGTACACTCTGACTCACTCATCCCACCAGGGAATCACTGTGAGATTGAAATTGCACACTGAATGAGAAGTTTGCTTGTATGACTGTTTTTAAGTACCTCGTCATATAGGCAGCCATACTTCGACTTCAGAGGATTTTTTCTCCTTTAAAGGAGAGTTCAGGTTGTTATGTGAAGAGCTTGTCATGGCTGAAGGCAATCTGAACATAACACTTTACAACATAACAACATTTTGACAATTAGCTGACATCAATAACCTGACAGACACAGCTTTTAGCCTGGGCCAGGAAAAAATGGGAACAAAACCCAGGTTGCGCGCACGGTAGGGGAGGGGTGTGTGTGTGCATGCACACCGTGTTTGCTACAGAAAGAACTGACATTTGGAGAAATTTGCCTCCCCCTGCACCCCCCACCAAATCTAGACCTTACACCTAACCCACACGCCAAGCAAGCATTTAGATTCAATGCTCATCGCCCAACCCCGATAAACTCTTTTACAGTTTCCCCTCATTACCTTGGGAAAGGAAGAGCGAAGGGAGACAACTTGCACAGAGTTCTCTTTTCCTCCCCCCCCCCCCCCCCCCCCTGCAATTTCAGTGTTGCCTTTAAATCGGTTTTTTTTGTGTGAATGAATTTCAAAGCAAAGCATGTGCAATGATTCTGTAATCATCCTTTCTTGATTAATTTAAAGTCCAGTCCAAAAATGACCAATGTGCTACTTCATTTTTGAAGTGGAGGAGTTGTCTTTTCTTGTTAACGGTTTGTTGTTGTTGTTTTACAATATTGCACATGTGCACTTTGGAAGTGGACACAGTCTATTGCCATCCTCTGAACATTACACCGCAATAATTATACATTTCAGAGTGTTGTTCTTTGCTAGGCCATAATTATGATGTAAGAAGTTGTGTCGAAAGTATATTCGATTTTCAAGAATTAAGTCTGTTTGTGTTGGTTGTTGTTTTGTTGTTGTGCATTCCCCAGCTTAACACTCTGGGGGTCACCCAGAATGTGCAATCTGACTCACTCATCTCACCTGGGAATTACTGAGAGATTAAAACAGGACACTGAATGGGAAGTTTGCATGTAATTCAAATACCTCACCATATAGGCAGCCATACTCCGCGTCCGACTTCAGATGATTTTTTTTCTCCTTTAAATGGGAGTGCAGAATGTTATGTTAAGAGTTTGTCATAGCTGAAGGCAATCTCAACACAACATTTTACAACATTTTAGTGTAGGCCTTGGCAATTAGCTGACACCAATGACTGACACAACTTTTGGTTTGGGCCATCTGTTTGTGTTAAAAGCAGGCAGTAATTTTGTATAAAAAAAATTACAAAAAAAAATCCCTAAGTGGCTAGGCAGTCAGCTGTAAAGACACCCGCGAGGATGTCTTTTCTTTAACTCTTTTTCTCTGTGTTGTAAGGTGGCAATTTAAGTTAGGCAAGGTTGTATACTTTAAGTCATGATTAGGCTACATCATTATTTTATTCTTTGTTCGCGTTTTCTTTTATTTCAACGATAATAGAATAAGCACTCGAGTGCTTTTTTTACATCCTGTCCCGTGTGCATGCAGTTATGTACATTTTGTCATCCATTCCCACCCATCACACAATATGCCTACTCTTCCACAAGGCAGAACAGGTATAAGCGTGTGCGCCGATTGTTTATGCCAGCAAACTGCGAACGCACAGGCAGCCAGAAGTGCATACAGTGCCAGTCGGTATAAAGTTAATTAGCAGTTTGTTTCCTACTACTTTATTAAATTGTATGTCACAGTAAGTGTGTATGGCTAGGAAATGAAATCCTATTGCTTTGGCAAAGTCAGGCAGCTCTTTACTTGTATTGATTTTTATATTTCGTTTTATTAGATATCATGAAGCATTTTCTCGTTATTACAAAACTGTTGGGGGGGAGGTTCTTTCCTTTTTTTTTCTTTTTTCTTTTTTCTTTTTTTTTTTGGGGGGGGGCGTTTGTCGTGGTCTTTTTGTTGGGTTTTGGATTGTTTGTTTTGGGTCTGGTTTTTTGTTGTTATTTTGCTGTTGTTGTTGGGGGCTTGTCTTTTTTTTCTTTTTCTTTTTTTTTTTGGGGGGGGGGGTTTGGTTTTGTTTGGTTTGTTTTTTTATAATAATATGTTTTAGACTTGACTTCGGGAGAAGAAAAGTATATTCAAATTGCGAACAACATCTTTCCGATTTCACTTATGTTTGCGCGTGCGTCATATTTTGCGATAAGCTATGTGCCTGTTATGTACACATAGGTCTTTTGTAGTGATAGTAGAGGTTCCCTCAACATGCTATGCATACAATATCTGTTTTTTCTTCAAATAAATACCACTATGCTTAAACTTGGCGTAGATAAGTGATAGAATAAGTTTTGGCGTGATGTGTATTACGTCAGTAAGCCCATGTCGGTCAGTTGTTCAGAAGTAACACATCTGTGTAACTGTAGAAGACGGGAGGTTGTGGGTTTGAACCTTAAGTATTTTCACCATCCGCTTGTCTTTTTTGGGAACCGAAATCCCGTGCGCAACTTGCATTTAGCGCAGTTTAAAGAACCCACAGCAAAAAGGAGAAGCCTCTGACAAAATTTTGCCCGATAAAAAGCCACTGTCGTAGGGGAAAAAATACACTTGCGGACGGGAAAGAAAATTGTGGCGCTGTTCTTGTGGTGACGCAATGGTCCCAGGGAGAGCAGCCCGAACTTAACGCGAAGAAATCTGCCATGAATGACAGTAGTTTTCAATACAACACAATACAATACAATACAATACAATAAAATACAATGCAGCACAACACAATACAATTCAACGCAATACAATAAAAACACAACACAACACAATACAAAACAACACAATACAAAACAACACAACACAACAACAAACACAACACAATACAATACAATACAAAACAACACAAAACAAAATACATTACAACACAATACCACACAATACAACACAATACGTTTCAATACAATATAATCCAACAATACAACACAACAATACAACACAACTCAATACAACACAACACAACACAATACAACACAATACAACACAATTCAATACAATACAAAGCCTCCAGCCCATTCCCAAAGAATGGTATTTATTCCGCGCATAAATACACCACACATCAAGACAATCAAGCACGGAAAGAATACACAGGAATAAAACATCACAAAAACAAATCGAATGCAAAATAATCGAGTTTATATTTTCACTAGCACGCATAGATCTAAATATATTTAGTCTTTTTCGTTTTTGCTGAAAAACTTAAAGAATTCTTATTGCACACTTGTGCGGAAAGATACCAGCTTAGCTTTCTCAGGACAAAGAAACAAAGGCCTGACAAAACTGCCGAGGGAAGAAAGACACATCGACAAGCTTTATAGTTATGAGAGAAGAAAGAGAGGGGGGGGGGGAAGAGAGAGAGAGAGATGGGGGAAGAGTGAGAGTGGGTGGGAGAGAGAGATGGGGGAAGAGAGAGAGAGAGAGAGAGAGAGAGAGAGAGGAGAGAGAGAGAGAGAGAGAGAGAGAGAGAGGAGAGGAAGGGGAGAGAGGGGGGAAGAGAGAGAGATGGGGGAAGAGAGAGAGATGGGGGAAGAGAGACAGAGACAGAGAGAACAAATTCATTGAAAGAGAATGATAAAATAGGCACAACTGCTCTCTCTTATATCTAGTTTTGTAGATTAGAAAGAGAGCGGGGTGGGGGGGGGGGGCGGGAGAAAGACTGAAATATAGTCTGGGAAGAGAGAAAAAGAAAAAAAAGAAAGAAAGAAAGAAGAGACTAGGAGAGAGAAATATAGAGAGGAAAAGAGCCATTCATAAGGAAAGAATTATTGTCCGGGGTACAAGCTACCAATACCAGAGCAGTTTTTAACAGGGAGAAAGAGACTTCTCCGCAGTCTGTCACTGCCTGACGCTGTCAAGAAATATCTGGAAAGTTACTTTCCCCTCCCTTCTTTAAGTCCTCTTTCACCATCTCTCTCACATCATCATCATTCTTTTTTTCTTTTTTTTTTCATCCTGCTTCCACTCCTACCCTGACCCCCCACCCTCCACACCCCCTAAGGGATGTACCCCTCTTTTCCTCACATATTCTCCTTCACATTTTGAAAAAAAAAAAAGAAAAAAAAGAGAAAAAAACCGATCTGGACACTTAAGAAAATTAGCACGTCATCGTAATGCAATGAGAGGGAAGCGAGGAAAAGTTAGCGCAGGAGTTGTTTAAATCGATATTTTACCCCCCTCACAACACAGCACCAAGCATCTTATATGTTCCTGTATCTGCCCCCTCTTCCTCCTCCTTGGGGGTGGGGGTGGGGTGGTGGTGGTGAGGGGATGGGGGGGGGGGCAGGGTTTGATAAAGAAGCACTCAGCTCGTCGTGTGACCCCGGGGGAGAGTGTCTAAAAAATCATCACCCCGAGTTCCCTCTCCACTTTACTCAATGAAAAACACCCCTCCCCTCCCCCTTCCTCCTTCTTCTTCTTCCCAGCCTCCCCCCACCCCTCTCTCTCTCTCCCTTCTCAACACCACCCCACCCACCCCTACCCCCAAGCCCCCCAAGCGGCTCGTCCCTTTCCTATACATTTCGTCTGCTTTTTCCCCAAATTTCGCTTATCCGCCACTGGCCCGCCATTCACCGCGGAGTGCAATTCCGCTTCCCTTTCAGCAAAATGGCGGTGCAGGCCCGCAGCAAATCGTGAGAAATTGCCCCTAAATCGAATGTCAGCATCTTTCCGTCTCCCATCGACCCCAGCCCCGAAACCTTTGCTATACATGTAATCCTTTCTCATGGTCGTCGCTGGCAAATTTTCGGCTAGCTTCTCGCCGGAGAAATGGCTCCTCTCTCCATTACCCTTGGTCTTTAAAAGACAACTTATTTTGCCGAGGGTCTATCGCCATCCCGGCTGCCTCAGCCGTCTTCCGATATAATTGAGGACCTCGGCAAACAAACACTTGTTCCCGGCCCGCTCGCGCCCTGGCTTTTTCGTTGATTAGTCGGGGCGAGTGATCGCCCTTGCGCTGCCATCTTTTCTTTGTGGAGACGGGAAGTAATTGATTGAGTGTGCGCTGCAAACGTCACTTAAAGGTTATAAGTAAACATGGCCGGCAAGGGCCCTGCGAATCACAGTTGTGATGAGGTGGAGGAGTTGGGGGGAAGGGGGAGGTGGGGGGGGGTATCAGGAAGGAATATTGAGATGTCAAGGGAAGGAGGGAGGTTGTGTGGGGAGGGGGGAGGAGGGGATGAGGATCATGTCAGATGAGGAGGAGCTAAGACGTGTAATGGAAGAGAGAGGTGGAGGTTTAGGGGAAATAGAGAGAGGAATAGGAAGGGGGGAAATGCAGGGAGAGGGGAAACTGGAATCATATTTGGCTGCTTTTCCAATTTGTCCAATTTTCTGTACTTTGAAATTGGGCTTGTCTTTCCTTTCTCTCTCTCCCCCCCCCCCCCCCCTCCCCTACTTTCCCAATCTCCTTGCCCTTGCTTCCTTCTTCCCTTCCTTCCTTCTCTTCTTGTCCTGCCATTGATTCCGCCTTGCCAGGTCTGACTCGTGACTCATCCCAACCTGTCATGTCCTGTCCTGGGGGCTCTTTCAGCAGTTAAGTCACTGGGGCTGCAGAGTGGTTGATTGGTTGAAAAGTTACATGTCATGTGGAGACTTGACTGAGCTGGCTGGCTGGTTGATGTGTTGGAAGTGACATGACATAGAGAACCCGAGCAGCTAACTGCTTGGTTAGAAGTGACATATTCTAGAACCCTGAGCAGTTATCCAGCTGATGGGTTGGAAGTGACATGTTGTATAGAGAGCCCCGAGCAGCTAACTGCTTGGTTGAAAGTGACATGTTATATAGAACCCTGAGCAGCTAACTGCTTGGTTGGAAGTGACATATCCCATAGCTGCTATCTGGCTGATTGGTTGGAAGTGACATGTTCTGTAGAACCTTTAGCAGGTACCTGGGTGAATGGTTGGTTGGTTGGTTGGTTGGTTGGTTGGTTGGTTGGTTGGTTGGTTGGTTGGTTGGTTGGTTGGTTGGTTGGAAGTTGCATCTCACATAAAACCTTTACCAACCAGTCTTGCTAGTTGACTGGAAGTGACATGTCGTATGGAGCCTTTAGCAGATACCGTGGGTTGATTGGCTGTAGTATAATTATTAGGGTTGTATTGTTATATGGAGCCTTTAGCAGATACCTGGTTGATTGGTTAGATATTAGGCTGTATGTTATATGGAGCCTTTAGCAGATACCTGGTTGATTGGTTAGATTTAGGCTGTATGTTATATGGAGCCTTTAGCAGATACCTGGTTGATTGGTTAGATGTTAGGCTGTATGTTATATGGAGCCTTTAGCAGATACCTGGTTGATTGGTTAGATGTTAGGCTGTATGTTATATGGAGCCTTTAGCAGATACCTGGTTGATTGGTTAGATGTTAGGCTGTATGTTATATGGAGCCTTTACAGATACCTGGTTGATTGGTTAGATGTTAGGCTGTATGTTTATGGAGCCTTTAACAGATACCTGGTTGATTGGTTAGATGTTAGGCTGTATGTTATATGGAGCCTTTAGCAGATACCTGGTTGATTGTTCGGAAATACAAATCTTGTACCTTGAGCAATCACTGGATGTCAATACAGAATGTGAGATCACTGAATATCATCAAGAGAAAATACAGAATGCTTTACACACATGAGCACAAAGCTATCCAAATTTGAGACATCACTGAATTTCATCAATGGTATATAGGAAAGAAGAAGAAGAAGAAGGAAGAAAGGAGAAGGAGAGAGAAGAAGAAGAAGAGAGGAGGAAGAAGAAGAAGAAGAAGAAGAAGGAGAAGGAGAAGGAGAGAAGAATTAGAGGAGATCAGGAGAAGAAGAAGAAGAAGAAGAAGAAGAGAAGAAGAGGGAGAGAGAGAGAGAGAGAGAGAGAGGAGAGAGAGAGAGAGGAGAGAGAGAGAGAGAGAGAGAGAGAGAGAGATTTGATTTGATTTGATTTGATTTGATTTGATTTGATTTGATTTGACTTGATTTGACTTGATTTGATTTGATTTGATTTGATTATTCTTTTAAATCGAGAATAATGGAATAAGCACTCATGTGCTTTTTTACATCCAGTCCCCGAGTGTATGTAGTTTTGTAAATGTCATCTGTTCCCACCGGCACTCGATGGCCTACTCTTACGAAAAGCGGAATAGGAATTAACGTATGCGCAAGATGTTCTGCGTGCGTTCGCACACGGGGCCTCGGTTTAAAGTCTCATCCGGAGGTCTTTGGGGGGAGTGGACTCAGCGCTGATGTTAACTCCAGAGGAAAAATCCCCTCGACCGGGAATCGAACTTAGGTCGTCAAATTGCGAGCGCAATGTCCTGACCACTAGGCTATCCCGTCCCCCTTGACCACTAGGCTGGGAAAGGATGAGTTTAACGTCCCCATGGCATGTTGCAAGTAGGGACAAGTTGTAGTGGGTGCAAGCACCCACGGAAAAGTCGGTTCGTTACTCTTTCAGGAGTAGTCGGAGTTGAAATTCATTCAGAGGTAGTCGGGGTAGGTGCAGTTCTCAGCCAGAGGTCGAGATCAGGTGTTGCTTGCAGCCAGTTGACGTTCCATGCTCCTTGAGTTCTCCCACTCTAGCACCTCGGGCCTCCCCAAAATGACACCATTCTTGAAACAGCGACGAGATTCGCCCGCGGCACGAAGTGCCACACAGGGCCGAAGCCTCGATTCTTATTCTTCACTAGGCTGTCTCGTCCCCAGCTTTATAAACCTAGCTAACTGCACGTGACACTCGTGTGACAATCAATACCTTACATGATGATGTATCTGCCGTGTCCTAAGGCGGGGGTCAGGCAGGGGCCATGGGCAAGACGCGGAGACCCCGCACGGCCTTCACCTCCCAGCAACTCCTGGAGCTGGAGCGTCAGTTCAAGATGAACAAGTACCTGTCCAGACCCAAGCGCTTTGAAGTGGCCACCTCCCTCATGCTGACTGAGACACAGGTAAGTCAGTGAGTAAGTGAGTGAGTAACTGGCTTACCGTAGTGGACTTTCAGGTAGTCGAGTCCTTGCGCGCTTTTTTTTATAGGGTTGGGTTTATTTCTTCTTGTTCTTCTTGTTCTTGTTCTTCTTGTTCTTGTTCATCTACTACTACTATACTACTACTACTACTACTACTACTACTACTACTACTACTACTACTACTACTACTATTGCTGCTGCCGCTGCTGGTGCTGCTGCTTCTTCTTCTTCTACTACTACTACTACTACTACTACTACTACTACTACTACTACTACTACTACTACTACTACTACTACTACTACTACTACTAGGGGGGACGATAAAACATGGCGTCCAGGAGGCAGTGCATGTGAGGCGCGGCGTAAAACTGTGTGTGCCACAACGTTTCAAAGAATTGTTCCGAACTGTTACTTGTGCTGCAATGTTGTAAGAAACACCTGTGCATAAAACTATCCCAAAATGGTGGACTTGGTGATGTGGAGGGCTGCAATTGGGGTGTTTGCTGCAAAATGTCAGCGTGTGTCAGGCTTGCATTAAAATATGTCAACAAACTCTGCACAGGTGAGCAAAAACAGCGACACGGTGACACGCCTATCAACAGCTGATGTCGTGGCGAACTTTGTGTGCTGTGCCATGCTGATATTTCTAATTAACTGTTTCCTCAGCAATTTTGACAAATTTATGTCATTCGACTGTGCTTGCTTTGAGTGGCATAGTATTTCAAAAGGCACAACGTGGCAGGAGATGACAGATGTGTGTGTGTCAGTGACAGTGGGCCTGCCTGTCAGTCCGGATTGCACGTGCCCGTGCTTCTCGTGGCCTGTTGTGTGCAGCACGCTGCCTTCTCTCTACGCAGGCTGTTGCTAAGCGGCGACGTGGAAACAAACCCAGGGCCCAATACTGACGGGCAGAAGGACGTAAAAGACAAAACGGATACAGTACCCAATACACCAACTGATGTCAGCGATCTGATGAGCTCAATAATGCAAAACATACAGCAGCAGTTTACAGAACAAACTAGCGTCATCAGGAACGACTTAGGGGAAATTAAGAACGAACTTTTGCAAGTGAAACATCAATGTGAGGAAATCAATCTGAGATGTGACAGACTGGAAAGAGACCAAAGAGAGTTGACAGGAACAGTCACAGAAATGAAAGACGATATACATCAGCCCTTCGAGGAAAGAAAGGAAGACAGAGAAGAGGTGCAACAACTGAACGATACCATCAGGAGCATGAAGTCAGAGATTGAACATTTAAAAACAGACACGGACAGACTAGAAGACTTCTCAAGAAGAGATAACTTACGCTTGTTTGGCATACCACAACATACTGCCAGAGAAACCCATGACTCCTGTGCTCAGTCCGTCATCGATGTGCTGAACAATGTGGATGACCACAAGACCTGGACTGTAGACGACATAGCCCGAGCACATCGAACAGGGCAGGCACGAGATGGACAACCCAGGCCTATGATCGCCAAGTTCAGTAGATGGAGAGACAAAATGAGCATCCTGACTGGCAAAGATCTGAGGCAGAAGTTGCAAGACGAAGGTGTCAGGGTGGCTAACGACCTGACCAGGGCACAGGCGCAGATGGTGGCTGCAGCACGCAGGGAGGGGAAGAGAGCCTACATCCACAGGGGGCAGATGGTGATCGGGCCCAGCATTCCAGACCCCCGATCCTACGCAGAGGTGGTGGAGAGTGGGGGTGCACAGCAGTCCTCCACCCCTGTCCCCTCCTCACAGCCCAGTCAACATGGGGATTCCCCTTTCCTCACCAGCGGAGGGAGCGTGATGTCAGAGGGTGGCCCCACGCCTGGCAGCCGACAGAAGACGACGAGCGGCAGGCCCCCTTCTCCCTCCTCCTCTCGCTCTGGGATACGGACAGCACGGGACCACGACAGGCGTGACGTCACTGAAGGCAATACGGGTGGGCGTTTCCATGGCAACCACGGGGTGACTCCACGAGGTGAACGCCACAGCTCAGCGCCGGTTGGCGGGGATTTCCCCTGCTGTGACGTGGCGTGTCCTGCTGACGGTGAGGGGCGTGCTGCACGTGACGGGCGGCTATCCTACCAGCAGACGGGGATGCGGGATTTCCTGCCTAACCCACCGGGCAAGTCGTCTGCTCGTGGTAAAGTAGCCAATGACAACAAAAACTGTGCAGAAGTCAGCGCCCTAGCAGCTTGAGGAAGAGCTAGGACAGGTCCGGCCATCCATGTCAATACAAATTTTTGAATTATAATGTAGAAAACTTGTACAATAAATTAAAAGATGTATCCTTTGTAAACTATGTAAATAAGTTCGATTTTGTTTGCCTCACAGAAACTTTTCTGGACTCTAATTTTTAGTAGAGTGGTGTTTTTCTTGATGATCTAAAGTTTTATGTCCCTGCTCAAAAGTTTTCCCATTATGGAAGGAATTCTGGAGGAGTGCTGTTGTTAGTGAGAAAGACTTTAGAGAAATATGTTGAAGAAATTAAAATAGAGTGTGACAACACTATTGCTATTAGAGTAAACAAATGTATTTTCAATTTAGAAAAAGATGTTATTTTGATAGCGTGCTATGTCGTGCCAGAAGGTGGTCCTATTTACAATGAAAAACTAATTAAGGATGGTGTTTTATTATTAGAGGAAGCATTATTACAGTATTTTCAAAAAGATGATTTTCATTTCATGATTGTAGGAGACTTGAATGCCAGGACAGGTCAAGAACAAGCCGACCTTGAAGTCATGTCAAATTATCTGGATGATGTAGAGTATGATGGAATGAATGATGAACTGTGTGTGCATGCTTCTAAAGATGACAAGATGAACAATTTTGGCAGGTCTTTGTTAGATTTATGTTTTATGTTTGACATGGGGATTCTGAATGGTTGTTGTGAGGGAGATAGGGAAGGGGAGTATACATTTGTGTCTCCTAATGGATGCAGTGTGATTGATTATTTTCTTGTTCCTAGTGAAATATTATCATGTTTTGATATGTATTGGAGAGTGTGTTTATTCATGGCACCTCCCTGTTGAGTCAACATGGAAAGTAAATAATGACTGCCCTAGTATGGAGAGCAGAGAACAGGAGAGCATAGAAAAAATCATATGGTCAGAAGATTTTGTAGAAGTATATAAACAAGAGCCTAATAGTGCAGAATTTCGAGAAAGAATAGAAGTAGCTTCCCAACTATTGAACAAAGATATAAATAATAGCTTAGATCACTTTGTTAAAGCGTTATGTGGAGCTGCTGCATGCATGGTTAGAGCAGTTAGTAAAGGTAGGAAAAAATGTAATGACTGGTTTGATGCTGAATGTGAAAGAAAAAAAACAAGAAGTTAAGAGATTATTAAAAAATATTTCAACGTTGTAAAACAAATGAGGATAAAACAGAAAAAAAGACAAATGTACACTAATGCCAGAAAAGAATACATCTATCTAAGAAAAACAAAAGAAAGAGATTTTAACGATAAGAGATTAGAGAAACTTGAGGCTTCTTCTAAGGACTCCAAAACGTTTTGGTCTGTTATCAGATCGGTTAACCGTAAATCACTAGTAAATAATGATATAACTATTCAACAATGGTATGATCACTTTTTGAAGGTCTTTAATGATTCTAATTGTGCAAAAACGCAAGAGACTGTGGATGTACTACAGGAAGATGAAATATTTGAACCACTGTTTAACAATGTTATATCTCATAATGAGATTTTTGATGCTATTAAACATTTAAAAACAGGGAAAAGTGCTGGTCCAGATCAAATAATAGGAGAAATGTTCAAGTACACTAACTCCCCAGTAATTACTTTTCTTGCTCAGCTGTTTAACTATCTGTTTGAAACAGGTGCTTTCCCTTTAGAGTGGGCCAACTCGTAATAATTCCAATTCATAAAAAAGGAGATATTAATAATCCTGACAACTATCGTGGAGTAGCTCTAACCAGTATCTTATGTAAACTTTATACTTACATTTTGAATAAAAGATTAACTCAAAGAAAAATCAATTGAAGAGCAAGCAGGCTTTAGAGCAAAATACAGCACTGTGGACCATATATTTACTTTATACTCTCTTGTTCAAAAACATTTACTTTCCAGTAAAAAATTATACGTTGCTTTTGTGGACTTTAGAAAGGCCTTCGATTCTGTGAATAGAAATATATTGTGGAATGTACTCCGAAAAAACGGTGTAAATGGTAAACTGTATTTCGCCCTTAGAGCTATTTACGATTCAGTTTTAGCGTGTGTGCGTGCAGGTAACAAATATTCCGATTTTTTTTAATGCCCCAAGGGAGTGAAGCAGGGTTGTATTTTAAGCCCACAAATGTTTTCTTTTTTTTTATAAATGAACTCGCTATTGAGCTATCTAAAAAAGGAAAGCACGGTATTCAAATGGTTCCTGGAACAATCGAGGTATTTTTATTACTTTTTGCTGATTATATTATTCTTTTGTCTGAGACTGTTATTGGTTTACAGAATCAGTTAAATATCCTAAAAGAGGAAGCAGATCATTTTGATTTATCAGTAAATATGGATAAAACAAACATTATTGTTTTTAGAATGGGTGGTCATTTATCAGCTCGTGAAAAATGGTTTTATGGAAATGCTGAAGTAAAAATAGTCAATACTTATAAATATTTAGGGATGATATTTTCAACAAGGCTAAGTCTAAATTTTGCATGGGAAGAATCCTGTAGGAAGGGGAAAAAAGGTGTAATAGAAATTTTAAAAACATTACGAAAGCTTAGTATGATAGACTGTTCCCTTTTCTGGAAATTGTTTGACACACAAATAATTAATTAATTATTAATTAATACATGGAATTTGTATAGCGCTATCTCTTGTAAAGACAAATCAAAGCGCTTGCATTTGACCTACAGAGCCACAGATCATGCTGCCACCAGGCGCAAAGATCCCCAACTCCAGAAATGTGGGGATTTAAGGTAAATACACAAATGGAAAAAGTTCACACATATGCCATGAAACGTTTTTTAAATGTACCAATACATTCATCTAACACTGTACTTTATGGAGAGACAGGAAGATATCTTTTATATATAAGAACTTTTGTGAAAGGTATTAAATATTGGTTAAAACTGTTGATACTACCACAAACACGTTTATGCAGACAGTCATATGAAATGTTGATTATACAGATGGAACTGGGTAAAGAGAACTGGGCTTATCAAGTTAAAAGAGTTTTGTCGGAACATGGCTTTGGGATTGTGTGGATGTCTCAGGAAGTAGGTAATGAGCGTCAGTTTCTTTCGGAATTTAAAGATAGGCTTATTTGCTCTTTTAAACAAAACTGGCACTCAGATATGGAAAGTAAAAATAAATACAGCTGGTTCTTTTCTTTCAAATCCGTCTTTCAGACGGAAAAATATCTAAAAGTGATAAATGCTAAATGGCACAGGATTATTTATTTACGATTCAACTTTGGGTTTTAATGCTAACAAAAGATGGTTCCAGACTGAGACATCCATACAGTTACCATGTCCATTATGTGGTCATAATGTTGATGATGAAGTTCATTTTCTGTTCCAATGTAAAGCATATGAAACTATACGTACTAAACATACTTTTCTAAGTCTACAATCTGCAGAAATTCAAGATATTGTTTCTATTTTGTCATCTGAAAATGAACATGTGATTAAATCTGTTGCTAAGTTTATAGCAGAAGCACAAAAATTAAGACAAAGCCAAGTCACCACCAATTGTATTAATATGAATTGATATAGTACTAGTAGCAATGTATTATCGAGTAAGTAGATTTCAAAAAGGTTGTTATCTATCATATGTAATTTGAATGGATGGTCGATCCGAAAATGGTCTTTTGTTATTGCATTTCAGTTTACTTTTACTTTTTTCTCTTCTTTGTATGTACGGGGTGATTTGTAACTGTATAGACGTCAGTGTTATAACTAGGTTGTTACAAGTGGATGGTCATTTCTTTTTGCCAAATTCAGTTGTATTGATCACGTATTATACTTTCTGTTTACTGTTTCAAAAAAAAAATGTGTTACCTCCCTTGTCAAAAGGCCTAGTTAGGCAATGACAATAAAATTGTTAAAGCGTTAAAGCGTTACTACTACTACTACTACTACTACTACTACTACTACTACTACTACTACTACTACTACTACTACTACTTGTTGCTGTTTTTGTTGTTTTTGTTGTTGTTGTACTTCTTCTTTCTTCTTTCTTCTTCTTCTTCTTCTTCTTCTTCTTCTTCTTCTTCTTGTGTCGAACGCTCAGACAGCAGTTATTATTCTCCGTTATATGAGCGAAAATGCGTCACGCTGCCGTTGAGTGCCTGACAAGTCGGGCCCAGCGTATCCAACTTCGGTAAAAGAGAGAAAGGTTATCTTTTAAGTCTTTCTGGTGAAAAAAAGACAGGAGAATAGACCAAGACGGTAGAAGATAGACAAGAAGGAGGTGACAGGAAGAAAAGGAGCAAGGCAGAAACAAAGAGAGTGATAGAAAAGAGGAAATTTGTAGCACAGAATTTCTGGAAGGTGGAGATGCTGTTTATAGTGAAAGGCCCCTAGCATCCCCACGGGGGAGATTGGGTTTATTAAACATGAGTTATTCAGTACACACACAACGTAAGCAAACAACAGCAAGAGCAAAGGCATCAAGCTGCCAGCTTATTTCATGTCTAAAAATAAAGATGAATAAAGACAAATTTTAAAAAACACATACACGACTACGGGATAAAAGCAGCCAATTTCTCAATACCCACAGGAAGAAAGAAAGGAAAAGTGAAACGAAGAGTTATAAATACATTCTTTTTCTTTGTTTATCGGCTTGAAATGAAGATTGATTCTGTTAGTAAGATCTCTCTGCAGAAAACCGGGTTTCTTCTCCCCAGCCATTCGGATGAGACTATAAACCGAGGCCCCTTGTGCGAACGCACGCAGAACATCTTGCGCACACGTTAAAAACCCGTTCCGTCTTTCGCAAGAGCAGGCCATTGTGTGCCAGTAGGAGCGGACGACAACAAAAGAAAAAAGAAAAAACCAGCATGCACACAGGTGTCGTGTTTGGACACCATCCCTAAGGAAAAATTGGGGAGTTGGAGTCCCCAGGGCGGTTAGGGGCTGTATATGGCAACGTTCTGGCGACTTAAGCGACGGCACTGGAACCATTCGTATTGTGCATTGCCTTTCCAATGGACCATTCCAGCGACATCGAGAGGTGGGGGGGAGGGGGTTCTGCTGCATGGGTAACAACAGCTTGCCCTCCATACTTACTTACCCAGGCTTTGCGCTTTAGAGCCTAGAGCGCAACTCCATAATCTTCCGAGACTGACGGATGCCCACAAGGTAGCCATACTATGGGGTGATGTCTTAATATCACAATGTTATGCATTTACTTTTATTTCTCGTTCTTTTTCTCCAGAACGTGATGGCATAGTCTTTTTTTTTTAAAGCGAGAACGGATGTGCGTGCATTCATGCACGAGTCTGCGGCTTTAGAGCTATCCAATGGACGCTATAGCCGAGTGGTCAAGACCGTTCGATTTCAATCTTTACAGTCCATGTGGTTGTGAGTTCGAATCTTGACGGCATGTGGTGAATTCAGGGTGGGATTTTTTATTTCGATCTCCTAGTAAAACTTCAAGTGCAGACCTGCCAGTGCCTTTGTTCTGTCACAGTATGTCGCAACAACGCACTTTGTCGCAATTGCGACAGAGTGCGTTGACGCACTTTGTCACAAAAATTCAGCACCAAATATTTGCATTGACAAAAGTACTTAGTATAGAAAAGAAATTGTAATGAAGACGATTTGCAAAAAAAATAAATAAATAAATAAACAACAACAAAAACTACAAAAAAACCTTTGAATCCTCTGCTATTTCAGATTGTGACAAAGTGCGCTCTTCACCATCTAACACTTTGCAATGATAAAGCTACTTCGTATAAAAAAAAATGTGCTGCTTCCAATGGCAGTGCATAAGTTGTTTTTTTTAACGAAAGGAAAGAAACCCTTGAATGCTGTGCTGTAAATTTTTTTCATCTGTGTGACTTTATTCCAGATTGACTTCAGTGTCTTGCAGTGAAAAAGTTACTTAAAATCAAAAGAAATGCTGATTATGAAGACAGCAGGTCAGTTACTTTATTACGTACAATCATCATCTATCTAACTATCTAGTCCTCTTTGTAGCAGGGCAGTTAGAATTTTCTAACTGACTTGGAGAGTGATGGGAAGCCGGTTTGCATACTTACACTTACTATCATAGTGAACAATTTTGCGTGAGAAACAATGAATCTGTGCCCCTGGGAGACATGATAGCACATAAGGCCTCGACTAGACCCCGCCACTGATGTCGGTCGGCTGAAACACGCTCCAGACGGCCCCAAGTCCAACCCTTTTCCTTCATCTCCCTCTCTACTGTTCTCCTCCAAGTTTCTTTGAGGCGGCCTGTCTTTCTTCGACACTCATCATGGTGTTGTATTTTTTCCCCTCTAAATCCTTACCTGCTCATATCTACCACTAGGGTTAGACCACCACACACACACACACACACACACACACACACACACACACACACACACAACACACACACACACACACCACCACACACAGAACACACACACACACCACAGAACACACACACACACACACACACACACACACACACACACACACACACACACACACAACACACACACACACCACACACACAAACACACACACACACACACACACACACACACACACACACAACACACACACACACACACAGAACACACACACACACATACACACACACACACACACACAGAACACACACACACACACACGACACACACACACACACACACACAACACACCGACACACACCACAGAGAACACACACACACACACAACACACACACACACCACACACACACACACCACACACACACACACACACGACACACACACACATTCCAGAGCCATAGCGTAGCAGGAGTCAGTTGCACGCTGAATGACCACAGAGAGAGAGAGAGAAGAGAGAGAGAGAGAGAGAAGAGAGAGAGAGAGAAGACAGACAGACAGAGGACAGACAGACAGAGAGACAGACAGACAGAGACAGACAGACAGACAGGCAGCAGGCAGGCAGACAGACAGACAGACAGACAGACAGACAGAGCTGTGTGTGAGAGAGAGAGGGAGAGAGAGAGAGAGAGAGAGAGGAGAGAGAGAGAGAGAGAGAGAGAGAGAAGACAGACAGAGAGACAGAGAGACAGAGACAGAGAGAGAGAGAGAGAGAGACAGAGACAGAGAGAGACAGACACAGACAGACAGACAGAAGACAGACAGACAGACAGACAGAGTGACCTGAGAGAGACTTCCGTTGTCCACTGGGCAGTCAGTGTCTTATCGTGGAGAAGTAGCCATCAAGAGAAGATTTGAGCTTGTTGGCAGAGCGGAAAGAAAGCGGCAGGGTTACTAGTGTAGGTAGGGTAAGAGGAAGTAGGCAGATAGCCTAGAACAGAAGGAAGGAGGACGGAATACAAGTGTTTTCCCTCACTTTTCTCACATCCTGGAGTGCAGACTCCGTGTTAGGAATTTTTGTTGGCGGTGACCATGAATGGTATAGAGTCTAGGGGATCAAGGCCACGTTAGTTTTACGTTTTTTTTTCTTTTTCTTTACTTTTTTTTCTTCTTTTCTTTTTTTTTTTTGGGGGGTGGGGGGGGGTGGTTTGTGCTTCTTATGAGGGAAATTGTTGTCTGGTATACATACATACATACATACATACATACATACATACATACATACATACATACATACATACATACATACATACATACATACATACATACATACCAACAACGAGCCACGCACGCACGCACACGCACGCACCACCACACACACACACACACACACACACACACACCACACACACACACGAGTTGTCTGACTAGTTCCCTTACTTCATGTTACATATCTCCCTCTAAAATACAGTTAAGTGTCATAACCGCAAGAAGAGTAAATGCATTGTATTTTAGAATGAAGTTAAATGCATTCATCACAAAATTTTGCAAAAATGTCAAATGTCTATGTGGAGATCACATTACAAATACTCATATCATATTTGAGTGCCCAATTGTAAAGCCCCTTTTACCTGTATTTTCCGAGCAGTCTCTGAAAAATGTATTTGAAAGTTCAAAGTTAGCCTTTGCCATTGCTAGATGTTTATTGCACAGTCCACTTGAAAATTTGTTGTAGTTACATTATTGATGTTTAATGTTCACACTTTGTTAAATTTAAACTTTTCTCATGTCTAAGGTGTTTTTTTTGTTGTTGTTTTTTTAAGTATTATTACCTTTTCATGTACAAAAACATCCACCCACATGCTAACTCTTCAGTCTTTTCTTCTCCCTCTCCTTCCACTCCCTTCTTCAACTTCTTTACTTTCCACTTTCCTCGTCTAATATCACTGAGTGTGAACAGACGTTAAATTGAAGACAACAACAACAACAACAACAACAACACCACACACACACACACACACACACACACACACACACACACACACACACACACACACACACACACACACACACACACACACACACAACGTGTTTGCGACCGTTTTTACCCATCATTAAGGTACCACATTCCGACTTCAGGGATGATATCTAAACACGACATCTGCGTGCCTCCATTTTTTTTAAAACTTTATCATCCGTCCCTACTGGTACGAAATGGTCTAATCTTCCACAAGACAAACGGGTTTTTTTTTTTTTTAACAAGTATGCAAGGTGTTCTGCGTGCGTTCGCACCGATGTTAAAAAAAATGTTAAAATTCCCCCAAAATGGGCGCCTCCATGGGTGGGTGGATCCTGGACCTTCAGATCATGAGCGCGACGCTCTAACCACTAGGCTGTGCCCCTCCCTTCCCATATATATATATATATATATATATATATATATATATATATATATATATATATATATATATATATATATATATATATATATATATCCGCCGCTGTAGTTTAGTGGTTAGGGCGTTTGACTCGTAATCTAAAGGTTGCGGGTTCGATCCCAGCTTTTGGCTATGGCGTTGTGCCCTAGGAAAAGGCACTTTACGGCTATTTTCTCACCCCACCCAGGTGTAAAAGGGGTACCAACCTTGTGTTGGGGGTTAACCCTGCGATAGACTGGCGTCCTATCCAGGGGGGAGTCTATGACTCTCAGTCGCTTAACGCCACAGAAACCGGATAAGCACCGACGTGATGAGCCTTAGGCTCTGGGACAGACTTTAACTTTTAAATATATAATATATATAAAATATATATATATATATATATATATATATATATATATATATATATATATATATATTATTAAATATATGTGTGTGTGTGTGTGTGTGTGTGTGTGTGTGTGTGTGTGTGTGTGTGTGTGTGTGTGTCTTTTGGAAGAGTATGCCATTTCGTGCGGTAGGAAGGATGACAAAGTTAAGAAACGAAGCACGCAGGTGTCGTGTTTAGATACCATCCTGAAGTGGAATGTGGAACTCACCATTGGTGTGGTAGATACCTTCCCTGAAGTGAAATGTGGCTCCTTTGTGTGGGTAAAAACGGTTGCAGTGAGATCAACAAGCGCATTGGCAAGGCTGTTACGACCTTAGGACGCCTCACCACCCGCGTCTGGGAGAACCCAAAGCTGACGATTTCCACCAAGGTGGCAGTGTACAACGCCTGCATCGTCAGCACTCTCCTTTATGGCAGCGAAGCATGGACAACATACTCCAAACAGGAGCGCTAACTGAACAGCTTCCACCTGCGCTCTCTCCGTCGCATCCTCGGCATCCACTGGAGTGACAAAGTTACCAACGCTCAGGTCCTCGAGGTTGCAGATCTTCCCACCATGTACACACTCCTCAGACAACACAGATTCCGATGGCTCGGTCACGAACGAAGGACGGAGGATGGACGCATTCCTAAAGATCTCCTCTATGGTGAACTTGCCTCCGGCAAGAGAAGCATTGGCCGCCCCCAACTGCGCTACAAAGACGTCTGCAAGCGTGACATGAAAGCCCTGGACATCAACACAGAGAACTGGGAGGAGGTAGCGGCTGACCGCAGCAAATGGCGCAGTGTTCTCTACAAACAGCTGAAGTGTGGTGAAGAAAAGATCCACACTGCAGCAAACGAAAAGAGAACCAAGCGGAAGGCATTTACTCTAGCCACCTCAACAAGCCACATCTGCATCAGATGCAACAGAGACTGTCCACTCTCGCATTGGACTGACCAGCCACAGCCGGTGTAATAAGCCAAAATCACTCTATGCAACAAACACTACCATAGTCATTTTGGCAACGCTGAAAGTCACTATCAGTAGTGTTTATAGCACAGGCCTACACGCCCAAAACACTATTTCTGGCTACGCCTCCTACGCGAGGCTGGAAATCGAACCCAGAACCTCATGACTTACTTGTTGGCTAGTGAACGTCTTAAACATCCTGCCACCCTCCTTCTTAGTATCTGATATTTTAAAAAAAAATGTGTGTAAGCGGTAGTGTTTTAGCTTAGAGATAGTGTTCATAGTGTTCATAGCGTACGACAAAGTCACTAAGGTATTTTTTTTACAGCATGTGCAAAAGTCACTACGGTAGTGGTTATCGCATGAAAGCCTTACGCCAAATCCACTACAGTAGTCTTTATTGCACGGTAGTGTTTTGAGCGTGTTACACCGGCGCTGTCGCTGTACAAGTGACCTTCTGGTGTTGAAGGCATGGCGGGCTTTATTGGTTCGGCACTTGATGTCTTCATCCGTCCCCCCATCTTTACTGACGACACTCCCCAGGTAGGTAAATTTGTCGACTTCCTTGACGTTTTCTTGGTGTAGTCGCACTGGGTCTTGTTTCTTGTTGTTCACCCTCATGACCTCCGTCTTCCTGATGTTGATTTGGAGGCCTATCTTTTCGGCTTCTTCCGCAACATGACATAGCTTTTCTTGTGCGTCTTGGTGCCTGTGGGAGAGAAGGCTGATGTCGTCTGCAAAGTTTCCAGCTGCTTTGTGAAGGTCCACTGTATGCCAGTTCTCCTGCCTGCTGTTGCCTGTCGCATCATCCAGTCATCGGACTTGTCAGCCGAGGCTTGCTTGCAATTGGATGGCCACATACTTTGTATTTTGTATTTTGTACCACTTTATGTCACAGCAGATCTCTCTGCGTGAAATTCGGGCTGCTCTCCCCGGTTGAGAGCGCGTCGCCACAAGTGCAGCGCCTACCTTTTTTTTTTTTCTTTTTCCTGTCTGCAATTGTATTTGTTTCCCTATCAGAGTTGCTTTTTTTCTACAGAATTTTGCCAGGGACAACCCCCTTGTAATGCTGAAAAAGCCTTTGACTTTAACTCGGAAGTGAGACTGCGACAGTGAGACATCCCTGAAGACGATGACTGTTAGTTCTCTATCGGACAATACCCCTCTTAATCAGTGACACCCCTGATTCACATGACTGACCTGGGAAGTGGGAGATACCTCAAATCAGGGCTCTAAATCCTCAATCGCCTGAATATTTGTAAACCTGTTAGTAGAAATGCCATAGTTTTAACTGATATGATAGCCCCATGTCTCCTTCCCCTCAAAATCAGGGCTCTAGATCCTCATTCGCACAAATATTTGTAAACCTGTTAGTTTTAATGCCATAGTTTTAACTAATATGATATTCCCATGTCTCTCTCTCAGGGTTCTAGACCCTCAATCACACGAATATTTGTAAACCTGTTAGGAGAAATGCCATAGTTTTAACTGATATGATATTCCCATGTCTTCCTCCCCCTCCCCCTCCCCCAGCCTGATACCAAAATCTGAACAAGGAATACAACTCACTCCTGAATCATGAAGATGTTTGCCGCCGCGACATTGAGAGGGTGAAACAGACCCTTATCGGTACAACCCGATTCTACACATGAAGATATAGGAAAAAGGCTAGAAGTGTCAACTCCAATCCTTTGCTTGGACAAACGAGCCATAGTATTATCACGACTGTATAACAACTGATATTGAACAGTAGTGACAAGATTGTTGTGAGGATAGTCGGAGTTTGAACTGAACTATGACTGGAAACGATTCCCTCAACGGTGCTAAGTACATTGTTGGAGGGGACCGAGTGCGTGCGATAGGAATGTATTGATAAACTTGGTTATGAATATTAACGAAGTATGGGGGTTCCATTTGAACAAAAAGTGTTGGTTATCATGCTGAAATCCTCTCCAGTTTATGCCAACCGGTGGTCACGGGGTTGTTACATTCAGCCCCGAAGGATACCAGACTTAATCCTTGAGGAGAAACACTCAGGTTGTAGGCTTGACACTGGTCAAGAATAAAATATGAGGTAAGCTCCAGTTTCTATTGACGTGTTTGATTGGAAATTTCTTATCTTCAGATCTGAGACAATATAGTTGTTCTAGGTCTTCAAATCAGGGTTAAAGTTGAGGAATGGTTTTATGGGTATTTGTTGTGAAAGATTTTTAAACATAGTATTAAGGTGGCTTGATAGCTAAGTGGTCAGAGCACTCCCTTTCCCCAAATCAAAGTTAAGCAACATCGACTGTGGTTGCCAATTGGATGGGTGACCATTTGTGTGCGTTGGCTTCAGTACAGTCCCTCCCCCTAATTCACCCAGTTGCCAATGGGTATCTGTTCTCTTTAGGATCAGAGAAGGTAAAGCAGCTAGGGAGAGGAGATGGACGCCGCCCTCAATAATGCTGGCCCCTGTAGAAGCTGAGATCTATGATGCCTCGCTCTCCTACGACCCCGTAAGTTATGGGACACCTTTACCTTTAGGCTACCTAGGTTTCGAATTGTTTCAGAGATAGAGGTGGTAACGCGACAATATAGAAATCGGCTAGAGTGCCGTTTTATTGTGGCTTTAGTGAGGGAAAATGCTAAAATTCTACAACTGTCAATTTTGTTGTCGTGGCTGTGGCAGTAGTGATAAAAGTAATGATTAATAATAATAATTTTTAAAAAAATGAATGCAATGTGGTCTGTGATTTGTTTGAATCGTATTTTTTAAAATACAAATTCTATTCTATCAAAGACAATGAAATAAATACTCATGTGCTTTTTCTTACATCCAGTCCCTATATGTATGCGGCGTTTTGTTTCTCTCATTGGCTGAAAGTGCTTCTGGTTATTTCTGTATTATATATCAAGCTTTTATTTTCAGCTAACAGCAAACATTCATAGCGAGGGAACAGGAAGAAACACTAGTAAAAAGAAATAGATAGATAGATAGATAGATAGATAGATAGATAGATAGATAGATAGATAGATAGATAGATAGATAGATAGATAGATAGATAGATAGGTATGTAGGTATGTAGGTAGGTAGACAGACAGACAGACAGACAGACAGACAGGTAGACAGGTAGACAGGTAGACAGGTAGACAGACAGATAGACAGATAGATATACACATACACATAGCTAGACTATCAAACAGACAACAACAAAACGCCGACTATCATGCACCCAATACCACGGCTAGTACACTAATCAACTTTTACCAAAAAAAATAACACTAAAATGCCGGGCTGGTTTCTGTGTCTTGCAGGTGAAAATCTGGTTCCAGAACCGCCGCATGAAATGGAAGAGAAGCAAGAAAGCCGCCGTGGAAGCCAGACAACACAAAGAGGACAACATCGCCAACAACACGGACAAATCCAAAAACAACACCCAACACCACTCCAGCAACAACCCCACCGCGCACGTCACTCCCGCCTCTGACGCAGAGAAAACGGACACGTCAATGGACACGTCAGGAGAGAAGGACCACGACATGGATGACGACATGAGCGCAGAAAACATTGACGTCACGGAGCTGGACGAGGACTTGGAACAGGAGGGAGAGATGTCGGACAGCGAGTCTGCTGCCATGTCCTTGACACGAGGGAGAGAAGGGGTGAACGGTCTCCTGGCCCCTGCTGGGGAGCAGGGGCTGGTGCATAACGTGCAGCAGTTTCATCCTCCCGCGACGGTGGTGTCCGGACTGTGGTAGAACCTTCTCACGGTTGAGCTAATAGACACGAAGGGGAGGAGGGGGGGGATGTGGGGGTGGGGGGGTTACAAGGTTGGCATGGTTTGGATGCTTCGGTTCCCTCCTTACAGGGTGAGAGGCAAGGGGTTGGGGGGGGGGGGGTCAGGGTGAGAGAGAGAGAGAGATGGTCGAGTCAGAGGTCATACAGGGACAGAAGAGAAAGCTGGGGGTCAAGGTCACTCATAGTTGTGACCCTGCTGCTAGCAGTGGACCCACAGTTGACTCTGTCTTGTTGGGGCAGTTTCTGACACAGAGATCATGCACGGTTAAGAGACTTTGGGTCTGACCGTCTTTGTTTCTTAGGGGGTTTGCTGGTTTTGTTTTCTGGGTGGGGGTTGTTTTGGTTGATTGGTTTTTGCTTGAGTGTTTTTTTAGAGGGGGGGAGGGTTGCTCCTTTGCTAATCCAACTTCCGGACGGAAAGTGTTTCTTCTTCTCTTTCTTCTTCTGTGTTCCCTAGGTGTGCTTATGTGTGTGTGTGGTTTTTTTTTTTAATTTTATCCGGTCAAGATGACTTCTACCGGTCGGATTCCATAGTCTTTTTTTTTCCTGGAGCTCTACTGGCTGGGCCACGTCTGGTGGTGTCTGGGTGTTTGGAAAGTGTTTTTTTTTTTAAATAGTCATGAAGTGGGTAAAACATGCTGATCCCTACTGAGAACGTTGGTTCGTTGTGTGTGAAAACACTGTGTGTGCCCCACTCATGGACAGTCACTGACTCTGAACACAGCTGTCTGGTATTCAAGAGGACTTGTTTTCCGTGTGCGAGCAGTTCGGGGTTGGTGGTGTTGGGTTTTTTTGTACACTTTCATTCCCAGTTAACTGTCAGTGCGGATGGATACAACGTGGGGGAACGGAAGATCTGAGCAAGCTGGACGTGGACAGGGGGAGGAACAATGTTTCATCACATCCATTGTCCTTCATCTGAAAAATGAACCAGTTTGGTTTTTCTCCAAGTGAAAGATCGAAGACAAGTGAAGTTTACTGGAGTAGTCTTTTCTGTTGACTGCTGACAGGAAAGAAGTTCGGCAAGTGTAAAGAGTGTAATAGTTCTGGCAGACACTCTTAAAATGCCACGTGTCTATTCACCTTTTTTTCTTTTTTTTTGCCATGTACCCCAAGCTTCTGCCTGACACAGTTTCAGTGGAAATTTCTTCTGCCAGAACTGGTGTGTTTCAGTGGAAGAATCTTAACATGTGAGGACCAGGTGGCCCAGACAATGACAGTACTATTTTGAATTGATTGAGAGCGTTTTTTCATTGATGGTATGTCACATGAAGAACGCATGAATAGTCTGGGGTTTTTTGTGATCTTGATGGTGTTTGCCCGGCGTTTGCTTTGCTGTCTAAGATTTTTGACATTGGGGCATCTCCAGATTCTTGATTTTCTTGAGGATGAGCATGGAGGTTATATTGATGTACGCTGGGAACTAAGGGAATAGGTTATTGTTGAACTCTTCTACTTCTCCTCTGAAGAGGTAGAATCATAGGATTTATTGGACCTCTTATCTTTTCTTGCTTTCCTCTCCTTTCCTTGCTGGCTGCTTTGCTATGTTTAGTATGTTATGTTTCCTTTTTTAAGATCAGAATAGTCCTTTCCTTTTTTCAGAGACAGATTAAAAACACATTAAACCCCGTTCCGCCTTACGGAAGAATAGGCCACTCCGCGATGATGGGGATTGTCATCGATTTGGCGTTGGAGAAAAAGTATCTTACAGGACCCCGCGTTCTAGAGTTTGTCAGTAGCTACAGTTTCACCCTTATTAACACCTTGTACACCTGTACAAACTGTCAAGAAAAAAAAAACCTCTGGGTTGCTCCTTATGGATTGATTCATAACCAAACTAGATGACGTTTTGGCGCCACGATAACCCCAATAATGATAGCATTAGCAAGGCTCAGACAAGAACTTCTGGAGTTGACACTGGCAGTGATCATGACTTTGTGCTTATGGCTATGAAAACTTCTTTTTTTCCCTTCCTCGGCTAGAGCTCCGAGGTTCACCAATGATGAGATTTTAGCGTATGCGGCAGTTTTTGCCCACCATGAAAAAAAGCCACATTCCGAATGCAGGGTAATGATTGTCTAAGCACGACACCGGTGTGCATGAGGGTTTTTTTTTAAATTTTAATTTCGTCATCCTTTCCCACCTGCACGTCCATCTCCTAAATCTCTCACGTGTTGGCTCCAAGCGCCACACCCCGGGACCTTGCCTCAGCAGGTGTGCTGAGCCACGTGAGGGGGTGGGGGATGTTAACAAGATAGCAGCTGAACCAAAGTCTCCCGCGTCGAGTGTCTCGAGTTCAAACCGCACTTAGGCTCATGGTTTCTTTCTTTCTTTCTTTCTTTCTTTCTTTCTTCTTCTTCTTCTTCTTCTTCTTCTTCTTCTTCTTCTTCTTCTTCTTCTTCTCTTTCTCATCCTCCTCCTCCTCCTCCTCCTTCCTTCTTCTTCTTCTTCTTTCTTCTTCTTCTTCTTCTTCTCTTCTTTTTTCTTCTCTCCTCCTTCTCTTCCTCCTCCTCCTCTTCCTCCTCTCCTCCTCCTTCTTCTTCTCTCTCTTCTTCTTCTCTTCTCTCTCTCCTTCTTCTTCTTCTTCTTCTTCTCTTCTTCTTCTTCTTCGCAATTCTTCTTCTCTTCCTCCTCTCCTCCTCTCTCCTCCTTCTTCTTCTTCCTCCTCTCTTCTCTCTTCTTCTTCTTCTTCTTCTTCTTCTTCTTCTCTTCTCTCTTCATCTCTCTTCTTCTTTCTTCTTCTTCTCTCTTCTCTTCTTCTTCTTGCATTCTTCTCTCTCCTCTTCGCATTCCTTCTTCTTCCATTCTTCCCTTCTTCTTTTCGCAATTCTTCTTCCTTCTTCCTCTTCTTCTTCTTCTTCTTCTTCTTTTCTTCTTCTTCGCAATTCTTCTTCGCAATTCTTCTTCGCAATTCTTCTTCTTCTTCTTCGCAATTCTTCTTCTTCGCAATTCTTCTTCTTCTTCTTCGCAATTCTTCTCTTCTTCGCAATTCTTCTTCTTCTTCTTCGCAATTCTTCTTCTTCTTCTTCGCAATTCTTCTTCTTCTTCTTCTTCTCCTCTTTCTCATCCTCCTCCTCCCTCATCTTTGTTCCCCCCCCCCCTCTATTCTACGTTCTCGTCCTCCTATTCCTCCTTGTCCTTCTTTCTGTTTCTTCTTCTTTACTGTTTTTTTTTTTGTTGATGTTTTTTTGCTGCCTCATCTTCTGTGACGTTTCTGCCCTGCTGTTCCCAGTCTCTTATTTCATTCAATCTTTCTGAAGCCCTTAGCCATGTTGCCTCCTCTGGGTCAGAAGTTCACAGGAAAGTTATCCATGTCAGGCCGCCATAGGGCCACAAGCATCAGCGGGGCCACCAGCCACTCACGTTGTAACTCCATCCCATCTTTCGCTGAAGAATAGGTTAGTTCTAGCTAGCTGATGGTTAGGATGATGACTGGAGCATTTTCTGCCTGTGCTCTGCGCGCTCCAGTACAGTTCCCCCAGTTCACCCAGCTGTAAGTGGGTACTTGCCCTCTCTAGGGTCAGGGAAGGTAAAGCAGCGAGGGAGAGGAGATGGGCGCCGCCCTCAACATGCTGGCCCCTTAGAGAAGCTGAGGTCTCGAACGCTTCGCTCCCCTACGACCACATAGGTTATGGGACACCTTTACCTTTACCTACTCTGCGCGCTGCCTGAGTCCGTACAAGACTAAGTGTAGATGAAGTCGACTAAATGAGTCTGAATGATTGCTGTTTGAACGATCTCCTCTGATTATAGTTTCGTACATCTCTGCTTGGAATTTTCAGGAAGGAAAGGAAAACAAACACCTTTGTGCGAAGTCAAGTCGCACTGATGGCTGGCCCTCAGGAACCCCTTCTAGCCACTGTCAAGAAAAGGAAGCTGGCATGGTTCGGCCATGTCACACGCCACAACACCCTCCCCAAGACAGTCCTACAAGGAACGCTAGAAGGTGGCAGACGCCGAGGCAGACAAACCAAAAGCTGGATGGATAACATCAAGGAGTGGACCCACCTGGATAGTCCAATACTCATTCGGAAGGCGGAGGACAGGGCTGGATGGCGACGGCTGGCTGCAGAACGTCTCTCATGTCTCCTCCACGACCATCCCGGTCATGAGAAAAGATAAGAAGACAATCTCTGGTTTCCCTTGGTATCGTGGATTTCAGTATTGAATTTGGGATTACTTCTTAACCTGACTATACAATTACGAACTTTTTGGAGGGTTTGTGTCATCTTTAGGTTTTTGCTGTATCAGTATCCATTTGAGGCTGTACACGTATGGAGACGCACGTCTCTTGAAGGGTGAAGGTAGTTGGATTGTTTTGGCGGGAGCTGTTTCCATTTGTCCCTGGCATTTCGTATTCCAGTATTGCAGTTGGATGTTTTCTGACCTCTCACAAATTTGGATTTTTTTTTATTTTTTTTTTTTTGGGGGGGGGGTGGAATTCTGCTTTTTTTTGTTTTAGATTGTTACCATAATTATCTGCATTAAACGGTGGTCCTTATTCGTATCGAGGTCTGTCTCTTGAACAATTCAGGTAGTTTTGTTTTGTTTTTTTCTTTTTTTCAGGAACTACTACCATTGTTCCTCATTGCTTTCTGTCTTTGAGTATTGCATGTTGGAGTGTTTCTTAACCTTTTTCCCAAATTTGTAAGTGAGTTTGTGTCGTTTTTAGATCTCTGTATGTAATGTCAGTATTAACTTGGGGCTGTATTCACACACACACGGAGATAATTACATCGTTGCACAGTGGGGGGCTGTTTTGTTTTTAGCATATCAAATGAAGTGATGCTAGCAAACTGCCACCATCTTTTACTGAGCATTTAAGTAGACAAAAATATTAATCATTAAAGGAGATAATGAAGAAAATTGTAATGTCTTGTGTTGAAACACCGAGAGTCCTTCAAACTGTGTGGTAATAATTTCCTTGGGCATTTGGACATGTGTGTAATACTTTTTTTTCTTTTTTCTTATTTTAGTAGTGTAATACTATTACTTCATTGTCATTCCACTGAGTGCAAATACATCATTTTTTTCTTTTCTTTTCTTTCCGTATTTCTTAAAGAAAAAAACATTCCACTGTCGTGGTTTTTTTTCTAACATATCCAGTGACAAATGTAGCTTGAAACCAAAAAGCAAACACTCTCTCTGAGAGGAAGAGAGGAAATAATGTTTGCTATACTTCAGCTTTTTTATTTGGTTTTGTCGCTGTCGGTTTGTTTGTTTGTTTTAATTATGTATGTGTGAATGTAGTATGCAAATGTTTGATATTATCGGTGACTTTTTTTTTAACATGTGGTTAGAGTTTATCGTAGAACTTTCCTTTTTGTTTAGTGAGCACAAAATCCCCATTGTTTGCAATATGACAAACCGCTCTCTCTCTCTCATCCTCTCTCTCTCTCTCTCTCTCATCTCTCTTCTCTCTCTCTCCTCTCTCTCTCTCTCTCTCTCTCCTCTCTCTCTTCTCTCTCTCTCTCTGTATGTATTAATATACATATACATACATATACTATTATATATATCATATAATATTATATATATATATATATATATATATATATATATATATATATATATATATATCCACGCACGCTATATAGGGCTTACTGGATGAAAAAAAAAGCACAGGTGCTTATTCCATTATCCTCGATATAAAAGAATAAATGAATAAATAAAAATTATTTTATATATATATACACACACATAGATAGATAGATAGATAGATAGAAACAGACAAAGAGCAGACAGAAACAGACATACAGATAGATAGATAGATAGATAGATAGATAGATAATAGATAGATAGATAGATAGATAGATAGATAGATAGATAGATAGATAGATAGATAGATTATATTCGGCATGTTTAATTCGTACATTGAAACTTGTTGCCCTTTCCTCTTTGCTTTAATCGTTGGTGCTGTGTTCCATTGGTTTGGGTGAAAGTACAGGGATTTTAAGATTGATCGACTTCTCTTTCATCGCCTTCTGTTTCTCCTTGTCTTCCATTTTCATTTCTTCCCTCCTTCAACGCTTTTTGATACATTTCAATACCCCTCACTTTTTTTCTTCTCTTTTACAACTCTTCAGTTCTTGCTTTTTCTTTGCTCTCTCTCTCTCTCTTAATTTTTCTCTCCTAATTTTTTTTTCAATTATCTCCTCTCTACTTAAAATGATATATTTCTCTTCTCTGCACGAATCTGACTTGCGACAATTTATTTTATGTATTTCCTAATATTTGTGAAGAATTCGATACATATATGTATGTACGTGTACAAGCAATAAATTGTACATAGTTCTTTATAACTGGAGAGCCTGAACTATTTTTGATGAACCCTGCAATATTTTCTGCTGGCGACACTGCTTAATTGATTTTCCTTCACCGAGTCTTTTAATTAATTGTGCCATGTCCAGCCGGGTTTTTGTTACAGATTTTTATAGGGTTTTTTTGTTTGGGGGGGGGGGTTGTTAGTTGTGTTTTGGGGGTTTGGTGCTTTTTGTTTTGTTTTGGTTTGGTTTTTTTTGGGTGGAGGGGAGGAATTGGGGTTTTGTGGGAGGGGGGGGGGGGTATGAAAGGGGTTGGGGAGGGGTGGTTCTCATTTTACTGATACATTGTGTCAAATGCTTATGAGAGTCACTAGATCTACCATCCTAATGATTGTTGTCGTCATAACAATGTCGTTTTAAAATAAACATTGCCGTTATTACATGGCTGGTTATGTTTCCATGATTTTGTTCGTGACAGGAATCGTCTGGTGTCATCAGAAAGCAAAAACCCTTCCCACCCCCAACCCTATACCCTGTCCTTACCCCTATCAGTTGGTGCAAGAGAAAGTACAGACTGATATGAGAAAGTGTACCCACTGTTATGAACTCGTTGTCTGCATTTGTATTTTGAGTTCATGCTATTTCTTTTGTATTCCCTTTAAGATTTGCCTTAGTATGGTTGTTGTTCTCAACGTTAGTATTTCTCTGTATTCCCGCTAGTATTTTTACGTTTGTGTTAGTATGGTTGTGCTCACCCTAGTATTTTTGTGTTTGCATTTGTATTTTTAGTATTTCTGTGTCCGCGTGAGTTTTTTTGTGTTTGCGTTAGCAATTTTTTGTATTGTTCTGTTGGCGTTAGTAATTTGGCGTTTACGTTAGTATGGTTCCGTCCACGTTAGTAGTTTGATGTTAACGTTACTTTGGTTCTGTTCACGCTCGTATTTTTGTGTTCACGCTTGTGTTTTTGTGTTCACGCTTGTATTTTTGTGTTCACGCTTGTATTTTTGTGTTCACGTTTATATTTTCTATTCGTGTTAGCATCCTCATTAGTATTTTTTGTGTCCACGATAGTACTCGTGTTAGTAGTATGTTACGATTGTGTGTCCACATTTATATCCAAAAGTATCATCAGTATTTTGTGTCTGTGTGTGTGTTCACATAGATATTGTTGTGTCCACGTGTGATGGCGTTCCTAAAGCAGATTATTATACACAACATTGTAGATATGCCTCGCTATGTCAGCCTGACTTCTCCTGACCGTTTTGAATCTCGTGTGTCATGTTCTCCCAGCCACAGGCGTTTGTCACAGCCGTTTACCTGTGCCACTGCTTTTGGCACGTGGACGGACATGATGGCACATGACATAAATTTATGGCATGACCCGCGATTTCTTTTTTTGGCTGGTGGGCTGAAACAGTTCATTTTGTAATATCAAAAAAAATTGTGGATTTTTTTTTTGGTTTGTTTGTTTGTTTTGGGGGACATTCCTTCTCTGATGCTGTGTGGTTCAATGTTTGGCTCCTGTGATCTCATGGTAGATTTTTTTTTTTTTTTGGCAAATTAAGTTTGGATAGGTTGTGTAATGTTCGTGTATTTTCTTGACTCTGTTTATGTGTCTATCTGTCTGTCTGTTTGTCTGTCTCTGTCTCTGTCTCTGTCTCTCTCTCCTCTCTCTCCTCCTCTCCACACACACACACACCACACACACCACACACCACAACACACACCAACACACACACACACACACTGTGTGTGTGTTTCTCAATGTCTGTCTGTCTCTGTCTTTGTCTCTGTCTTTGTCTCTGTCTGTTTCTCTCTGTCTCTGTCTGCCTGTCTGTCTCTGTTGTCTGTCTGTCTGTCTTCTGTCTGTCTGTCTGTCTGTCTGTCTCTCTCTCTCTCTCTCCTCTCTCTCTCTCTCTCTCTCTCTCTCTCTCCTCTCTCTCTCTCTCTCTCTCTCTCTCTCTCTCTGATCAGTTTGTATCTCACAGTCTATCTCTATGTGTCTTTGTCTCCCTATTAATTTGCCTCTGTGTGTGTGCGCGTCTGCGTGTGCATGCGTGCGTGCATGCGTGTGTGTGTGTGTGTTGTGTGCATGTGTTTGAAAGCTATGAACTGCCAAATCAAAATAAAATGTATGGTTTGTTATTTTTGTTTTATTTAGATAATGCATGTACCCTCCTGAGGGTGTTGTCATTTTTATCACAAAAAAATAAAATGTTTAAAAAAAATGATGAAAAAATAAAATTAAAAAAAGGTGTCCACGAACATTATAGTGACTCCTTGCTTTGGAACTTCATCTATTTTGTGTACACAACCAAAGTGTGTGAGAATATAATGTGTGTGTGTGTTTGTGTGTGTGTGTTGTGTGTGTGTGTGTGTGTTGTGTGTGTATGTGCGTGTGTGTGCGCGCGTGCATGTGTGCGCACGCGTGTATGTGTGGTGTGTGTCACTACACGTGCAAAGTGTTTAATGTCCTGATCAGTCGCATTGCCATAGTACTGTACAGTGTGGCTGTCTTTCTCCCAGTCCTGACAACAATTGTGTGTTTATGTGAAGGGGGAAAAAAAAGCATTGGACACCACGTTTTGTGGTGAATAAAGTATATATTATTGTCGCTGTTGGGTGTTGTGGTTTTTTTTTGGATCTGTTGGTGATGGTGTGTCTTTTGTATGTGAATGGTGTAAAACCTTTTCTTTGTCTATGTCTGCGTCTCTGAATACCTGTCTACCACTCTGTCTGTCTGTCTGTCCTGTCTGTCTGTCTGTCTGTCTGTCTGTCTGTCTGTCTGTCTTCCTCTCTCCTCTCTCTCTCCTCTCTCTCTCTCTCTCTCTCTCTCTCTCTCTCTCCTCTCTCTCTCTCTCTCCTCATTTACAAAACTGCATACACACGGGGACTGGATGTAAAAAAGCACGAGTGCTTGTCCCATTATCCTCGATATAAAAGAAAAATCTCTCTCTCTCTCTCTCTCTCTCCTCTCTCCTCTCCTCCTCTTCTCTCCTCCTCTCTCTCTCTCTCTCTCTCTCTCTCTCTCTCTCTCTCTCTGTTATGGGACACCTTTACCTTTAAGAGGTTTCTGTACTTTCTCTATAATCTGAAGACGAGGAAAGGCTGCCCTTCTCAACATTACTATGTACCATTTGTATGAAGAAAACTTTCAATGAGTAGTTCAAGTGGGCATCTGGATTTTGTTACTAAGTTCTTCTTGGTCAAGAGTTTTCAAACACAGCAAAGTCAGCGTTTAAGGAACAACAACAACAACAACCACCCCCTTAAAAAAGTAGATGTCGATCTAATGAATTTCGTTAACATTATCTTAATTTCTTTCTCCCCCTCTCTATACTCTAATGTATACAATACTTTAAAATGTATATGATATATATAGTTGATGTCAGAGAGGGTGTGTGTGTATGTGTGTGTTTGTGTGTGTGTTGTGTGTGTGTGTGTGTGTGTTTGTGTGTGTGTATAGTATGTGTGTGTGTGACGCGCGCCGCACGAATCTCTTGTGTGTGTGTGTGCGTGTGTGTGTGTGAATGTGTGTGTGGATGTGGTGCCGAATCTCTGGTGTGTGTGTGTGTGCGTGCGGGCGCGCGCACACACACATGCACACACACACACACACGTGCCACGAACAAGGTGAGTAATTTCAAGCAGGAAATGGAAATGGAGAAAGGAAGACAAGAGAAAGTAGAACGGAAGCTGAGAAGGGGAAGTTGGTATAATTCAAATTTAAACGCCTTCGCCGTTTAACTGTGAACACCAAAACAAAAAAAAACAAAAAAACAAAGAAAAACCCACCTCCGACTAATCTCAACAGACAATCCAGTAGCTTGCTAAAACACTCAACTCCCCCCCCCCCCCCACCCCCAACCCCTTTTCTCAAACCTTCTCCTCTCCCCTTCAAACAGACAAACACGACTTTCCTGTCCACAGCAGTTCTCTCTCTTCTCTCTCCCTCTCAACCCCCCCCCCCCCCCCCCCAGCCCCCCAACCTCCCCTTTTTCCTCTCCCCCCCCCTATACCCCAAATTTGCACAGAAGACGTTCGTGTCGCATTCATCCTCATTGGGCACGATTCTCAGTTGGCTGGTGTTGCAAATGGTTGACCCAAACGGTTTGGCACACACGTGTGAAGGAGCCCAGAGAGGCAGGCGGTCTGAGGACTTGGAGTTAGAACAAAGGTGTCGGTCAACATGTCAATCGCCCCCACGGTTGTTCGCCTTCTGCAGTGGGGTTGGGTCGCCGGAGGTAAGAGAGACCCGCTGACAAAAGTGAGGACACATCGCTGGTGTGTGTGTGTGTGTGTGTCGGGGGTTTGAATCTTGCACAGGCGTATCACCACCACCACCACCCACCCCCTCCCTCCTCTCCCTACCTACTCTCAGTTCCCCTGTGCTTTTTTTTTAAAAGGTCTACGTTAATTTAACAGAGATTGCAAGTCTCTAGGCAAAATGGCTGATCCAGAGATGTGTGGTGATGTCACATACACATCGACAGGATGACAGTTTGGCTGCTTGATTTCGTTGTTTGCATGGTAGAAGTGGCTGGAACTCATCAGTTTGAATCCTACTTCTTTTTCTTCTTCATCTTCTTCTTCTTCTTCTTCTTCTTCTTCTTCCTTCTCCTCCTCCTCCTCTCCTCCTTCTTTTCTTCTTCTCTTCTTCTTCTTCTTCTCTCTTCTTCTTCTTCTTCTTCTTCTTCTTCTTCTTCTCGTTTGTTAAACGTCAGATATGTCTGGGAAATATACTGGCATTATCTTTTCCAGCTCCACTCGTGGGCCATACAGCTTGGTTTTGCAGGGTTATCTCCGTGGGCCACAAAATCTTCTTCAGGTTGATGTTATAATTATAGCGTGCATCTCTGAAGGATGTGCCGCCTGTCTGGTTTTCTTTACCACAGCACACAAGGGGAGAAGGAGGAGTCTCAGCTTTGTGGACAGATGGTGATTTAACCTGTTGTGCCCAATGCGGAGTCTTAGAATGAGGATCTGATCTCTTTTTGAAATAGTGGTAGTCATTCCTCTCTACTCTCGGTTGGGACATTGATTTGATGATTGGCTTTTTTCCACAGAAAGTAAGGCTGCTTCCGCATTGTTCTTTCTGTACCCCTTGTTTTGCAAGTTCAACGGCCTGTACATCGCCAGGTATGCCACAGTGGGCAGGGATCCATTGTAGCGTTACACTTTTCTTTGTGTAAGGAGCTGTAGTTCCTGCTGGAGTTCTGTTTCTTTGTCTGCAGACAGAGCTTGTAGGCCTGACGGGGCTTTAGTGGAAAAACAAACAAACAAACAAACAATTGCTGACATTCATCTTTGGAGTGTCTGACTATGGTGGCAGTTTGTTTCAGGACTTGGGTTTCTGCAGGGTACTTGGTGTTAAAGCATCAAGATATGAACAATGCCTTCGTGTTGAAGTATCAACAATGTCTTCGTGTTAAAGTATAAACAATGCCTTCGTGTTAAAGTATCAACAATGCCTTCGTGTTAAAGTATCAACAATGCCTTCGTGTTAAAGTATCAACTATGCCTTCGTGTTAAAGTATTAACTATGCTTTCGTGTTAAAGTATAAACTATGCCTTCGTGTTAAAGTATCAACAATGCCTTCGTGTCAAAGCATCAAGATATAAACTATGCCTTCACCCTTAAAACCCCTCTCCATTTGCCATTCAGGAGACATCCACTGGAAAACCAAGGACGAAGACAAAATCCCCTTTTAAAAAAATTTCGCCTGTAATCA
>CM060338.1:30721388-30741388 GCA_030674155.1 Stramonita haemastoma | reverse complement strand
CAATTTTCCCACATAAGACAACGTTTCCCACATAAGACAATCAGACATTGTTTCCACATAAACAAGTTTCCACATAAGAACTTGTTTCCCACATAAGACAATGTTTCCACATAACACGTTCCCATAAGACAACGTTTCCCACAAAGACAATTTCCCACATAAGACACGTTTTCCCACATAAGACATTGTTTCCCACAATAAGACATTGTTTCCCACATAAGACATTGTTTCCCACATAAGACATTGTTTCCCACATAAGACATTGTTTCCCACATAAGACATTGTTTCCCACAAAGACAACGTTCCCACAAGACAGTTTCCCACATAAGATAAGACAACACTTCCCACATAAGACAACACTTCCCACATAAGACAACGTCAACGTTTCCCATAGGGCTGAACTTCAGCATTTCTGTACCTATTTATTTATTTCATTTTATTTTGTTTTATTTTCTTTTTTATTTATTCTTTTATATCGAGGATAATGGAATAAGCACTCATGTGCTTTTTTTTATTTTTACATCCAGTCCCCATATGTATGCTGTTTTGTAAATCTTGTCATCTGTTCCCACCGGCACACAATGGCCTACCCTTACGAAAAGCGGAACAAGATTTAACACAATGGCCTACCCTTACGAAAAGCGGAACAGGATTTAGCTATGCCGAGATGTTCTGCTTGCCTTTGCTCACGGGTCTGGGTTTACAGTCTCATCCGAAAGACTTTTAGGGAAAGTGGAGTCAGCACTGATGTTAACGTTAACTCCAGGGAAAAATCCCCTCGAATGGGAATAGAACCTGGGTGTTAAATTGCAGCGCAATGTTCTGACCACTAGGCTATCCATGGTCAGTGTCTTGTCAGGTGACAGACTGGAGCTGAGACTGGGCATCCCCTCTTTCTTTGTCATTTTTTTCCGTGTGCCTCCCCCCAAAAAAACAACAACAAAACAACCCACCTTTTGATAAAGAATTTTTGACTTTGACAATCAATATTTTGGGCCAGGGGGGTTGACATCATACTCAGATTATTGTTCTGCTCTCTCTCTCTCTCTCTCTCTCCTCTCTCTCCTCTCTCTCTCTCTCTCTCTCTCTCTCTCTCTCTCTCTCTCTTCTCTCCTCTCTCTCTCTCTCTCTCTCTCTCTCCCACACACACACCCATCAGTGTTATATTGAGGAAGAGTATCGGTTGGTCAGTCATTCAGTGGGCAGATCTCTGACCATATTGTCAGATATCAATCGCTACATAAGTGGACTTTTAAAAGTGTCCATACTTCCCAATCATTGTAAACATCTCTCTCTCTCTCTCTCTCTCTCTCTCTCTCTCTCTCTCTCTCTCTCTCCTCTCTCTCTCTCCTCTCTCTCTCTCTCTCTCTCTCTCTCTCTCTCTCTGTGCGCGCGCGCGTGTGTGTGTGTGTGTGTGTGTGTGTGTGTGTGTGTGTGTGTGCGCGCGCGCGCGCGCGCGGGTGTGTGTGTGTGTGTGTGTGTGTGTGTGTGTGTGTGTGTGTGTGTTGTGTGTTGTGAATGTCTCAGTTTGTCTCTGAATTTGATATTGTAATCAGTCACAATGGAATGTGTCCATCATTGGTACAAATAAATGAACGAAATTTCTGATGATTTTTCAGCAGTTATCAGTCTGGATTCTTCGTTTTGATTTGTTTGTGGGTGTGTTTGCTTGATAGCTTCTAGAAGTAATATTTATATTCTGATTCTGTTTGTGTGATTTCAGTGGCTGGTGTATGATTCAGTTTGTGGGAAGTTTGGTGTTGAGTTTGATAGCTTTATTTATTATTATTGTCCTTCATAGTGGGAAGTTTGATATTGAGTTTGATAGCTTTATTTATTATTATTGTCCTTCATATTCATATTTATACAAGGAAGGAGAGGATGTAAAGCCTTGTGTGTTCCATGGCTTGTAATCACTTGATTATGTTCTGAAAGAAAGAGCAGAAGTGTTGCGCCGCCTGCGTGCTCACTCACACACACACACACACACACACACACACACACACACACACAACACACACACACACACACCACACATACACACACACACACACACACACCACACACACACACACACACACACAAAACACATGTATGTATGTATGTATGTATGTATGTATGTATGTATGTATGTATGTATGTATGTATGTATATGTATGTATGATGTATGTATGTATATAATATATAACACACACACACACACACACACACACACACACACACACACACACACACACACACACACACACACACACACACACCACACACACACACACATTAAATGAAATTAGTACACTCTCTCAGACTTAAGCTTAGATGCAAACATGTCAATGATCTTTAATTAAAATACCAGGAAGGAGAGATTTGATTTATTCTTTATTCTTTTTTTTTATATCGTGGATAATGGAATAAGCACTCTTATGCTTTTTTACATCCAGTCCCCGTGTGTATGCAGTTTTTGTAAATCATGTCATCTGTTCCCACCGGCACACGATGGCCTACTCATACGAAAAGCGGAACAGGATTTAACGTGTGCGCAAGATGCTCTGCGTGCGTTCGCACACGGGGCCTCGGTTTATAGTCTCATCCAAAGGACATTTGGGGAGAGTGGAGTCCGCACTGATGTTAACTCCAGGAGAAAAATCTCCTCGACCGGACTCGAACCCGGGTCGTCAAATTGCCAGCGCAATGTTCTGACCACTAGGCTATCCGTCCCCGGAGAGAGAGAGAGAGAGAGAGAGAGAGAGAGAGAGAGAGAGAGAGAGAGAGAGAGAGGGAGAGAGAGAGAGAGAGAGAGACAGACAGACAGACAGACAGACAGACAGACAGACAGACAGACAGACAGACAGACAGACAGACAGACAGAGACAGAGAGAGAGATAGAGAGAGAGACAGAGAGAGACGCACAAAGAGGAGAGAGAGAGAGAGAGAGAGAGAGAGAGAGAGAGAGAGAGAGAGAGAGAGAGAGAGAGAGAGAGCATCAGACAGATGGACAGAAGGCAGAGAAATAACAATAACAAAAAAGGAGGGGGGGGGGAAGGAGGGGGTTTATGTCTTTGACCTTGATCGTGACCAAAGCGGTTTGGACAGTTAGTGCATTTTGTGTCAAGACACGAACCTGGCTGATCAGTTAATGGATCGTCTGTTTTGGCGGCTTTCATCCCGCCTTCTGCCCGGCAAAAACTTCATCGTCATTATCAATGCCTCCTACATCTGTTTCCAACAAGGTTTTAAACTGTCCTAACTATGTATCAATATGGGTGTCCTATTCAGACTGTTTCTCCTTTCTTCTCTTTTTCCTCTTCTCTCTTTTCTTTTTTGAAATCTATGTCTGATTTATGTTTTGTTCATGTTCTTCTCCTTCTTTTGTACATGTTATCAAAGTAAGTTTGGGTATGCACTACTTGCTCTGACTTCTGACATTATGTTGTTGTTTGTGTTTTCTTTGATTACTACAACACAGACACACACCCTCCCCCTTTTTTTATATCAAACTGTAACCAGATATTTGTACTTTCTTATATATTTGTTCGATTGTGTCTTTTATATTTTTTGTCATTGTGTCTTTTATATTTGATTGTGTTTTTCTTTGATGACACCCCCATCCTAACCCCTTCTTGTATCCAACTAGAACAAGAATTGTGTTGTTGGTTTTCTTTTGTGTTTGCTTGATCTGCCTTTCGTTAATTTTTATCTATGCCTTGGCACTAAAAAATCGATATTATAGTTGGATGTTTGGCCTTAGATACACGCAAGTATACACGATTACACACACACACACACACACACACACACACACACACACACACACACACACACACCACACACACACACACACGCACACACACACACACACACGCGCGCACGCACTCACACACACACGCACAGACACACACACAGGGGGAGAGAGAGAGGGGGGAGAGAGAGAGGGGGGGGGAGAGAGAGAGAGGGGAGAGAGAGAGAGAGAGAGAGAGAGAGAGAGAGAGAGAGAGAGAGAGAGAGAGAGAGGAGAATATATCAATGATATCTATATATAAAGATGTGAACAAAGTTACACAAACTGAAAGACAGTATGCAATTCAATCTTCTTCAATTAATATACAAACGGAAAGCTGATATTCACACGCATCTTCCATCCTAACAAAGACCAGTAGTCCCTCTCACAGCAGCAGTCAGAAACAAGCCAAAGAGAGGGGTGCCCCCCCCCCCCCCCCCCCGAAACTTAACATACAGAGCGTGCGACCCCTAACCTCGAAGAGACCAGCGTTGAAAAGCGCACACGCAGAGCAGCACGTGACAGTGTGTGCGCATGCTCACAAAAGCTGACTGTCTTCTTGAAGAGGACTTCCATTCCAAGATGGCCGCTCGTCAACACTGAAACTGATGACGGCAGCGGAAGATGTTCACACACACACACACACACACACACACACCACAGCAAAGGAAAGTCACTCTTCTCGACAAAGCAACTGGGTGGGGTATGGCAGTTGCCCTTGGCGCCAGTCAAGTTTGTTTTAGCAGTAGAAATATATAGATATAGATAGATATATAGATGGATAGAAATATATATATAGATAGATAGAAATAGAGAGACAGACAGACAGACAGACGGACAGACGGACAGACAGACAGACATAGTTTGGTTGGTTCCCTACAGTTAATAGTTATATTTGTTATTTTGTTTTATTTGGGTTTTTTTTCTTTTCTCTTAAGGATAAATGAAATAAGCACTCATGTGCTTTTATACATCCAGTCCCCATGTGTATGCCGTATTTGTAAATTTTGACGTCCATTCTCCCTGCCACACAATTGCCTTCTCTTCCAAAAAGCGGAAGGGGTTTTAATGTGTTTGCAAAATGTTCTCTGTGAGTTTGCACACGGGACCTTAATTTACGGCTCATCCAAAGGACTTTGAGGGGAGTGGAGTCGGCACTGATGTTAACTCCAGAGGAAAAATCCTCTTAAGCGAGATTGGAACTTGGGTCAGCAAATCAGGAGTGCAGTGTGCATCACTCTAACCACCAGGCTATCCTGTCCCCCTTAGTTTTAGATAGATAGATAGATAGATAGATAGATAGATAGATAGATAGATAGATAGATAGATAGATAGATAGATAGATAGATAGATAGACAGACAGACAGACAGACAGACAGACAGATAGATACAGACAGACAGACAGACAGACAGACAGACAGACAGACAGATAGATAGATAGATAGATAGATAGATAGATAGATAGATAGATAGATAGATAGATAGATAGATAGATAGATAGATAGATAGATAGATAGATAGATAGATAGATAGATAGATAGATATGTACACCTTTGTGGTGATGTGATGGTCAACGTTGATGTGGGTAAAAGAGGTCAGTGACGCAGTGAGTATAGACTATCACTAGTTTAGCTGTAGTAGTAAGACTACAGTCACAGAATCTGTTGAAAAAAGTTCCTGTAGTGAACTTGATGGTACTCTCTGTCTCTTAAGCACATGAGTGCTTATTCCATTACCCTCGATATAAAAGGGAAAATATCTGTCTGTCTCTCTCCATAATTAATAGATCTATATACATACATAGCCGCCGCTGTAGTCTAGTGGTTAGGGCGTTGGACTCGCAATCTAAAGGTTGCAGGTTCGATCCCAGCTTTCGGCTATGGCGTTGTGCCCTTGGAAAAGGCACTTTACGGCTATTTTCTCACCCCACCCAGGTGTAAAAGGGGTACCAACTTTGTGTTGGGGGTTAACCCTGCGATAGACTGGCGTCCTATCCAGGGGGAGTCTATGACTCTCAGTTGCTTAACGCCACAGAAACCGGGATAAGCACCGGCCTGATGAGCCTTAAGCTCGGGACAGACTTTAACTTTTGTTTTATACATACATACATACATACATACATACATACATACATACATACATACATACATACATACATACATACATACATACATACATATATACATATATACATACATACATACATACATATATACATATCACAAATGTTTATGCAAGAACACACACACACACACATGCACGCACGCACGCACACACACCATCATCATCATCAATATCATAATTATATATTGCAAAATTTTAAGTTGTCCTACAAAAATTTACGAAAGGAACATTAAAAAAGCAAACAGCAACTTATAACCACACACACACACACACACACACACACACACACACACACACACACACACACACACACACACACACACACACACACACACACACACACACACACACACACACACACCAAAAAAAACCAACAACACACAAACAAAAATTAAGTGGCATAATTGAAAAAAAAATCAGACCAAAGTCATCCAGAGAAAGTAAGTAGGTGAAAAGGAAGACTATTGTTGTCTGGCATATCAGCGAAAATGCTGCATTGTGCTACCATTGAAGCACCTAACAGTTCAGGTTCCAATGCATCCAACTTGGGCTTGAGAGAGCATTATCATCTTTGGAAGTTTTTCTTGGAAGAAAAAAGGCAGAAAAATGGACCAAGGGGTGGCAGAAAATAAGAGGAAAGTGACAGAAAGAGAGAGAGAAAATGCAAACACAAAGAGAGGGATAGAAAAGAAGGAATTGCTAGTATTAAACATCTAGAAGGCGGGATGGTATTTATGCGACCAGCCCCCCCCCCCCCCCCCCCCCCCCTAGACATCTCCTCAAGGGAGGCAAGGGAGGGCAGAAAATAGACAAGAAGGAAGTGACAGAAAAATGAAGAAAAATCCAAAAACAAAGAGATGGATAGAAAAGAGGGAATTCCTAGCACAGAATATCCAGAAGGCGGGGATGCTATTTATACTGACACCCCCCCCCCCCCCCCCCCCCCCAAGAAAAAATGCAAAAAGAAAGAGAGGGATAGAAAAGAGGGAATCCCTAGCACAGAATATCCAGAAGGCGGGGATGCTATTTATACTGACAGGGCCCCCATAGGCATCTCCACAGGGGAGACCATTCCCTGGACAAGAAGGAAACCACACCAAACCAAAGACAGAGAGAAAGAGACAAAAAGAGAAATAAAGAAAAGAAAAGAAAAGAAGATCGCAGATCAGTGTGGTGGTCTCTTCCCTATGGATGCCTTCTTTAATAAAGAGAAGGAAAAGGAAAAGGAAGGAACTGAACACTAGCCCTAGTTCCCCCTACTAGCATCACTTGGCACATGAGTGAGAGAAAATCCTCGCTTTGGGGGTCAAATTTGCCCCCTTCCCTTCTCTTAACTCGTTTGCCCAAGGCAGCTTTCCTGTCAACATTCACTGCTCAAAGTATGTGTTGTTTCTCCCTCCCCTTATTGACTGTAGAGGGGAGGGGGGGGGGGGTACTAGCCTTGGTGGTCACCGTCTTGGGCTAGTAGTAGTAGTAGTATGGTTCAATGTTTTTGTCAATAATGCAAACTTGAGTTAAAAGTTGTCAAGATGTCTTGAATTAATAGGTCTAGTTCCTAGGAGTGTGTGTTCCAAGTATGTTTAGGAGTGTTTCTTTTTTGGAGGGGCCTTTTAAGATTTGTCTTTTACTTATTTGATAGCTTTGAATTCACAGTGGGAAAAAATAAACATTATATTGTTTTGTTAACCAGTGGATTAGGGAAGTGCAAGAACTTTTTTTCTCCAGAATTTTGTTCAGTGACTAAAACATATTTTAAAAAATACTCATGAAAAGACATAGCGGCACACACGCACACACACACACACACACACACACACACACACACACACACACACACACACACACACATTTTTCATCCAATTTCTTGACAAATGTCCGAGAAAAAAACAAGGGAGAGAAGCAGCACGTGACAGAACGTGCCCAAGCTGACCAAACTTTTCTTGTTTTCCTAAGCGCAAGAATTCCAAGATGGCGGTTCCGTCAACACCGGAACTGAATGACAGCAGTCAGTGGGGGAAGCTGTTGACACGACAAGGGCCGTCACTCTCAGCAAAGGTAACAACTGGAAGAGGAGTTATCCTTTGACAATAAAAATGTTTTCTGCTGAGGGCCCAGGGCTGGTTTAAGGGTTGCTGTGAAGGATGCATTATTCTGTTATTAGCTTTGGAGCCTGCCTGGGCTGGGATCTTATGGTCAACAGAAGTGGTGAAGAGGGGGCAGGGTCTATCCTATCATCAGTTCAGTTCACAAACCCCAAGACACTGGGTGGGGGTCAGTTAGGGCAACTGGAGGTGTTGTTTTTTTGTTCCTTTTGTAGGGGCCTATGCCCATTCTCTGTCTGTCTCTGTGTCTCTGTCTCTCTCTCTCTCTGTGTCTCTCTCTCTCTGTCTCTCCTCTCTCTGAGACTGGATGTAAAAAAAGCACATGATTGCTTATTTATTATCTTTGAAATAAAAAGAATTTAATTTAATTTAATTTGATTTGATCTCTCTTCTCTCTCTCTCTCTCTCTCTCTCTCTCTCTCTCTCTCTCTCTCTCTCTCTCTCTCTCTCTCTCTCTCTCTCTCTCCCCAAAGTTCTTCATAACACTATAAACCCAGGTCCTGTGTGTAAACGCAGGCAGAACATCTTGCTCCTGCATTAAATCCTTTGGATCAGACTATAAACCCAGGCCCCGTGTGCACGCAGATCATCTTGCTCACGCGTTAAATCCTGTTCCGCTAAATCCTGTTCCGCATTTCGCTTTTCGTAAGAGTAGGGAACAGATGACAAAATTTACAAAACTGCATACACAGGGGACTATATGTAAAATAAAAAAAATTTTAAAAAAAGCACACGAGTGCTTATTCCATTATCCTCGATATAAGAGAATAAAAATAAAATAAAATAAAAAATTAAAATAAAAAAAAAATTTTTTTTAATCCCATCCCTCTTTTTGGAAGAGTAAGCAATTGTGTATGGGTGGGAACAGATGACAAGTTTTACAAAAACTGCATACACACGGGGACTGGATGTAAAAAAAAGCCCATGAGTGCTTATAATTATCCTCGATATAAAATAATAAATAAAAAATAAACAGAGAGAGAGAGATAGAGAGAGACAGAAACAGACAGACAGACAGACAGACAGACAGACAGATAGGATGGGGGGGTGGGTGGGCAAGAAGCTGTTTGCCAAATGAGTGAAAGGGGCGCGGCAGACAAATTTGACCCTGAAGAATTGGAGGGCTTGGTCTCGTGACAGTGTCAAATGATACCACACTGGCCAGGTTTAAACCTCTTGTTTGTTTCTATCGTCTTCACTTTAACACCCCCCCATCCCCCATCCCCCATCCCCACCCCCCCTCTATCCCCTACCTGCCTTTCTTTGGATTTTACCTTTGAGAACAAGGAAAAAATAAAATCAAATGGTCAAGAGAGATGAATTTGTGTGTGTGTGTGTGTGCACATCATCTCTCTGTATTCTTACCCCCTCTCCTTCCCCCCCTCTCTTTCTCTCTCTGCCTCTGTCTCTGTCTCTGTATCTCTCTCTCTTTCCCTGTCTGTTTGTCTCCCCATCTCTCTCTCTCTGTCTTTGTCTCTATCTCTGTCTCTGTGTCTCTCTCTGTCTCTATCTGTCTGCATGTCTGGCAGTCTCTCTTTTATCTGTCTCTGTCTGTCTGTCTCTCTGACTCTTCTTTCTCCTGTCTCTTCTGTCTTCTTCTCTCTACTCTGTCTCTGTCTGTCTCCTCTGTCTCTCTGTCTCTTCTGTCCCCTGCTAGATCTGTCTCCTATGTCTATGTCTCTGGTCTGTCTGTCTTCTGTCTCTATCTGTCTTCTGCTCTGTCTCTGCATCTCTCTTCTGTCTCTCTCTCTCTCGTCTCTCGTCTCTTCTTCTCTCTCTGTCTCTGTCCTGCTGCCTGTCTCTGTCTGTCTGTCTTCTGTCTTCTCTCTCTCTCTCTCTCTCTTCCTCTCCCTCTCTTCTCCTCCTATACTGTCTCTCTCTCCATCTTCTTCTCACTCTCTCTCTCTCTCTCCTCTCCTCCTCCCTCTCCTCTCCTCTCCCTGTCAACATCTAACCACGATTCTCACTCCTAGTAGGACAGCGTGTTGTTCTTCCGCCATGATTCTGTGGGCTTCACCTTTCGATGCCATCTTCCTCCTCCGCCCCCCCCCCACCTACAACACACACACACACACACCACGCACACACAAAAACACAACACACACACAACACACACACACACATATCACACACACAAACACACACACACACAACACACCACCACACACACACACACACACACACACACACACAACACACACACACACACACACACACACACACCACACACACACACACAACACAACAACACACCTTTTTTTTTTTTTTAGTGATCCACTTCTATCAAAGGAGTGTCACCGCGTGAGTATGGAACTTCTTTCCCTGTAAATCAAACCATCATTACCTGTCTAGGGGTGCGATGGCCTAGTGGCTAGAGCGATGTACTCGTACCCTGAGTTGACGGCCTGGGGTCGAGCCACCTGAGAGGCCACCCGTTTAATTAAGGGAATTTTACCCTGGAGTTGACATCAGTACTGACTCCACTCCCCTCAGGAGTCCTTCGAGATGTGACTAGAAACCGAGCCCCCCCCCCCTTCCCCCTCCACACACACACACACACACAACACACACACACACACACACACACACACACACACACACACACACACACACACACACACTCTTACCCACTCTTACCCACCCTTGTGTGAACGTATGCAGAACATCTCGCATGCACGTTGAAACCCTTTTCTCGTTTCGGAAGAGTAGGCCATTGATATGCTGGTGACAAAATTTACTTACGACACAGTGCATGGGTGCTGGTGTCGTGTTTAGACATCGTCCCCGAAGTCGGAATGCGGCTACTTTGATGGTGGGGTAACAGTCGCGTACGCAGAAACCTCACCATTGGTGAACATCGGAGCTCTAGGAAAGAAGCAAAAAATAAAAAGTATTTTTATCACTAATATCATCATTATTGTTGTTGTTGTTGTTGGTTGTTGTTGTGGTGGTGGTGGGTGGTGTGGTGGTGGTGGTGGTGTGGTGAGTGGTAGTAGTAGTAGTAGTAGTAGTAGTAAGTAGTAGTAGTAGTAGTAGTAAGTAGATTATAGTAGTAGTAGTAGTAGTAGTAGTAGTAGTAGTAGTAGTAGTAGTAGTAGTAGTGTAGTAGTAGTAGTAGTAGTAGTAGTAAGTAGTAGTAGTAGTAGTAGTAGTAGTAGTAGTAGTAGTAGTAGACTGTATAGTAGTAGTAGTAGTAGTAGTATAGTAGTAGTAGTAGTAGTAGTAGATTCTAGTAGTATAGTAGTAGTAGTAGTAGTAGTTAGTAGTAGTAGTAGTAGTCAGTAGTAGTAGTAGTAGTAGTAGTAGTAGTAGTAGATAGTAGTAGTAGTAGTAGTAGTAGTAGTAGACGTTAGTAGTAGTAGTAGTAGTAGTAGTAGTAGTAGGTAGTAGTATAGTATGTAGTAGTAGTAGTAGTAGTAGTAGTAGAGTAGTTGTTCGTAGTAGTGTAGTAGTAGTAGTAGTAGTAGTTAGTAGTAGTAGTAGTAGTAGTACTCTCTAGTAGTAGTAGTAGTAGTAGTAGTAGATCTAGTAGTAGTAGTAGTAGTAGTAGTAGTAGTAGTAGTAGTAGTAGTAGTAGTAGTAGTTGTTGTTGTTGTTGTTGTTGTTGTTGTAAAATGACAGTAATAGAATGTATGACTAAAAACAAGCAAGTAAAAAACAATATATTATCTCATACATAAGTATGCAGGACAGGAAAAGAAAAAAGAATACAGCCACTAAAAAGAAGTCAGTCAGTCAGTCAGTCAATCTGTCTGTCTGTCTGTCTGTCTGTCTGTCTGTCTGTCTGTCTGTCTGTCTGTCTGTCTGTCTGTCTGTCTGTCTGTCTCTCTCTCTCTCTCTCTCTCTCTCTCTCTCTCTCTCTCTCTCTCTCTCTCTCTCTCTCTGTATGTCTCTCTGTATGTCTCTCTGTCTGTATGTCTGTCTGTCTGTCTCTGTCTCTGTCTCTGTCTCTCTCTCTCTCTCTCTCTCTCTCTCTCTCTCTCTCTCTCTCTCTCTCTCTCTCTCTCTCTCTCTCAAGGGCCGGATGAAAAAAAGTACGTAACCTTGAAAAATAAAGATCATTCATTCAAAGATCATTCATTCATTCATTCATTCATTCATTCATTTCTCTCTCTCTCTCTCTCTCTCTCTCTCTCTCTCTCTCTCTCTCTCTCTCTCTCTCTCTCTCTCTCTCTCTCTCTCTCTCTCTCTCTCTCTCTCTCTCCTGTGTACTGTGTGTACTGAGAGACTGAGAGAGAGAAAAGTGGCTGTGTTGTTAACAACAGAGCCCCCCTAGTCAATGGCTTTCCGGACCAGTGGCCTAATATATTCATCGCCTGGCCCGGGGGTGAGGCTGCGGTCTGCCCGCCAACTGTCGTCTGCTCTTCACGCCGTCTGCACCGTCAGGATTACCTCCCCTCCTCCCTAATTAACTGCTCGCTCTCACCAGCTCTCACCCATACGGCCCCGTTAGCCCCAGTCTTTTCTAAAGGATGGAGCTTCAAGCTGGCGCACTTTACTTCTAGGCTAGTAGAGGGGAGAAGAGAAGAGATCAGTGGGGTAGTAGTAGTAGTAGTAGTGGTGGTAAGAGTAGTAGTAGTAGTAATAGTAGTAGTAGTAGTAGTAGTAGTAGTAGTAGTAGTAGTAGTAGTAGTAGTAGTAGTAGTATAGCACCCCCCCTCCTCTGACTGCTGTAGTTCCTTCAGTGGTAAATCGCTGTTTGGATTTTCATATAACCTATAAAAAAAAAAAAAAATAACACACACACACACACACACACACACACACACACACACACACACACACAAAACCATTAATAACGATGATGATGATGATGATGATGATGATGATGATGATGATGATGATGATGATGATGATGATAAGCAACATTAACATATATGCCTGCCTTGCTTTCAAGTCCAGACAATGATACAAAGCGCTGAACTAGGCTAAATTTCCCAAAATGTAACTTAAATCTTAATTACAATCCAACCCCAGGTACTATAATGATTTATAGCTGTGCCGATCCTGAAGGCTGTATCAGGGTTAATGGTTGAAGCTGAATAAAACTGATCCATGTTTGTAGATGAATGTTTCTATGAAACGAAACACACACAAAATGTGTTCGATTACATTGAAAAGGTATACCACAACCAACTTAACAACACTGATAAGTACATGCTCGAAAATGGATTTGTTTTGTCCACAGACAAAAAAGAAAACAATAAAAAACCTCATATTTGTTTGTAAGGTCTTGGAGTTCGTTGTTACTGGAATGCTAGGAGATCAGATTCATCAGCAAACCGCAGATTGCAAATAGATCTACCACCAAGAGATACAGTGATGTGGCATTCAGGGAGAGTGTCCTGCGTGATCTTCTCAAGAAAGAGGTTTAAATAAAGTAGGCAAGAGTATGCAGCCTTGTTTGACTCCTATTGTTGTTGGGAAAATATCTTCGATCGGGCTGTTTATAAGTTCTGCACTGCTGGAATTGTTATAGAGTGTTTGAATAATCTTCACCAGTTCTTCCTCAATGTTGAAAGTTCTGAGGGTTTGCCACAGTCCGTCAAACCACACTCCATCAAAGGCTTTTATGAAGTCAATGACAAATAAATGCAATTCATGACAAACTTGAAACAGGCCAATCCAAAACAACAACAACAACAACAACAACAACAAAAAGAAGTAAGCAGCAAAATTGTCTGGCTTCTTCCATTTTATCATTTCCCCCTACAGGAACACAAGTTTTTTGTGTTTTTTTCTTTACAAAATTAATATGGGTAAATGAAGTTTTGACCCAGTCAGTATGCCGGCATAGATCTGACGCTTTTACTCAATTAAAACTTTTTCTCTCATACCCAAGTGCACGGTTTTTTAAATATGTTTTTCTGTGTGTGTGTGTGTTGGGAGGGGGGGGGGGGGACACTCATATTTTGGGCTGTAACTCACTTTTTGACTTGGAATTTCTTCTTTTTTTTTAACTACTATGTGGGTATATTTTCCCACGTACATCTGTAGGTATGTCGATGGTTAACATGTTTCTTTACCCTTTTAAAAATCTTATGGTATAAAAGAAGTCCAAATTCTTTCAGCACTTTTCAGACTCTGTTTTCAAACTTTGTACATCCCTTTCGCTCATCATGGTGAGGAAAAAAATCTCCAGGTTTTTCCAAAAGTCTTTGAGCCCCCCCTCAGTTCCACAAGAACTCCTCCAAAACGTCGACACAGCCAGTAATCAAGGGCTCTCTAACCAGCTCGCCAGTCAAAAGGCGGCGCTAATTAATTGCGATTTTCCGCGCTTTTAATTTCACGCGCTGCGCGAGACAGAAGCGCGAGAAGGGGCGGTAATTAGTGGGGTGTTATGGAGCGATTAAAGTCTCCAGCCACGCATGAGTAAACATTAATTTTGTGCTCGCCGAAGCTGCGCGCGTGCCGCCTATCGTCTTTGGAAACTGGATGAAAAACGAGCTTTTGAAGAAGACATTGCTCTTCTTCTTTTTTTGACAACTGGGTAGATGTGAGAGGGGGGGGGGGGGGGGGGGGGAAGTTTAGATGGAAAATATGAATAAATAGATAAAAAGAAAGAGAGAATATCCGTTTGTTTTATTTCAAGTTACAACGCCTGAAAAAAAATTGTTTTATGTCAAGTTGCAACGCCTGAAAGGTTTTGTTTTATTTAAAATTGCAGCGCCTGAGAAATTTTGTTTTATTTCAAGTTGCAACGACTGAAAAAGATTTTGTTTTATTTCAAGTGGCAACTCTGAAAGATTTCGTTTTATTTCAAGTTGCAACGCCTGAAAAAGATTTTGTTTGATTTCAAGTGGCAACGCCTGAAAAAGATTTTGTTTTTTTTCAAGTGGCAACTCTGAAAGATTTCGTTTTATTTCAAGTTGCAACGCCTGAAAGATTTTGTTTTATTTCAAGTTGCAACGCCTGAAAGATTTTGTTTTATTTCAAGTGGCAACTCTGAAAGATTTCGTTTTATTTCAAGTTGCAACGCCTGAAAAAGATTTTGTTTTATTTCAAGTTGCAACGCCTGAAAAAGATTTTGTTTTATTTCAAGTGGCAACTCTGAAAGATTTCGTTTTATTTCAAGTTGCAACTCTGAAAGATTTGTATGCATACCTGCTTCCAGTTGCAGCAGGTAGGGCCTACACATGCACACAGGCATACTTCACAAGGGGTACGCAAGCAGGCATACACACCTATGTGCGCACACACTAACGTGTGCACAAGTGCATCCAGAATTACAACCACACGATGATCCCTGCGAAACCTCACATTACGAAAACGAAGTGTTCAAACTAGCCTATCCAAAAACAAAATGCTGAGATCCGATTCAAAACCAAAGTGTTCAAAACTATCCCCAAACATAGTAAGATCCTGTTAAAATTCCTTGTCTAGAGAAGATAGTAGTTGAGATAGAATGAGAATAGAAATAAAACTTTTTATGTAAACAATGCTGATATGCTTACTTTAGGGGACGGGATAGTTCAGAGGTCAGAGCACTTGCTTTCCCCAAGCTAGAGTTAAGCAGCATCGAGCGTGGTTACCAATTGGATGGGTGACCGTTTGCACGCCTTGGCTTCAGTAAAGTCCCCCAGCTGTAAATGGGTACCTGCCCTCTTTGAGAGTCAGGGGAGGTAAAGCAGCGAGGGAGAGGAGATGGGCGCCGCCCTCAATATGCTGGCCTCTAGAGAAGCTGATGTCTCTGATGCCTCACTCCCCTACGACCACTTAGGTTAGGGGACACCACAACCTTTTTACTATGCTTACTTTGCTTCCATGAAATGCCCGTGGAATTTGACTGGCGTGAACAAAAATTAATGTGTACATCAATACATGAGGAAATCAACCAATCAGTCAATAAGTGAAACAACTGATAAGTAATGAAATGTACAGACAAAAAATGAGAAAGACAGATAGCATGAAAGAGACACAGATCAAGCTATCTAAATGCGTGGCAGGACCTGCCCCCCATGCGCGCGCACACACACACAGGGAGGGGACAGCCTGGTGGTATAAGCTTTGGGGCTTTATGCATTGCGCTTGTGATTTGCCAACCCAGGTTCGAATCCCATTCAAGATTTTTCCTCTGGAGTTAACATCAGTGCACACTCCACTCCCCCCAAAGGTCCTTTCGATGAGAATATAAATCGAGGCCCTGTATGCAAACCCACGCAGAAAATCTTGGGTACAAGTTAAAACCTGTTCCACTTTTCATAAGAGTAGGCCATTGTGTGCCGGTGGGAATGGGTGACAAAATTTGCAAAGCCGCATTCACACAGGGACTGGATGTAAAAAAAAGCATATGAATGTTTATCTCTGTTTCTTTCATTACCCTCAAAATAAAAGAATAAAATATAAGAATAAAATAAAATAAAACACTCACAAACACACACTGAAAAATCAAAAAAGCCTTTATTGATACAACTGTCACTATTCACATAATCATAATTATAATGAAACAATCTTATCCCCCCGAAATCCACAACAAAATCTGTAATCTGCATAGAAACATATAATTTACTACAGGGGGACAGAGAGAGAGAGAGAGAGAGAGAGAGAGAGAGAGAGAGAGAGAGGAGAGAGAGAGAGAGAGAGAGAGAGAGAGAGAGAGAGAGAGAGAGAGAAGAGACAGACAGACAGACAGACAGACAGACAGACAGACAGACAGAGACAGAAGACGACAGACAGACAGACAGACAGACTGAGAGAGAGAGACAGAGAGAGAAACAGAAGAGAGACAGACAGAGAGACAGACAGACAGACAGAACAGACAGACAGACAGACAGACAGAGCAGAGACAGACAGAGAGGTAAGAGACAGAAAGAGAGAGAATGGACACAGAGAGAGAGAGAGAGAGGAGAGAGAGAGAGGAGAGAGAGAGAGAGGAGAGAGAGAGGACAGACAGACAGACAGACAGACAGAGACAGACAGACAGACAGACAGACAGACAAAGACACAGAGAGAGAGAGAGAGAGAGAGAGAGAGAGAGAGAAGAGAGAAAGAGAGACAGAGACAGAGACAGAGACAGAGAGACAGAGATACACCAACAAAATGATTTAAACCATTTACAACTCATTCCTTTGCTATCATTGATCCATAACTGTTTCCTTAATCTTCACTGTTTAAGAAGTTAAAACTGCCAACTCCGCAAAAAATTAAATACTTATGCATAAACTATAAGCAACAATATCAATGTTTTGAAAGATTTCTTGAGACAGATTATAAAACAAGCCCCGTGTTATATTACAAAACAAAATACAAATCTTCAAAAGCAACAAGTCATTTTCATCAACTATAAATATGCTCAACACACTACTCAGAATAATCTCAACCACTCTGATTATGTCTTTTAAGTCAACGTTGACATTTTCAAAGATATCAAATTAATCTCTTACAAACAGAAGACAGGCAATTAATGGTTTTCTCCTGCCATTCTGGAATAATGCCCCTAAAAAGTAAACGATACAGCAGTAAAGGATATATACATACAATGCGAGTCTGAATATTCAATAAAAACGTAAATGTATACAAAGCAAAAATACCAATATAGACTTTTTTTTTCAACGATTAAATCTGTAAATGCAAGAAGATACCTGGTCATGTTAGTAAACACATTAAGATACAGTCACACACACACACACAACACAACACACAACACACACACACACACTGTATACAGTGCACAAGAAAAATAATTATATTTTTTTTAAAAAGAAAAGAAAAAAAAAAAGGGAATCTGAGTATATAAAAATCAGGAAATTCAATCACTGATGGCCCTTCAACAAAACGTTTCTTCTCTATTTTGGCACTCATTCAATGCTCCTCACAGTTTCCAACCATCATTCATAGTTTGTGATCATTATCAAGATCAAAGACAGTTACTGTACTATTCCTGGGCAGGGGGCGGGATAGCTTAGCGGTTAGAGCCTTCCACTTGTGATCTGACGGCCTGGGATCAAGCCACCTTGAAGATACCCGTTTTAGGGGATTTTCCCCTGAAGTTAACATCAGTACCCACCACTCTACTCCCCCAAAAGTCCTTTGGATGAAACTATAGACTAAGGCCCCATGTACGGATGCATGCAGAACATTCTTGCACACAAAACTGTTCCGCCTTTTGGAAGAGTAGGCTATTTCCTGCCTGTAGGAACAGATGAGAAATGTTTAAAGATGGCATACATACAGGTAGGTGTTGTGTTTAGACGCCATTCCTGAAGTTGGAATGCAGCCACCTTGGTCACATAGACAAAAACCTCACGGTTGGTGAACCTTGAAGCCCTAGCCCAGGAACAAAAACAAAAAAATGATAACAATGATCATATTCTACCTTCCTATGACTGTCAAATGAAAATAAGCAAACTTTTAGCCTAAGAAGACAAAAAAAAATGTTTAGAAATTGGGAGACAAATCTCCAAAAACGGGATAAGTATTGATTAATCTTTACTTTTAAAAAGAAGAATTTAGCTTTCTCTTGAAGTGATGAAAGGGTATCCTGGTGAAATAATTTAATTACATTATTCTGTTGTCCAAACTTTTTCAGGCCATGTTATGTATCAAACAGAATTTTATACGTCATTTTCTCAATGCTTTTAGAGAGAGAGAGAGAGAGAGGAGAGAGAGAGAGAGAGTGAGGTGTGTGTGTGTGTGTGGGGTGTGTGTGTGTGGTGTGTGTGTGTGTGTATGTGTACACATGTGCATATGTGAGAGACCGAGAGAGAGACAGACAGACAGACATAGAAACAGGAAGAGAAATAAGCAAATGCATTTATAAATACAATTCTTAGATTTAGAAAGAAATCTAATCTAGAAAAAATTCTACAAAATAGGTGTACATAGGAATCAACAGACACACACACACACACACACACACACACATACACACACACACACACACAACACACACACAAACCACAGGGAGCTTCATTAGTACAACAAAGAATTCTGATTACTGCTTTTGCAACATCTATAATCAAAAACATGATTAATTTTACCCTTTGATCACCACACCCTATACACTAAAAAAAAAAAGAAGGAAAGGAATTTGGTCTGAAAATTGCAAGACTCTGTGTGTGTGTGTGTGTGTGTGTGTGTTGTGTGTGTGTGTGTGTGTGTGTGTGTGTGTGTGTGTGTGAGTGAGGGCGATGCATGCACATGTACCTCGGACTCACAGGCACAAGATAGCGTGGGTGCAGTTTTCATGAAATTAAGAGAAGAAAAAAAAAATAAGCAGGAAAACTTCAAACTCTTACTTACAACAAAACTCTTTCAACTAGAATCAACCCAGCAAATAATCCCACATATAAAATAAAAACAACAACACTGATACAAAATCTGATTACATAAACGTTTCCACATAACAGCAGATGTGCCCTTCACTTCAGTTTCTGAAGGGTGCCTTGGGTTTCAAACCATAGCAAATCAGTTTGTTTTGTTTTTTTACAAAAAATCAAACCCACAAATTCAAATGGAAGAAAAATCCCCCAAAGCCATTTGTTTCTGACAGAAAACTGCTTACCTGAGAGGCAATGCCTGCCTGTTACATGAGCATTTAAAATATAAATACTAGTTTGACACTAAATGAATAGCCATAAATTTCCTATTCCTGATAGCCACACAGGAAAAAAAACAAAACAAACTCTAACATGAAATGAAGCAGATGCTGAAGAAAAAGCTACAAATCAATGAATCAATATAAGTCAAATAATTTTTTTAAAAGAGCCATATGGCAAGAGAATGGCTGCACAGGTACCAAGGTCTCAGAATTCAATTTTCTGTCCTTTTTTTCCCCTGTTGTTTGGTCTTACTACCTGTACTAATATAGCTTCTTTTTTTCTGGGGGGGGGGGGGTGGGGGGGGGTAAACTTTCTTACAGAAGATAACACAAGGAAAATGTCAAAATAAATAGTACAGATGGATGGTCGCAATTAAACAAAAACATATGCATTTTTTCCGACTATATTGTTTCTACAAGGAAATATTTTTAAAATAATAAAATAAATCAGTGAAGTCAG
>CM060338.1:30691388-30716388 GCA_030674155.1 Stramonita haemastoma | reverse complement strand
TCGCTGTATAGCTGGTGAGCGACAGCTGGAGTCTCTGACCGCTCGTCATTGTTACTGGGTATGCAGGACAATGGATGCATTTGCTGCTCTGACATTTCCACTCTATAAGACTATTGTAACACATACAAGATGAGCATCACTGCTGCAATATGCACATATATACTGAGATGCCCTTTGGATGAGACAATCATTAGGTCATGTGTACAAATGCACACAGAACATTTTGTGCACATGTTAAAAACCTGTCAAATACTTCATTGCATTAACTCATTCAACCCTGAGCCAGAGCACTGCTCAGGCAAAACTGTGTGTGTAGTCTTGCCATCCTGAGATTGAGCAGCTCTTGGGTTAGGTACCCTTGTTGTTGTCGCAAAATCAACGCAAGTGGTTAGGGCGTTGGACTCGTAATCTAAAGGTTGCGGGTTCGATCCCAGCTTTCGGCTATGGCGTTGTGCCCTTGGAAAAGGCACTTGACGGCTATTTTCTCACCCCACCCAGGTGTAAAAGGGGTACCAACCTTGTGTCGGGGGTTAACCCTGCGATAGACTGGCGTCCTATCCAGGGGGGAGTCTATGACTCTCTGTCGCTTAACGCCACAGAAACCACCGGCCTGATGAGCCTTAGGCTAGGGACAGACTTTAACTTTAACTTTAACAACAACACCACAATGGGTACCTGGCCCAAAAGCTGTTCAGGCTCAGGCTTGGCATGTCTACTCGGTCAGTCTTGCCTGAGCAGTGCTTAGGTTCAGGGTTGAATGAGTTAAAAGTAATCTTAAAAGGTGGGAAATGGAAAAAAAGCAGTGAGTGTTGGGAGTCACTTACATCAGCACACTGCTGGATGGTTTTAGGTCCCACCCCTCCATCCACCTCAATGTCCAAGTCCTTGTATTTCTCCCTTAGAAACTTCACCTGCAATAGAGCAAAATCAATGTTTTGTTGGAATGTTGCCAAATCATAATACATATAACATGTATACATGCATACATACATATACATACATACATGTACAATATATAAATAGAATGGTTGCTATTCTCACAAAGTATGTTTAGATGATCAAGTGTGTGTGTGTGTGTGTGTGTGTGTGTGTGTGTGTGTGTGTGTGTGTGTGTGTGTTCGCATCAACTCCAATTTTTAAATGATGCACTAAGTCATGTTGAAGAAAAGAATTTTTTTAAGTAAAAATACATATGAAATAAGTTAAATTTTAAACCACAGCAACAACAAGGAAAAAAAAAAACAATGAGGCAGACACAGAAGGAGAACAAAATATGAAACACATCCAGTAATAAAAGCCTTAAGATGCCATAAAATAAATCATGCTAAAACATGAACCGACAATGTAGATAAACTTAGACCCTAAATATGACTGGACCCACACAGAGGCAATTAATGAAATATAATTGGAAAGATCCCAAAGTGAAAACAATGAACATCATTCATCATCATCAAAATCCTCACACAGGCAAAGATGGAGAAAGAAAAGCAAGAAAGAAAAAAAAAGAAAGAATGCAGGAGAAGAGGACCACAAAAAAATAAATAAATAAAAAAAGCAAGAATAGGAACAACACACAACACTGAATATGACATGAGACGATGATGACAGCAATGAAGAACACACACAAAAATCTCGGAAGATACAGACGACAATGCCACACCACTGCACTACAGGATGAGACTATAAACTGAGACCCTGTGAGCGAACGCACGCAGAACAGAACATCTTGCGCACACGTTAAATCCTGCTCCACTTTCCGCAAAAGTAGGCCATTGTGTGCGGGTGGGAACAGATGACAAGATTTACAAAACAGGCAGTGCACAAATCCCACATCACTCTGTCCAGAATGCTAAATTTAGCACGCTCTTTCCTTTTACCTAGTAGTCCAAGTGTGGTCAGTTCCTGCTTTATAATAATTAGCACCAGCTGGCCCCACCAAGGCTGGGATGGATTGTAAATATTAATTAGCAGCTGAGAGGATTTGAAAAGTGGGGGAAACTGACTGACAGCTGTGACGGGGACTGGATGTTAAAAAAAAAAGCACACAAATGCTTATTCCATTATCCTTGAGAGAGAGAGAGAGAGAGAGAGAGAGAGAGAGAGAGAGAGAGAGAGAGAGAGAGAGGAGAGAGAGAGAGAGAGAGAGAGAGAGAGAGAGAGAGAGAGAGAGAGAGAAATAAATAAGTAAATAAATAAATTAAAATAAAATAAAATAAATAAATAAATAAATAGTTAAAACATACTTTCTGCAGACAACCAACCTTGGGCAGACAGTTGGCCATGAAGGACTGGCCCCCAAATCCTGGGTTGACGGTCATGATGAGCACCAGGTCCACCATGTCCACATAGGGCACCACTGCACTCACGTCCGTGCCCGGGTTGATGCCCAGACCCACCTGCACTCACATCACACCTCTCACATCAGGGGGGGGGGGGGGGTTCTTTGTTTTTTTTTGGGGGGTCATTTTCTTTACTCCTTGTTTGAGTGAGTGATTGCAAACATATCAAGACTTGTCATATTATGATATAGTGTAAATCATGGTCGTGGTCCTGTGTACACCAGATAAGACTGTCAATCATGGTCGTGGTCCTATGTACAACAGATAAGACTGTTGATCACGGTCGTGGTCCTATGTACACCAAAAAAGACTGTCAATCATGGTCGTAGTCCTATGTACACCAGATAAGACTGTCAATCATGATCATGGTCCTGTGTACACCAGATAAGACTGTCAATCATGGTCGTAGTCCTATGTACACCAGATAAGACTGTCAATCATGATCATGGTCCTGTGTACACCAGATAAGACTGTCAATCATGGTCATGGTCCTATGTACACCAGATAAGACTGTCAATAATGGTCCTATATAAACCAGATAAGACTGTCAATTGTGGTTCTGTGTACACCAGATAAGACTGTCAATCATGGTCGTGGTCCTATGTACACCAGATAAGACTGTCAATCATGGTCGTGGTCCTATGTACACCAGATAAGACTGTCAATCATGGTCGTGGTCCTATGTACAACTTTCTTCACTCCTTGTTTGAGTGAGTAACGTAAACATAGCAAGACTTGTCATATAGTGTCAATCATGGTCGTGGTCCTATGTACAAGATAACACTGTCAATCATGATCATGGTCCTGTGTACAAGAGGTAAGACTGTCAATCATGGCCCTCTGTACAACAGATAAGACTGTCAATCCTGATCCTTTGTACAACAGATAAGACTGTCAGTAATAATCCTACCTACAACAGATAAGACTGTCAATCATGATCCTATGTACAATAGATAAGACTGTAAATCATGGTCCTGTGTACAGCAAATAAGACTGTCAATCATGGTCCTATGTAAACCAGATAAGACTGTCAATTGTGGTTCTATGTACAACAGATAAGACTGTCAATCATGATCATGTCCTGTGTACAACAGATTAGACTGTCAATCCTGATCACAGTCCTGAGTACAACAGATAAGACTGCAATCATGTCCTATGTACAACAGATAAGACGTCATCCTGATCCTATTACAACAGATAAGACTGTCAATCCTGATCCTGGTCATAGTCCTGTGTACAATCAGATAAGACTGTCAATCATGGTCTATGTACACAGATAAGACTGTCAATTACAACCCTATGTACAATAGATAGAGACTGTCAATCATGATCTATGTCACGCAGCAAATGTCAATTGATGTCTGATGGACAAGATGACTGTTACATGACCCTAGTGTCTTTCGCAGCAGAATGGCCAATTGTGGTCGGTGGGACAGATGACATTTACATACCCAGTATGCAAACTGCTACCTGGAGAAAAATGGGCTCCGCCAGTTCAACCCACTGATACCATGCTGTCTGAAAAACAGTGAGAACAGTGGCCTGACCACTCCTCATGGAGGAGAGCAAGAAGCCCATAGATTCCAGCCAACAATGCTTAAATTCAATGGGTCAACCACAGCACCTGGAAAATTCAGTGTGCACATAGTCAAACTCCATATCCTTGAAGTTAGAATGCAGGTACCTGAATGGTTTGGGGGGGAGGGGGGGAGGGGAAATGGTTGCATACGCTAAAATCTCACCATTGGTAAAACACCTTGGAGCTCTACCCGAGGAACAAACAAAAAAACTCAAACATACAGACAAACAAACACATAACATCCATAGTGTAAATATTACCACCACATTGTGTCATAATACTAAAAAAAAAAAAAAATTAAAAAACCACTGATACACCCAACATTATATAGCCCCCCCCCCCCCCCTCCTCCCACCACTACCCCCCTGCCTGTTACAATAGCAATTATACAGATGGTATAATACCCACCTTCATTCCGTTTTCTTTGATTTTGCGGATACAAGCGATGGGATCATCGGTGGCTTCCTGATGGAAGGTGTACATGTTGGCCCCAGCATCAGCCATTTCTGATACCCACTGCAACATGACAATGAATCGAAATTCTTCATCCTTTGTGTGTGTGTGTGTGTGTGTGTGTGTGTGTGTGTGTGTGTGTGTGTGTGTGTGTGTGTGGTGTGTGTGTGTGAGTGTGTGTGTGTGTGTGTCACTGTGTCAGTGTGTGTGTAGACTGAACTTGTTAAAACTTATGATTTGTCATTGTTGCATGTGTAACTGTAAGAATAGGTTGAATGCAAGCACTTGGATTTGTTTAATTACAATTTATAGTGCTAAATGTATAAATTCCATATATTATTATTATTATTTGATTTATATAGCATTAATTTCTAGATGGAAATTATTTGTACAATCCTTTTTTTATATATTCATGGTGTATAAATTATACATTTCTGGGAAACTCTGAATCAAGGAGTTTAAACTGACAAAGAAATTTTGGAACCTAGAATCATGTGCACTCAACGGAATAATAACAAACAGTATAAAAATAAGTTCAGATAGGGTTTTTATTCACCACCAACAAAAACACAGGTTGGGGGGTGGGGGGGAAGGGGCCGGGGAAGGAATCCCTTGAAAACTATTTTATGTTATGTGTTATGTGCTTTTTCTTTTTTTTTCATTCCTTGGCTAGAACTCCAAGATTCACCAATTATGAGATTTATGCAGTCATTTTTTGTTTTTTGTCCAGCATCTACTATCTAGGTAGCTGCATTCCAACTTTGGGGATGTGCTATTTAAAAAAACAAAAAAAAAAAAAAAAACAACAAAAAAGTCCAAACATACACTATATAAAGTATAATAAAATATAGATCCTGTACACTAGCATGACGAAATGGGAAGCTCTTCATATGGTCCAATAGCATTTTCAATTCTGGTTTTCACTTCCCTGTTGGTTTTGTGATTTCTGTACAAGAAAAGCAAGCAGTTTCCTGAAACAACTCATCTCCACTGCCTGTATGTCTGCAATTGTGGTCCCTGTTTCACATCTGTACAAAAATGTGGAAATGAGTGACCAGAGAATGTATCAGTCTGATCTTGGATCTGATGGCAATGTTCTTGTCATTCCAGCTCTTGCCAAATTAATGTCTGAAAAGTTCTCTAAAACTTGTAAAAGTAAAACAGGAGATATAAATTGCTAAAAATTCACAGGGATTTTGTTTGTTTCACACACGCATGCACACACACGCATGCACACACATTCTCACACACAGACACACTCACACACACACAAAGCTAGTAAAATTTTCTCTTCACTGAAAGTTGTGCACACATACATGTATGAGTGTATTGCGTGACAATGTATGAAAATGTGCATGTGCCCATTGACATTGTTTTTCTAAATTAGTCATTTAGTGCATGTTTATTACCTTATCGTTGTCTTTCACTTTCAGGTTCTTTTTTATTTCTCTGTCATTACTACTGGTATGGTCTCTTGTTCTTGGTATTTCAGGATCATTATTATTGTCATTGTTTAGTTAGAGAAGTTTTTTATCTTGATCTTATCCCTGATATGTGCGGGGGACTGGATGTAAAAAAGCAATAATGTCGTTTAGTTAGAAGGTTTTTTTTATCTTGATCTTATTCCTGATAAGTGCAGGGGAGTGGATGTAAAAAAGCACACTAGCGGTTATTCATTATCCTCAAATAAAACAATTTGCCATGCCTTGCCTTACTTTGTTTTCCCCCTGAGAGATAAAAACAAAAAAAAAGTTTGCAATTTGTGTTATTATAATATTTATTAATAACGAAATATTACTAGAAACATGTAATATCATTATACATTATAATGCAACACTGAACAGACCTTGTCGAGGCCTGCTTATGTTCTGAATGCCACAAAAAAGACGTGTCATGCTGACTAGTCAAATATTTACAATCAATGATCCGACTCAATATCCTAAATGAACCTAGAGTTTATCATTTTATTCGAACTGACGCTTTGCAATCTTTTCTTTAAACAGTGTTGCAGACCTGGCTGCATGCAAAATGAACACACATCGTAAAAACTAATCAATAAATTTGTGAATGGTCTTGTGCACAGGGTAATGAACAGCACTTTAGCAGACGACACACTCCTTACCTTTATCGGATTTTGAACCATCATGTGCATCTCGAAGAAAACGTCGGGCATTTTCGGTCTCAAGCATTTTACAACTGGATGCCCAAAAGTGAGATTGGGCACAAAATGCCCATCCATAACGTCCAGATGCAGATAGTCCGATCCGCTGTCCATCAGGCGCTGGCATTCTGCTGCCAGATCAGAAAGATCAGCATTCAGAATAGAAGGACCGATCGTGCACGAGTCTCCTTTCGTTAGCGCCATCGTGGATTGTACAAATGAAAATGTTGGATCGGCTCATTGTGGAGGCTGATAATCGATGGTGAAGATTTGACCCTGAGGTGTCGAAGGTCAAGGCCGTATGAATTTGGGTTGTATGCCGTTTCTATGGCTCCTATAAAAACATTAGAATGATACGACGCGTCGTGTGTTTTGTTTTGTTTTGTTTTTTTTACTTCTTCTTTTTTATGTGTGAGTGCGTTGGGAGGGGGCGAGGGTCGTTAGGCTAATGGCCGCAACCAACATATTGGTTAACAGGTTATGTGGGTGTTAGCAGATTGTCAAAATAGTGAAGGAGAGGCTGCAATTGGTTCTACATGCACTGTACTTGTTTACCTCTACTACTTTTCGCTCAACAAAATAAAAACTTTTCTTTTGGTAAAAAGCTTTACGCTAAAGACACCTTCTTCGGTGTCCCGACAAAACCAGTCAAATTTCAATGCCAAGACTGTGTGTGATAGCCTATCTTCAAATCAACGTTTGTTTACATCAAGGAATGTGTGGTGTGTGTGTGTGTGTGTGTGTGTGTGTGTGTGTGTGTAATTCAATTTTCCATTTTCAAATGGTACGTTGAAAAACCAAAATATTTGCTTTTTTATTGAGCCCTCTACAGTTTGTAGAAGAAAATAATGATGATGATGATGATGATGATGATGAGATGAGAGAGAGACAGAGACAGAGACAGAGACAGAGAGACAGACAGAAAAAGACAGACAGACACAGAGACAGAGACAGAAGAGACAGAACAGAGAACAGCAATAACAAAATGCCCTTGTTGATATTGGAAAGTGTCTTGATTTCAAGTCTCCCACATGCTAAATTCCTTGTGGTATGAAACTTAAGATAAAAAAAAAATCATAGTCCTGACTTAGTTCTTGCTTTAGAGAGGTGCACACATGAGTTTTATGCAGAAGCAAGGGTGGCCAATCAAGCGACCTATAGCACAGCACGTACCTCAGTGAACAACGCATGAGTTGCACCAATCCATGCCTGGAGATTACATATAATATGGCCGAAGTCGGAATGCAGCTACCTTAATGGCGGGCAAAAACGGTCGCATACGCTAAAAAAAAAAAAAAAATCTCATAGCTGGTGAACCTCAAATCTCTAGCCCAGGAACGAAACAATTCCCTCAGCTGAGGAACGAAAAAAAAAAAAAAAGGAAGAAAAAAAAAAGATCCCTCATCATCGCCTAATGTCGGAGTATGGCTGCCTATGATTATGTCGAAGTACTTTTTTTTTTTCTTCCATTAATGTCCAGCGGTCGGCAGTTTGACCATTATTAACATTTTTGGTGAAGTGCTAGTGTGTGTAATGTTGTCATCTGTTCCCACCGGCACACAATGGCCTACTCTTACGAAAAGCGGAACAGGATTTAACGTGTGCACAAGATGTTCTGCATGCGTTCGCTTACGGGGCCTCGGTTTATAGTCTCATCCGAAGGACTTTTGGGGAGAGTAGAGTCAGCACTGATGTTAACTCCAGGGAAAAATCTCCTCGAACCGGAATCGAACTCGCTTGACAACGATGATACGCACAAATTTCTCCTCCAGTGTGCACTCACGATCTCACAGTGATTCCCGGGTGGGATGAGTGGACAAAGTGCATATTCGGAGGATCGGTGGTCTAGGGTAACGCACCTGCCTAGACAGCGAAAAGTCCGGGTCGGAGTGTGCGGTGAGTCGAATCCCGTTTGGGCCCAAAACTTTTCCCCCATCGATTAGACGATGAGTGGTGGTCTGGGTGCTAGTTTTTCGGATGAGACGATAAACCGAGGTCCTGTGTGTTACACATCATTATTTAGCGCACGTAAAAGAACCCACGGCAACAAGAGGTTGTCCCTGTCAAAATTCTGTAGAAAAAAGCCACTCTGATAAGGAAACAAATACAGTTATAGACAGGAAAAAGACCCCAAAAAAAAGGTTAGCGCTGCTCTTGTGGCGACGCGCTTTTTCCGAGGAGAGCAGCCCGAATTTCACGCAGAGAAATCTCCTGTGACATAAAGAGGTCTCAAATTTATATTAAAAAAAAAAAAAAAAAAAAAAAAAAAAATATATATATATATATATATATATATATATATATATATATATATATATATATATATATATATGGGTGATCCGTCCCAGAATGGTAAACGGGGAAAATGTAACATTCTCTCCATTAGGGAGGCGCTGTGCTATTCCATTCTGCCAAAGGTCCACATTCCCATTGCTGTTCTCTTTGAGAAACGTAAACCATGCTATTTGCAAGCCTCTCGAAACAACCTTTTCTTCAATGGCATGAAACTTGCCACTGAGAGTTGGGGAGGGGGGGGGGAGGTATTGTTTTTGTTTTTTCTTGTTTGTTTGTTTTAGTTGATTGCTGGTTGTTTTTTTTTTTGGGGGGGGTTCTACCTGAAACCCAAATTGTTATCTTCATGATAATAATATTACATTATTTATTTCTTCTCCTCAACAGACAAATAAACTATAATGATGCATGCATTTGAAATTGAACTAGGCTAGTTAGTCTACACAAAAAATACAGTTCTCGTGAGTACACACACACACACACACACACACACACACACACACACACACACACATGGCATTACCTCTTGCATCTTTATTGTGTTCAAAATGACGTACGCATACAATGTGACACAACATCACCCACATTATGACACCATTACATTCTTCATCCTTTCACCTTTCCCCTCAACCCCTTTTCAGTACATTCTTGTGAATGTAGTATTGTCTAAATCACCTTGTAGTAGTGAATGGACATTTAAACCATTGAGAAGAAGAAGAAGAATCATGACGTTTCTTGATGACGTCAAAGCTACAGACAAAGTTTTGATTCATCCTCAAAAGAGTCAAAAGTCTTGTCTTGGTTTAAAGGCTCTCTGTGTCACCGGTTCTTGTAGATATGTACATTTCCTAATCTCAGTCTCGTATGGCACATGAACACTTTGCCTAAAACTGAGAGCATTCTCTCTCTCTCTCTCTCTCTCTCTCTCTCTCTCTCTCCTCTCTCTCTCTCTCTCTCTCTCTCTCATTACACACACACGCACACGCACAAACTCACACACACATTCATGCACGCACGCGCGCGCGCGCGCGCGCGCACACACACACACACACACACACACACACACACTCACGCCCGCATGCTCACACAATGGATGAACGCACACACTCTCACATACACACACACTCACACACACACACACGCGCACACACACACCGCGCACACCACACCACACACACACACACAACACACACACACACAACACACACACACACCCACACACACACACACACACGAGAGAGAGAGAGAGAGAGAGAGAGAGAGAGAGAGAGAGAGAGAGAGAGAGAGACAGACAGACAGACAGACAGACAGACAGACAGACAGACAGACAGACAGACAACAGACAGACAGAGACAGAGAGAGAAGGGGGGGCGAACTACTTGAAAAATAAAATGAAAAAAATCAAACACACACACACACACACACACACACACACACACACACACACACACACACACACACACACACACACGTCGAGATAACAGTGGAAGAGTTATGAAGATCGAAGACTTCAACAACAACAAAAAACTGGAGGGTGGTAACTGGTTTTTCTCCGCTGACTTCCCTTTTTTAAGAAACAGAGTTGCACAACTGTTTGTTTGTTTCTCCAGTAGAAGAATGAAGCCCATGAAAGTTGTACTTTGTGTCACACACAAAACTACACACTGTCACACTGACGTAAAAGTGGCTATGACGTCAAGAAAGGAGGCAACATTTCTTCTTCGCCGGCTCCTCAGCAGGCCTGACTCGAACACTGGCAGTTTCTCCGCTGAGCTCCAGATGATCGTGTGTGAACAGTTGGAACAGAGAACAGGCTGCAACACGAGTGTAACAAACACGGGTGGTAACAAAACAAGCATCATGGATGTAACAACAGACAACAAACATCACGGATGTAACATCACAGATGTAACAACAACACACGGATGTAACAAACATCACGATGTAAACAAACATCACGGATGTAACAACAAAACATCACGGATGTAACAACAACAAGATTACACACGGATGTAACACACAAACATCACGGATGTAACAAACATCACGGATGCAACAACAACAAACATCATGGATGTAACAGACATCACGGATGTAACAACAACACAGATGTAACAGACATCACGGATGTAACAACAACAAACATCACGGATGTCACACACAACAAACGTCACCGATGTAACACACAACAAAAATCACGACGAATGTAACAAACATCACGGATGTCACAGACAAACAGCACGTTGGAAAACACCAGCTTTTCGTAAGAGTAGGCCATCGTGTGCCGATGGGAACAGATGACATTTGCAAAACTGCATACACACGGGGACTGGATCTAAAAAAAGCACAAGAGTGCTTATTCCATTATCCTCGATATAAAAGAATAAATCAAATCAAAATCGATCAAATCTCTCTCTCTCTCTCTCTCTCTCTCTCTCTCTCTCTCTCTCTCTCTCTCTCTCTCTCTCTCTCTCTCTCACACACACACACAACACACACACACTGACACACACACACACACACACACACACACACCACACACACACACACACACACACACCACACAACCACACACACACACACACACACACACACACACACACACACACACACACACACACACACACACACACACACACAGTTTTCTGTCACACAACTGGTACGTACCAACTTCACGGAACAGTCTGTCCACGTTTTGCCCAGTGACTGACGAAGTTTCCATGTAATGAAAGCCCATCGCTGCTGCGGTTGCTTCCCCTGTCTGTCATCAACACATACGTCAAAATTGATAATGATCATGCCTTCAAAAAAATATGCTTTTTGTTATTATTACAATCTCTTTTTTTCTCACATTTCAACGAACGAGAAATATTTCTTTAAAGTTTACAGTGACATAAGTTATCTTGTAATTTTGGGTTGTTTCGTTTGTTATTGCTGTTGTTTTCGTTCTTTAGGTAGAGTTTGTTTCTTTCGTTATTGCTATTGTTTTCGTTCCTCAGGTACAGCGTCTAGGTTTTCCACTGTTGAGATATTGCGTATGCGACGGGTTTTTGTTTAGAGGGGGGGGGGGGGGGGGGGGGGGGGTTGTTGGGTTTTTTTTCCACCCAAATGAAAATATCCCCATTCAAACTTCCAGGATATATGCAGCATGCCGGTATGTTTGTTTTTTTCCTAACCCACCAAACGCTGACATGAATAACGGAATCTTTAACGTGCGTATTTGAGTTTCTGCATGTGTATATATATATTATTAGTTAAAGTCTGTCCCGAGCCAAAGGCTCAACAGGCCGGTGCTTATCCCGGTTTCTGTGGCGTTAAGCGACTGAGAGTCATAGACTCCCCCCTGGATAGGACGCCAGTCTATCGCAGGGTTAACCCCCAACACAAGGTTGGTACCCCCTTGTTACACCTGGGTGGGGTGAGAAAATAGCCGTAAAGTGCCTTTTCCAAGGGCACAACGCCATAGCCGAAAGCTGGGATCGAACCCGCAACCTTTAGATTACGAGTCCAACACCCTAACCACTAGACTACGTAAAAAAAATCCCAACCCCTAAGTCACCAGACGCACCCAAGATTCAAACCCACGACTTCATAGACCCATGAGGTGGAAGTCGAACACTCTTAACCAGTTGGCTATAGCGTCTGCCATCTTGTAATGTTTAAACAAATACCGATCACACCCGTTCTTTATGTTTTTGTTTGTTTTTTGTAGACCCTTCCTGGCATGATTAAAGTATTTTTGACTTGACCTGACTTGACTTCTCTTACTATACATGGCAGAAACCATACCCCCCCCCCCCCACCCCCAACCCCCCCCCCCCCCCCCCCCCCCCCCCCATTACAACAAAATTAATATATTTAACGCAAATTCTTACAGCAACCCACCCACCCCCCCCCCCCCCCCCCCCCACACACACACACACACACAACACCCACCCACCCCACACACACACACCACAAACCCTGCCCCCCCACACACACACACCACACCACACCCACACACCACAACCCCCCCCCCCCCCACACACACACACACACACACACAGTGACACACACCGGCCATTACCTCAGTGGAGACCACTCTCTTTTCAGGCAGGTCACACTTGTTGCCCACCAGAAAGACTCGTGCAAGGGCACGTGACGCAACAGCTCCCGCCTCCAGAACGTCCTGGCTTCCTCAAAGCTTCTCTGTGCACAGTACACCAGATCAGAAATTAATGCGTTAATTGGTAGTTAAAAGGGTTGTTTCTGTGCTCTGTTCTTTGTCATTTTTTTCGCAAGTTTCCCATTTCTTTTGTTGTTTTTTGTTGTTGTTTTTTTTACTGTTGTTGTTGGTATATTATTCCACTCCGTACATAGTCACTTCCTACCAGTTGGTACATTAGTCTGCTAACTTTGGGGCAACTAGTTTCTAACCACCCAGTTAACCAACCAATTAGCCAACCAACCAAACCAACCAATCAGCCAACCAACCAGCCATTCAGCCAACCAAACCAAACCTGCCAAGCAACCAGCCCAACCGACAAACAAATCGATATAAAGGAGGGCATCTTCGAACAGTAGACTAACCCTATGCCTTCAGCACCTGGGCTTTATCACAGTTCCTGACTTGTCTAATATCGTAACTTTCTGTGAAGAGACGTAAAATTGAAGACCACCACAGTTCCTGATTAAACCATTGACTATGGGGGCAACAGCCAAAGTGAGAGGCTGTATGACCAGTGGGTTTCTTTCCCACTCATGGAGTTCCGCTTTACAGCTTAGTCTTTAGTGATCAACAATGACTTGGAGGCTTGACTTGCACAGTCCTTATATGCTGCAGCCCTGGGGGCTAGTTGGCCTTTGGAGAACATCTCCAACGCTGACTGTCCTTGGCCCTCTTGGCCGAGAGAGTGGGGATGTACTGTGGGCAAGGCATCTCCACTATAATCACATTTCTGTCCATTTCAAACAGCAGTTGCCTCCTCTGCTGTTTTGGAGGTCATCATCGAACACAACGAACACACATATTTTAAACTAACCTTACAAGCATCCAACAGTCGACTAACAAATAATGAAACAGCAACCGATCAGTCACAGCGTCACAGTTGACATGATTGTTTCTGATCATGAATACCATCAATCGCATCGCATCACCATCCCATCCCATCCCTTTCCCCATCGATCCCATCACATCACATCACATTCACTCACATCACATCACATCATACCATCCATCAATGCAATTAACGTTAGGTTACATTACTACAGATTTTGAGGATTCTGCAACACCACCTGGTCATCAAGACAATACAATGGCCTCTTTTGGTCCATTTCTCAGTCCATTATAGGCAGTCTCTGATCCTACTTTAAGTCGTACGGACTGGCCTCCCATCTTTTCTTGGATATTGTCAGTCCACATTTTTTGTGGGTTTTTATTGTTTTATTTTTTAACTTCCAATCTTCGTCTTTCTTGCACAATGCCCTGATGTTGTTGTTGTTGTTGTTGTTGTTGTGTGATTACATTAACGTCCCAGCGGAGATTTCCGATTTAGGGACTGGACAATATTCAACAGTCCTGCTTATAAAGTCTCTACCTCTACCACGTGACCCTAAGCACCTGCAGTGACGTGTGCTTCCAGAATTCATTCCATATGTTCTTGTAACTAGGCACTCATAGCTGATGCGCTGGTTCCCATGGTCATGGAAAACTAGCACCAGATTTTCATGACTTGGATTTTCGTTTCCAGCACTGCAGTCGAAGGCTTTGTGTTGAAAGGGGAGCATGCAGCTAAATAAGTAATTTAGCTTAAGTACATCAATCCAATTTTGAATTTGAAAACGATGTTTTGAGTTTGCACACTGGTTTTGGGTCTGATCAGAACTGATCTAGCCATAATTTCTAGTTTGGATCTTTCTTCAGTCTCTCCCCTCCAAGATACGTGGACTTCGACACAGTCTTACTTTCTCAGTTGTTAACACTAACAGTCATCTCTAATGCTATGTTTTAGGACTGTTTGTCGTGAGTTCCGTCTTCTGCACAGACCTCACTCACACAATAATTACGTATATCATGACTGAGCTCTGTCATAGACCTTACATTGGTTACTTCAGTTCCTCTCCTCTTCCTGGTAACCCATTGACATCAATATTGTGAGCAAAACTTAGCTGAGGAATGATACTGACTGACGAAGCTGACAGTTCTGCTTATAATTTGTGTGCCTTGGTGATAGTAGTTTCTAAGAATCCATTGAAACAGTGAAAGTGGAGGCCTTGCTGTATACCAACATAGTTTGAAACCCATGCCAGGGTTGCCCTACATAGCATGCGTAGCTGTCTGCTGCTGCTGATGGTGATGTCAGCCGATAACATGCACAGATTTCTGACCCAAGGCTGCATTTTCTCATAGGAGCTCTAAAAGGCTGTACTCCTCTTGATCAAATGCTCTTTCAAAGTCTTTATAGATTTGGCTCGTATCATTTTGCCTTGTATATATTGGCATTTTTTACCTAGTGCATTAAAAGATTTGTTCAACTGGGGGGGGGGGGGGGGGGGGGGGGGTTGTTCACCCAAAAGCACAACTTGGAAAATCATGGCCAACAAACAAACCAGAAAATGAAAAAAAAACAAAAAAAACACCCAAACCAAACAAACAAAACTTAACAGCAAAAATCACCCTTAAAGCTTCAACACACACGAAAATGTACTCAATTCTGAACTTTAAAGTTGAAAAAGGTAAGCAAGGGCTCATCAATGTGTAACAGTCCCTAAATCAGAGTACTTTCCTGCTGGACTAATAAAATCATTTCAACATCAACGATCATCAATGCTACCTCATTATTGACGTCATAGACGAGGATGACGGCACCGGCTCCTCGGTAGTGCATGGTCAGCATGCTGCGAAACCTCTCCGTGCCCGCTGTGTCCCAGATGTCGTAGCTGACTCCAAGGGGCTGGGTTCTAGTCTCATCCACAGTTAGGCACAGCACTGCGCACAAGACAGAAGGAAGAGAGGGATGATCATTCCATTCCATTCCATTGCGTGACACTACATAATTATAGCACAGTACAGTACATTATAGTACAATACAGTACAGTACAGTCACAGTCCAGCACAGTACAGAACAGTACAACAAAGTCCAGTCCAGTCCAGTACAGTACAGTCAAGTACAGTACAGAACAGTTCAGCTCAGCACAGCACAGCACAGTCCAGTACTGTACAGTACAGCACGGCACGGCACAGCACAGCACAGCACAGCACAGCACAGCACAGCACAGCACAGAACAGCACAGCACAGACAGCACAGCACAGCAGACAGTCCTGTACAGCACAGCACAGCACAGCACAGCACAGTCCTGTACCAGCACAGCACAGCACAGCACAGCACAGTCCTGTACAGCACAGCACAGCACAGCACAGTCCTGTACAGCACAGCACAGCCAGCCCAGCCCAGCCCAGCCACACATATTTTATAGTCTTTTCCAGGTAGGGTGGTATCACAGTATCAAAGTATCAAATGAGTATAAAGAAAAGTGGGAAAGGGTTGGGGTTTTTTTTTGTTTGTTTTGATTTTTGTGTTTTTTGTGTGTTTGGGTTGGGGGGTTTTGTGTGTGTTTTTGTTTGTTTCTTGTTGTTGTTTGTTTTTTTTGGGGGGGGTGTTTTTTTTCTCTGCTTGCAGTTATTCAGCAACAAACTTCCTCGTAAATTTAGATTTTCAACCGACCTGATTGGGAAAAAAAGTGGGCAAGGTGGTCATGGCATCAGAGTTTGGATTTGGAAAGTAACTCTCTCTCTCTCTCTCTCTCTCTCTCCTCTCTCTCTCTCTCTCTCTCTCTCTCTCTCCCTCCCTCCCTCCCTCCCTCCCTCCCTCCTGTGTGTGTGTGTGTGTGTGTGTGTGTGTGTGTGTGTGTGTGTGTGTGTGTGTGTGTGTGTGTGTGTGTGTGTGGTGTGTCTGTTGGTACGTGCGTGTATGCGTGCGCGCGCGCGTGCGTGTGTTGTCTGTCTGTATGTGTCTGTATGTCTGTATCTCTGTGTGTGTTATGTATGTATTATATCAACCGACGTTTGGCAGGTGAGTGACTTCACTTACTTCCAACAGTGGCGGGACACTGTTCATCAAAGCGGCCGTCAACGTAGCGATGAATGAGGCAGGTTTTCCCCGAACCCGACTCCCCGACCATGATCACTTTGTGCTCTCCGCGCTTAGCCTTTGTGAAGTTTCTCTTCTTAGTCGTCGCCATCTTCGCTGTATAGAGTCTAGACCCTCGACACTGTCTCCTTGTCTCTTCTTCTTCTTCACTGCTATCTTCCGTCTCTGTTGGGGGTTCGTGGGTTGTTCCGTTTGTTGTTGTTTGTTTGTTTGTGTTGTCTTTTTTTTCTTCTCAGCAGTTGGTGAACTTCGTCTTTAACCTGCAAAACAAAAAAATGGATTATTGTACAAATATTACATATTATGTGTAGCCAACAAAAAAGGAGACAGAGGAGTAGAAACAGCCAACAACAAACACTAAAGATGATCACAGATAAGATGAAAGAGTAGCCTACACGATCTTCATCTGCTAGAAAACACCTTAATGCACGAATAATTATAATTATATCATATTGATCAATAGCAAAATAAAAGAAGATAGGTTTGGAGAAGAATAAGGAAGAGAGAAGAAAAGAAGATGAAGAAGAAGAAGAAGAAGAAGAATGCAAAGAAAGAAAATGCAAAAAGAAGGAGAGATGTAAAGAGAAGGAGAATGCAGAGGAAGGAGAATTGCAAAAGAAGAGGAGAGGAGAGAACGAATGCAAAGAAGAATGCAAAGAGAACAACAAAAACAGCAAAACAACAACAAACAACACAACAAATCAAAATAAGAAAATCATCTGAAGAAGAGAATCAACAGCAATAAACAGAAGAAACGGTAAGCATATCATCTGATAAGCCTAGCGATCAAAGCGGTGTGCTTGCATCTGACAGCCTGAGATCGAGTCACCACCGAAACGCCCGTTCAAGAGGATTGTTTCCCCTGACTCAGCTCCCCTTACAGTCCTTCGGATGAGACTCTAAACCAAACTCAAAAGTCAAAGTCAAAATTTTATTTCCTGATGGTACTTTGAGTAAGCAATAAATTTGCTTTTTTTATCAAGCCATCTATCTAGCAAAAAAAAAAAAAAAACAAAAAAACATTGAACAAAAAAAACACTAACAAAAATGGAAGGTTCAATGTGCAAACGCCGGCAGAACATCTTACGTTCACGTTAAAACCGTTCCGCCTTTCGAAGAATAGCCACCCCCCTCCATGCAAAAAATAAAGAAAAAAAACCAAACAAAACCTGTTGCATACTAGCAGTTGTGCTAAGACATCATCCCTAAAGTCAAAACGTGGCTACTTTCTCAATGGTGGTCAAAAATGGTGGCATACACAAAAATCTCACATATTTGGTGAACCTCAGGGCTCTAGCCCTGGAAGGACATGAAAAAAAAACCAACCCACAGTACACGAATCTGCAGAAAACATCGTACACATTACATAATACACAGCGAGCAAAAACAAAACTGCAGAAGAAATAAAGCCAGCAAAAAATGTCAAAGCATTAGAAGAAATTGTAGACCAGCAAAAAAACCAAACAAAACCAGAAAAAGAAATATAGCCAGCAAAAACAATAAAAAACCAGAAAAAAAAAATATAGCCAGCAAAAAAAAAAGAAAATAGCCAGCAAAAAATAGAAGAAATATAGCCACAAAAAAATAGAAGAAATATAGCCAGCAAAAAAACTGTGAAGGAAATACAGCAAAGAAACCAGAACAAAAAGCCGTAAAAAAAACCAGAAGAAAATACGCAAGCAAAAAAAACCTCGAAGAAATACTGCCAGCAAAAAACCAGAAGAAATATCGCAAAAAAAACGAAGAAATATAGCCAAGCAAAAACAAAAATGTAGAAGAAATACGCCAAAAACAACAAAACCGTAGAAGAAATACTGCAATCAAAAACACAAAACTGTCGAAGAAATTACGCAAGCAAAAACAAAACTGTAGTAGAAATTTAGCCAGCAATCCCCACCCCCACGCAACAAAAAAAACAAACTGTAGAAGGAATTTGCCAGCAAACAAAACAAAAAACAAAACCGTATGAAGAAATACCGCAAGCAAAAAGAAAACGTAAGGAATCTTAACAAACAAGGAGAGACAAAACATGTTGTTTTTAAAAACCTAGCACCACCACCACCAAAAGAAGTGGATCATTCACGATCAGAAAATGACACAGCAGTAAAAGCATACCTATAGAGTAACACTGGACATTGGTCACTTCTGTTGCCTTCTGCCCTTTCAGTCTTACCCACGAGGTGTGAGGTGTCGAGTCTAATAAGAGTTTCACCCATGGAGACTGTCTTGTCTGTCTCTTTTGTAGCACTACCCACTAAATCAGATAGTCTAAACAAGAGACGTCACTAACATACAGCCACTCACCACCCTTAACGGTAAACAAACAATCAGCAAAACTGCACAGTCAGCGACTTTGACCAGCGCTTTTAATTAAAAAGCAAAACCGGAGTCCGGGAGGGAAAGGGTGGTACCTCTAATTATTTTGGCACTGCCAATCCACTCAGATAAAAAAACAAACAACAAACAAAATCCCCGCAAACCCTGCTCGAGAACTCTGTCACTGTGTCAATCCATGGATATGAAAGCCACGTTAGCTATCAACATGAAAAAAAAAAAGCTGAGGCAAATACAAGATAACCGTATCGAAGCCTTTTAGTCCTACAGAATTATTTTACGATAAAGTAGAAATGCTAAGTATATCAGATATCAGTAATCAAGGAAATGCTTTCACTCCCCCCCCCCCTTTTTTTATCGTTAAATAAACAATCAGCACTACTACACAATCAGCGTCTTCATCAACAATAAATTAGCAGCGGGTACATACGTAAACAAAGCATTGTTGATTATTGATGGCATCATTCATCGTAAGTGAAAAGTTAATGCTAGGCCGAGTGTCTAAGCTCTGTCATTAACATAAGGAAACATTAGTGCTATATTTTATGCCTCGTGACAGTATTCTTTAAATCAATTCTTTAGTGTGGGGTGTGTGTGTGTGTGTGTGTGTGTGTGGTGTGTGTGTGTGTGTGTGTGTGTGGGTGTGTGTGTGTGGTTTGTGTGTGTGTGTGCACGCGCGCGACAGACAGACAGACAGACAGACAGAGATATCATCTTTAAGGACCGGTCACATACGCTCAAATCTCACCATAGGTGAACCTCGGAGTTCTAGCCGAGGAACGAAAATAACTGAATAAATAAGTAAAAACAAAAAATATAATAGATAAATAAATAACTTAACGCGTGTAGACACGGTTACTCTGACACACATTTCTCATATTTATTACAAACCGTGTACGTACAAATCTCACCATTGGTGGTGACCTTCGGATCTCTAGCCGAGGAACGAAAACAATAATTAAATAATAAGTAAAAATGAAAATAAATAGATAAACAATGAAAAAATAATAGACAGATAAGATATATAAATAAATAAATAACTTAAGTGTGTGTAGACACATACACGGGTTACGCTGACACACATTTCTGATAATTATTTATTCCAACCGCACGCTAGGCTACACCAACCACACGTGGCGCAAAGCCGACCCATGGCGGTGTAAACAGGAAACGCTGTATCGGTCCTATATGCCTATCGCGAACTAGTATAATAAATCTAAGCCTAGGCTAAGCTTTGAATCTTGTTTCACACAGATGAATCACCATTAATACACAGTCACAAAAAATAGGAAAGCTTGGAGACATACTGCTTACAAGACTCCAAATCTACCCCGTACCAAAAACAACAACACAAAATGACAAAGAAGAGAGAACATTTACGGCCTACCTACTGGTCACTGGCTAGTCACAGTCTGAATGTCGTATCGTCCAGCTGACCAAAACTGACGAAGTTTGTGCACGTGACCGGTCACATGGTTTCCATTCAAAAAGTTGTTGGGCGTTTCCTCCCTCCAGCTAAATTTCACGACCTTTGTTAGCGTTGTTATCAGAAACTGACCAGTGCCCTGTATAGTATTACATTAGTGTCAAGCGTCAAAATATTGAAATTTTTACCTTGCATGTAAAAGCTTTCGTCAAGAAAGAATTAGGAATTATTTTTCAAAAGTAGGCTTCTTGAAAATATATGTGGACGTGTACCATTGTTGTTGTTATTTGTTGTTGTTGCTGGTGGTGGTGGTGGTGTTTGAACAAAAATTCTGTGTTAACGAAGCAAAGAAAACCCCAAAAGCAAAGCAACAACAATTTACTGATCAAAACATCATCGTCATCATCAACATCATAATCATAATCATCATCATCATCATCATCATATCGTGATAACAATAACAACACCAAGATCAATACAAAGAACGATAAAGAAACTGGCAGTCACATAATATTAAAACAAGGAGCACACACAGGCAGAACAAAAGACTCCTGAATAGCCTTTGCTTTAAAAATGACCTCACTTCTCCCTAAACCTATCAACCGTCAACTGTCGGTGCTCTGCACTGAATTTCTTCAGCCAACGTATTTTTGCAACAAGCTGATCCTGGTGGAGCCCAGTCCTCTCCAGGGAGCAGGATGCATGCTGGGTATGTGTGTGTCATCCCTGCCGCCTCCTGTACCTGCCTGCTCAAGGAAGGATAGGGTTTTAACAGGTGCACAGAAAGTGCTAGGTGTGTTTAAGAGAAGTAGAGTCAGTGCTGATGTTACATTCAGGAAAAAAAAAAACTTCCTAAAAACGATACTTAACGGCCATGGCAAAAAACTATGTCAATCATTGATGTCAGTGTAGTGTAGTGTAGTGTAGTGTAGTGTAGTGTAGTGTAGTGTAGTGTAGCGTAGCGTAGTGTAGTGTAGTCAACTCCAACTTCAGGCAGATTTCTCAGTGTGAAATTCGGGCTGCTCTCCCCAGGGAGAGTGCGTCGCCACAAGAGCAGCGCCACCCATTATTTTTTCGTTTCCTGTCTGCAGCTGTATTTGTTTCCCTATCAGAGTGGCTTTGTTCCTGCATAATTTTGCCAGGGACAACAGGCAAACGATACAAGAAGGAAAGTTGCAGGACGGTTTTAGTCCTTTAGTTGTCTAACAAGTAACTCCTGAGGTTCTTGGTTCGATTCCCGGCCTTTCCCTGTCTTTCCAGTTTGACGGGAAAATCTAACTGAACGTCAAGTTTTTCGGAGGAGACTCTAAACCTGTCAGACCCCGTGTAGCTTAGGAACTTGTGCATGTCAAAAGAAATAGGTAAAGGTAAAGGTGTCCCATAAACTAGGCGGTCGTAGTGGAGCGAGGCATCAGAGACCTCAGCTTCTCCAGGGACCAGCATATTGAGGGCGGCGCCCATCTCCTCTCCCTCGAAGAAATAAGGGCAGTTAAAAACGGCAAAGAGCAGGGAGATATCTCCCGACTGTCCTGGCAAAAAAATTGGTGGGTTCAATGCCCGATTGTATCGCCGAAGTCGACATGCAGCTACCTTAATGATGGGGAATAACGGTTGCATACGCTAAAAATGTCACGATTGGGGAACCTCTGAGTTCTACTAGCTGAGGATCGAAAAGAAAACAACAACCTGATGTAATTATTTATGTGCAGAGGTGGGGGGGGGGGGGGGGGGGGTCTGTCCTGTCCCGAGCCTAAGGCTCATCAGGCCGGTGCTTATCCCGGTTTCTGTGGCGTTAAGCGACTGAGAGTCATAGACTCCCCCCTGGATAGGACGCCAGTCTATCGCAGGGTTAACCCCCAACACAAGGTTGGTACCCCTTTTACACCTGGGTGGGGTGAGAAAATAGCCGTAAAGTGCCTTTTCCAAGGGCACAACGCCACAGCCGAAAGCTGGGATCGAACCCGCAACCTTTAGATTACGAGTCCAACGCCCTAACCACTAGACTACAGCGGCGGCTGTTTAATACACATCACTCTCAACGTCAGCAGCGACTAGCAAACGAGGTTTTTACGTCGCTGTTGGGTGTTCCTCAACTGAACACCACCCCACACCCTTCTTTAGATTATTATAGTATACGTGTTTTGATTCTCAATGCCGCGTTTTGTTGTTGTTGTTGTTGTTTCCTTCAACTTCACCTTCACCTGTCCCGTAGTCCAGTGGACCGTGGGGGTTCAACTGAAGATTTTGCAACCAGCTTCCTCCACTCCCCACGGTCCTCCACCCTCCGTAGTAGGTCAGGGTTGTTGCTTAGGGGTGGGGGTGGGGGGTGGGTAATTTTGGGGGTAGAGTGGAGGTTTTTTTCTTGTGTTTTTTTTCTTCGTGGAACGCTCTGTCAGCAACGATTGTTGTGTGCTATGAGCAAAACTGCGTTTCACTGCCATTAAGCGCCTGACAAATCAGGCCCAGCGTATCCGACTTCGTTGTGATATCTTCAGTCTTTTTTTTTCTTTTTTTTTTTTGGAGGGGTGGGGGGGTCGGAGAGGCAGGAGAATGGACCGAGAAGGCAGAAAATAGACAAGAATGAAGTGACAGGAAGAAAAGGAACAAGGCAGAAACAAAGAGAGGGATAGAAAAAAAAGAGGGAATTCCTAGCACGGAATTTACTAGAAAGGTCACATACGCACAAATCTCAATGTTGGTGAACCTGGGAGTTCTAACCAAGGAACAAAAAAAAATAAAATAAAAAAAAAAAAAAAAAAAAATAAAAAAAAAAAAATAATAATAATAATAATAATAATAATAATAATGATGATGATGATGATGATGATGATGATGATGATGATGATGATGATGATACTCAACATAAACATAAACATCATAAACATAAACATAAACATAAACATAATAATAATAATAATAATAATAATAATAATAACAACAACAACAACAACAACAATAACAATAATAACCACACTCAGGGGAAAAACCTGTTTCGTAAGCATAAGCGTTTTTGAGTGACCTATTCGCCGACTTTATTGTAAATGCTACTCCTTGCAGCTTTTGACACAATCAATTTCCCATAGCCGTAAGATGCTTCTGTCTCTCTTTCCTTAGTCACAGGTTAGTTTTCACTGGCCCTCTTTAAAAAGAAAACAAATCACCTCTAGGGCTATTTTTAGTCGCCGCCCCCTACTTCTCTTCAACTGCATGACGTCATTTCAGAAAGACTGGGCACTTCGGATGACTGTGAAAGCTAGGTATGACGTCACAGAGTTGGTACCCCCTGGAGCATATGTGTGTCTGACCCCTTCAGCTGAATGGAGCAATGTCCTTAGTTTATCCTGTGCCTTCCATCTCCTGTACGGTAGGTAACAGTTCGTGGACTGAACCATGTGTAGCGCTTGGTTTTTTCTTTTTTCTTTTTTTCTTTTTTATTTCGAGGATAATGGAATAAGCATTCATGCGCTTCTGTGTGTATGCAGTTTTGTCAATTTTGTCATCTGTTCCCACTGGCTTACAATGGCCTACTCTTGAAATGGAACAGGTTTTAACGCAAGATGTTGTGCGTGCGTTGGCACATGCGACCTCAGTTTATAGTCTCATCGGAAGGACCGTGTTTAGTATATTGTGTATCCTCTGAAGTCGGACTATGGCTGAACACACACACACACACACACACACACACACACACACACACACACACACACACACACACACACACACACACACACATACATATGTATATATATATATATATATATATATATATATATATATATATATATATATATATATATATATATATATATGAGGTACTTAAAAACACCCATACAAGCAAACTTCTCATTCGACGTGCAATTTCATTCTCACAGTGAGTGATTCCCAGGTGGGATGAGTGAGTCAGAGTACACATTCTGGATAACCCCCCAGAGTGTTAAGCCCGGGAAGGCACAACAACAACATTATATAATGTGTGCCCTACATCTTGTGTATGGCCCGGTAGCACACCGTAAAGGGATCGATGTTTAGCACGCCTTGTGCCAACGTGTAGTGTAGGCTACTGCAGAATAGTGTGGACACACAATGGCCTACTCTTTCAAAAAGCGAAACGGGTTTTAACGTGTGTGCAAGATGTTCTGCGTGCCTTTGCACACGGGGCCTCGGTTTATAGTTTCATCGGAAGGACTGTGTAGCACCCCATGTAACTCCATCTTGTGTATGACAGCATGTCAAAGTCAAAGTTGAAAGTCAGATTTTTATTTTCAGATGGTACGTTGAAGAAGGAGG
>CM060338.1:30676388-30678888 GCA_030674155.1 Stramonita haemastoma | reverse complement strand
AATCTGCTTTTGTATTGTTGATTTTTCTTTTATTAATTTAAAATATAATGATCCTTCAAAATACCGTCTCAAATTCTAAATTTGATTAAATTTTAAAAAAAAAAAGAAATTTAATCTTTTATTTTCTTTTAATTTTTGTTTTTTGTTTGTTTGTTGTTGTTTTTTACAGCATGTACCCTGTCCAGCGTGGGAAACAAATACAGCCTGGAATTGGATGACAAAATCATCCATGTTCCCCTAAGGCCCACTTTCTTGGTAGAGCCAGCACAGACAGCCAAAGAGAAAAGCCGCTGTTGCGTCATGTGTTGATGACGTCGTCATCGTCATGGCCTGTTACCACTGACGCAAATCTGAAGACATGTATGCAAAAAGCTTGGTTGTGTGTGTGTGTGTGTGTGTGAGAGAGAGAGAGAGAGAGAGAGAGAGGAGTGTGGGGTGTGTGTGTGTGTGTGTGTGTGTGTGTGTGTGTGTTGTGTGTGTGTGTGTGCGCGCGTGTGTTTGTTGTTGTTGTTTTTTACTTTGTTTTTTTAAACTGCATCAGAAGTTCTGAATCTGTGAATGTCCTCTCTCTCTCTCTCTCTCTCTCTCTCTCTCTCTCTCTCTCTCTCTCTCTCTCTCTCTCTCTCTCTCTCTCTCTCTCTGTGTCTTCGCGCTCGCGTTTTTGTGTTTTCTTCTCTCTTTTTTCTTTTTCTTATCTTCTTCTTTTTCTCTCTCTACTCCTCTTAGTTTGACCATCTGCGCGTCGGCAGTGCGCCGATCTGTTGAACTCGTGCCCACCTGACCCCTCTAGCCACTGGATCGTGAGTGGGTGTGGTTTTTTGTTTTTTGGGGGGGAGGGGTTCTTTGGGTTGTTTTTAAACGCACTATTTGAATCTAGGGACGTCAATTTTATCCAAGTTTTGTGTCACTGCATTAAAAGCTAAACTGAAAATATCAAGCAAGTTTCAAGCATTTGTTTTTCCTTTTATAGTTGTTTGTGTGTTACTGTATTTCCTTTCTGAGTAGGAGCTCCGAGGTTCGCCAATGGTAAGAATTTTGCGTATGCGACTGCCACTAAGAGAACAAGTCATTGTTCTAAAACTCAGCGCTGGGCACAACAGACTAAATCACCATTATGTCCACAAAGCTGAAACTCGCCCCTTCTCCCTGTCCTGTGTGCCTGTGGTAAAGAAAACCAGACAGGCGAGCACATCCTTCAGAGGTGTACGCTATTCAGCGACCTGAGGAAGAAAGTGTGGCCGACGGAGGTAACCCTACAGACAAAGCTGTAGGGCCCACGAGAGGAGCTGGAAAGGACATGCCATTTTTTTCCCCAGACACATCTGACAGTGTAAAGCGAACGAGAGAAGAGAAGAGAGAAGAAGCGTATGTGACTGTCCACCCCCCCCTCCCCCCCCCCCCCCCCCCCCCCCCCCACACACACACACACCATACACAGATAGCCACATTCCGACTTCGGAGAATCCAGTTGGGAAGGGAGACAACCAATCAGGATAATCAGCAGTTACCTCCCTGCTCTTTCCCAGTTTCACCTACTGTGGGTTCTTTTAACATGCACAAGCCTGTAAGCACACCGGTATGACAGGTTTAAAGTCTCCTCCGAAAGATCTGACTTTTCAGTTCGATTTTTCCATCAAACTGGGAAGAAAAGGGCAAGACTTGGGAATCGAACCCAGAACCTCAGGATAATTTGTTAGGCAGTTGAAGGTGTAAACCGTACTGCCACCTTCCTTTTTTTTGAGGATTGATTCCTTTGAGTGAGTTTGAGAAAGAACTAGACTAGTGTAAGTATTTGCAAAGAAAAATACCAAGAGTTCATGGTTTTAAGAGTATATATATATATATATATATATATATATATATATATATATATATATATATATATATATATTATATATATATATATATATACACGCGCGCGCGTGCGTGCGTGTGTGTGCGTGCGTGCGTGCGTGTGTGTGCGAATCCTCTGAGCAGAAACAGATCAGTTACTGCTGATATATTTTTTTTTACCGATTTAATCAATAAGTAGTAAAATGTTAGTTAATTTGGTTCGTGTGTGTGTGTGTGTGTGTGTGTGTGTGTGTGTGTGTGTGTGTGTGTGTGTGTGTGTGTGTGTGTTTTACATAGGGGGGGGGGGGGTACGTTTAGCAGTTAAAAGTAGGCTTCATTTTTGGACTTTGCTTTTTTGGTAAAAAAAATTTATGAGTTTCTTAAGGATAGAGTCTGCGGCTCGTCGTTGGAGTCTGCTAATTCTTTCTCCATTTTTCTCGTAGACTGCAGAAGTGAGAGTGATATTTATTCCATATTTTCTTAGTGACGTGTATTTGATGTTCTTAGCTTTTTTGAAATACTCTTTTTTTGTTAAACATGGTGGCTTAGGGATATGTCTCATTCTTGTAGACTTGACTGAAGCATATCTGTCGTAAATATAATATCAAGAGAGAGAGAGAGAGAGACAGACAGACAGACAGACAGACAGACAGACAGACAGACAGAC
>CM060338.1:30666388-30673888 GCA_030674155.1 Stramonita haemastoma | reverse complement strand
CAGCACACACAACACACCACACCACAACACACCACAACTACAGCACAGCACAGCACAGCACAGCACAGCACAGCACAGTACAGCACAGCACAGCACAGCACAGCACAGCACAGCACAGCACAGTACAGCAGAATCGGCTTCACAGCGGACAAAAAGCTGAGCGAGTGGGTTCAGAGTTAGACTGCCACCCAATAGGAGGAAGATGACGACGACGACGACGACGACGACGGTGGGTTATGTGGTGATGATGATGATGGTGACGATGATGAAGAATGTGATGATGAAGAATATGATAATAAAAGAAGAGGGTGATGATGATGATTGTGGTGATGATGATGACGATGACGATGATGTGATGATGATGATGATGATGATGATGATGATGATGGATGATGATGATGATAATGATGATGATGACGACGACGACGATGATGATGATGACGACAAACTGGAAATGCCATGGCGCTGAAAACTGTCAAAAACATAAACGGCGCAGAAGCAAGCAACACGCTGATGATGACATCACAGAATAACGGACATTTTAATGGTGCTGATGAAATATCGGGAAAATAATGACGTAAAAGAAGTATGCTGACGTCATGGCGCAATATAGCTGATGTCATAAACGTAATGGCGCAGATGAATCGAAATATGGCACACAGTACACAAAACCAGCATAACTCAGTTAAGGGTCCAGGGCCCAGTGCTAAAATTAGCATGCCCCTTACTTTTACCCAGTCCAAGTGCAGTCAGTTTCTGCTATGATTAGCAGCAGCTGGGCTGGGCTGGATAACAGCTGAGAGAAAGCTCAAAGGCCGAGAGGGGTGGGGGGGGGGGGCTGACAGCTGTGGGCGCAAAAGAAATGTCACGAATATCATAGCACAAAAGAAATGTCACAAATACCATGGCGCAAAAAAACTCACTGAAACACCATCACAACTTCAGAAGATGAGCATTGGTTCTGAAAGTCGTGGAGACGACCCAAGAAAAACCTGGCGTCGGACAATAGAAACAGAGCTGAAGACCCTCCAACACTCCTGGGGAACCATTCAAAACTGGCCCAAGACAGGCAGGAGTGGAGAACCTTGTTTGCTCCCTACATGCAAGAAGCATTAAAAAAGGCTTTGGATGGATGGATGGGTCGTGGCGCTGAAGAGATAATAATATCATAAAAAATGGGCATGATGCTATATATTAAGAAATATCATGGCGCTGGTGATGAATATTTCAGATGTTATGATCTGAAGAAATCTATCAGAAATGTCAAAGCAAAATAAGTTATATCTGAAAGATCATGGCTCTGAAAACATATCTCAAAACGTCACTTGTACTGGAAAAAAAAAGAAGATATATAGATCTATATCAAAACGTCACGTGTACTTAAAAGAAAAAATATCTCTCAAAGCCTTACGTGTACTAAAAAAAGAAAGAAAAAGAATATATATCTCAAAACGTCACGTGTACTGAAGAAAAGAAAAGAAAATATATCTCAAAACGTCACGTGTACTGAAGAAAAGAAAAGAAAATATATCTCAAAACGTCACGTGTACTGAAGAAAAGAAAAGAAAATATATCTCAAAACGTCACGTGTACTGAAGAAAAGAAAAGAAAATATATCTCAAAATGTCACATGTACAAAGGAAAAGAAAAGAAAATATATCTCAAAACGTCACATGTACAAAGAAAAAGAAAAGAAAATATTTCTCAAAACGTCACGTGTACTGAAAAAAAGAAAAGAAAATATATCTCAAAACGTCACATGTACTGAAAAAAAGAAAATATATATCTCAAAACCTCACGTGTACTAAAAAAAAAAAAGAAAAAAAAAAGAGAAGAAGAAGAAGAAAAGAAAACATATCTCAAAACCCCATGTGTACTTTTAAAAAAAAGGATATATATTTCAAAGCCTCATGTGTACTAAAAAAAAAAAAAAAAAAATCAAAATTTAAAAAAGGAAGATATATATAAAAACCTCACGTGAACTAAAAACAAAAGAAAAAGAAGATGTACCCGAAAACCTCACGTGTACTAAAAAATTAATTAAAAAAAAGAAAAAGAAGATATATATATATATATATATAAACTTAACGTGTACAAACAAAAAAAAAACAAAACAAAAAAAAAAAATGTCAAAACACCAAGAGCACTGAAGACAAAACGGAAACAATCAGCAACCTCAATCCAGGACAAACAGATCCAACCCACCCCCAACCCCACACACACCATCCCATCATCCCCACCCCACCCCCCACACTCCCCACCAATCCTTTGTCACTGCGGGTGGGTAGCCTCACGAGGTAAAAGGTAAAGATGTCCCCATAACCTGTGTGGTCGTAGGGGAGCGAGGAGTCAGAGACCTCAGCTTCTCTAGGGGCCAGCCATATTAAGGGCGGCGCCCATCTCCTCTCTCTCTCTCTCTCTCTCTCTCTCTCTCTCTCTCTCTCCTCTCTCTCTCTCTCTTCTCTCTCTCTCTTCTCTCTCGCTACTTTACTTCCCTGACCCCTAAAGAGGGCAGGTACCCATTGACAGCTGGGGGAACTTGGGGGGGGGGGGGGGAGACCTTACTGAAGCCAAGGCGCGCGAAACGGTCACCCATCCAACTGGTAACCACACTCGACGCTGCTGCTTAACTTAACTTAGGGAAAGCGAGCGCTCTGACCACTGAACTTTCCTGCCCACGGGGAGGAGATGGAGCAGACACGTTGTTGATGTACCTGTTGGTGTACCTGTTGAGACCTCCTGGCCGGCACAGGGGAGGAGGGGGAGGGGGGTGGTCAGAACGCCTGGAAGGAGGGTCTGGGCCCACGTACTCGCCGCTCCCCTCACCCTGATTCCCAGCAGAGGGCAGGGGGTGGAGGCGACGTGGGTGAGGGTTGGGGACCATGTACCCGTGGCTGTCCACACCCAGAAAGTCAGGCAGGTCCGGCCTGGTGGGGTTCCCGTACCTACTGGGCACTAGGTAACCCGCGCTGTCTTCTAGACAGTCTGGGGTGCGTTGTGGTTGTGGTTGGTGGTGTTGGTGTTGGTGTTGTTGTTGATGTTGTTGTTGTTGTTGTTGCCACGTCTGGTGCCGCTTGAGCGAAAGCATTCGTAGGTCCTCACGTCGACTGAAATGTGTAAGGTCGATGATTTGGAGAGTAAGGTTGTGATTGATTGGAAACAAGTTGTTTAATATTTTTACAGTTTAGATTTAAGTATATATATATATATATATATATATATATATATATATATATATATATATATATATATATATATAATACAACAAACAAAAAAATTCTATCACACTCTACTACTTCTAACTGCGTTACTACTGTTCCTACTAGTCCTCCTCCTCCTCCTTCTACTACTACTACACTACTACTACTACTACTACTACTACTACTACTACTACTATACTACTTACACACACACAACACATACACTCACACGCACACACACACACACACACACACCACCACCACCACCACCATCACAACCACCACCACTACCCACACACAGCCCCCATCCATCCCCCCTCTACACACACACGCGCGCGCACGCGTGCACGCACACACACACACACATGTGCACACACACACACACACACAACACACCTACAGACAACACACACACACACCACACACACTTACCACCCCATCCACCACCACCACCCCTATCCCTTACCACTACCCCCCTCAGACACACACAACACACCACACACACACACACACACACACACACACACACACACACACCACACACACACATACAACACACACACAAACAAACAAAAAACCAATGGTACACACATAACACACAAACAAACAAACAAACACACACACACACACACACAACACAACACACAACACAACACAACACACACACACACACACACACACACACACACACACACACACACACACACACACACACACACACACACACACACAACACAACACAAACCACAACACAACACACCACACACACACAACACAACACACACACAACACAAACACAACACACAAAACACACACACACACACACACACACACACAACACACACAACACACACACACCACACAACACACACACACACACACACACAACACACACACACACAACAAACACAACACACACACACACACACCACACACACACACACACACACACACACACAACACACACACACAAACTACAACACAACACACACACACACACACACACACACACACACACACAACACACACACACCACACACACACACACACACACACCCCCCCCCCCCACTACAACACAACACACAACATAACACAACACAACACAACACAAAACACAATATACACACACACACATATACATACCATATAAGGGTGAGGTGACGTCATACACGTTGCTATAGCGACCACTGCTGTTGACACTGCTGTCCCCATCCCCCATCACCACCTTGGTCTTCTGCCTCCTCCTCTGGCCAAAGTGTCGTCTGCTGTCTCCGGATGTCTCGGTTGCTGCAGTGCTGGTTCCTTTGTCTCTGGTTCACCGAAACAAACATTAGAATCTTTGATGTAATCTGTCATGAATCCCAATACCATTCCGATAGACTATAAACCCGAGGGCCCATGTGCGAACACACGCAGAACATCTTGCGCACACGTTAAAAACCCTGTTCCGCCTTTCGGAAGAGCCAGGCCATCGTGTGCCGGTAGGAACGGATGACAATATTTTTTTTTAAAACCCAGCATGCGCACAGGTGTCGTGTTTAACACCATCCCTGAGAAAAAAATTCGGGGAGTTGGAGTCCCCAGGGCGGATATCGGGCTGTATATGGCAACGTTCTGTGGCTCCTGCTACGGTACTGGAACCATTTGTATGAGCGATTGCCTTTGCAATGGACCATTCCAGTGGCGTGGAGATGGGGGGGGGGTCAGCTGCATGGGTAACAGCTTTCCCTCCATACTTACTTACCCAGGCTTTGGGCTCTAAAGACTAGAGCGCAATTACATAGTCTTACGAGACTGATGGAAGACTACTACTACTAACCTGACACATCTTATTTTTTCTTCTCGTCCTCGGCTAGTGCTCCGAAGTTCATTAAACGTGAGATTTCTGCGTCTGTGACTGTTTCCGACAAAAAATTCAAATCAATGCGATACAATACAATACAACACTTTAACATAAAATGATAATAATAACAACAAACAACAACAATAGTAGTCATCATCATCATCATCATCCATCATCATCATTATCATCATCATCACATCATCACATCATCATCATCCATCATCAAAAATGTCTTGAATTTATATAAGCTAGCGCTGAATCTTGTAAAGCAACGATCAAAGCTCTTGGAGACATACATTACAGTACAATACAATACAATAACAATACAATAACAATACAATACAATACATAAGCAATACAATACAATACAATACAATAATACAATAACATAATAACAATTAACAAAATAAAATAAGAATACAATACAAAAATAATCAAGACGATGCGATGCAATACAAAGCAATACAAAAACAACACAATACAATACAAACTATAAATAAAGCAATACAGTTCATCGAGAAGAAAGAGAACAACACGATATCCTGAATTGGACCCCCACCCCTACCCACCCACGTCCACCCCACCCTACCTCTAACTCACCTCTCCTCTTCTTAACGATTATGTACCACACGATGACAGTGACGATGATAATGAGCACCACTGCTCCCACCACAAGACTGATGACGATGACGATATTTTCGTTCTTATCGCCCTTGTTCGTTACCGTTGTCGTTGCACTTTTGGGTTGCAGTGGGGAAGAGAGTGATGGGGAAAATCCCTGTTGTGGCAAACATAGGGTGGGATGTTAGCTTCGTACATCGATACAAAAACCACGAAATATACATTCTAACTATCTCACACTGAAACCTGCACTAAGAGTGCCCTTAACTAATTAATTAAAAACAAGCATCCCTTAACTTGCCAGCCGTCAGTTTGCACCAGCCGCGAACCAGTCGCATCAGGAGAGTGCCTTCTATCTGCTTTCTAACTTGTGCCTTTCCTTTAGATTGTGTGACCACCAAAAGATTCCAGCAAACCATTCATCATCATCATCATCATCATCATCATCATCCTTTACACCAGTGGTGTGTAGGCAGCAACAAAGACTTTCCACCCCTGCCTATCTGGCAGCCTGGTCAATGAACTCCAAGAGTGTGCATGCTTCCATCTCACATTCCACTGTCCTCCTCCATGTTGTTCTTGGTCTTCCTCTCTTTCTCTTGCCGTCTGGGTCCAGTTGCAGTGTGAGCAAAGCATTGGTCCCTACGAAAATCTTCTCTCAATCGTAAAGAAGCGTAAACTTAAATGGTACGGGCATGTCACAAGATCAAAAAGACTAGCAAAAACAATACTGCAAGGCACTGTCCAGGGAGGAAGAAAAAGAGGCAGACCAAGGAAGAGATGGGAGGACAACATCAGCGAATGGACAGGCCTAGAACTCGACGAAATTTTGAAAAAGGCAGAACAGAGAGAGAGAGGAATGGAGGGAACTGGTTGTCAAGTCTTCAGGGGTGCCCCAGGGTCGCCAGACTAAGGATAGATAGATAGATAGATAGATAGATAATAGATAGATAGATAATAGATAGATAGATAATAGATATAGATAGATAGACAATAGGTAGGTAGGTAGGTAGGTAGGCAGATAATAGATAGACAGAAGATAGATAGATAGATAGATAGATAGATAGATAGATAATAGATAGATAGAAGATAGATAGGTAGATAGAAGGTAGGTAGGTAGGTAGGTAGGTAGTAGGTAGTAGGTAGGTAGTAGATAGATAGATAATAGATAGATAGATAGATAGATAGATAGATAGATAGATAGATAGATAGATAGATAATAGATAGATAGATAGATAGATAGATAGATAATAGAGCACCATATTCTTTCTCCTTTTTTGTTTGTTGGGGAGTGTGTATGTGTGCAGTTTTATGTGCAACCTTCATGTTGTGGTCAAAGGCTTTGGAATTTCTGTAGTGCACCTGAGTGAGTGTGTGAGTGTGTGGGGGGGGGGGGGGGCATATTCATACAAAGTTTAACCTTACTGAGAAATTTATAAGCAATGTGTCCAAGTGTGATAACCCCAGTAATGAAAACAGTCACCCCTTCTCTCTCAATCATGATGAGGAAGTTTGTTTTGTTTTTTCTCTGCTGAACACACGTTTCCTCAGCAAAGTGTAGGCACAGTACGCGCCTTGATTCAATAATAGGGGGGACGGATAGCCTGGTGGTCAGAACACTGCGCTCGCAATTTGACGACCCGATGTTCGATTCCCGTTTAGGGGATTTTTCCCCTGGAGTTAAAATCAGTGCTGACTCCACTCTCCCCCAAAAGTCTTTCGGATGAGACTATAAACCGAAGCCCCGTATGCGAACGCACGCACAACATCTTGCGCACACGTTAAATCCTGTTCCGCTTTTCGTGTGCTGGAGGGAACAGATGACAAGATTTATAG
>CM060338.1:30653888-30656388 GCA_030674155.1 Stramonita haemastoma | reverse complement strand
TTACTCGTTATGCTCACAGTTTATCACGAAAATGAGTGGGGTGGGGTGGGGAGAAAACTGTGAAAGTGTTTATATAAAATTAATTTAGAATACTCGGAGGGATCAAAAATGTGCTTTGATTATGTTTTTTGTTTTGTTTTGTGAGTTGTGTTTTTAGGAAATTTTGTATGTTTGGATGTTTCGTGAGTTGTATTTTAAAGATAGTTGTTGTTGTTGTTGTTGTTGTTTAATTTAAAGTCTATTCACACTTGGTGATATTAGGTTTAGATTTTAAGGTAGTTTTGTATGCTTGATGAGTTATGTTTTTAGGTATTTTTTGTATGCTTTGTGTGTCATGGTTGTTTTTTTTTTGGGGGGGGGGGGGTTGTATGCTTTATTTGTTATGTTTCACGGTAGTTTTATATGCCTTATGTGTTATGTTTCAATGTACTGGGTTTTTTTACTGTATGTATTATGTTTTATGCTCTGTGTGCTATATCTTTAGGTATGTTTTTATGCGTTATGTGTTACGTTTTAGTTATGGTTCATGCTTGACATAGGCATACAGACAGATCGATATCGGAGTGTGCGAGTACACTTGTATGCAATATTGATGTTTGTTATTTTGAATATCTGATTGACCTTCATTTTAACGCCATGCCACCCACACTCCACCCCCACTATCACCACCACCACCAACAAACTTCAACACCACACTATCCACACCATCAACACACCATCCATCAACACCACCATCATTAACCACTCCACCACCACCACCACTCACCCAACACCACCACCCATCACCATCAACACCAACAGTACCCACCATCACAACACCCACCACCACCCACCATCACACCACACCCCCACCACCACACACCAACACCCCCACCCCACCACCACACCCCACCCACCCACCACCACCACCACCACCACCCACCACCCTCACCACCAAACAACCACCAACCAACCAACTACTCCCAACTCCACCACCAACAAGGCAACAACAACAACAACAACAACAACACAACAACAAATAATGGACTCTGCTTCATCTTCATCATCTGTGCCGGTGGGAACAGATGACAATATTTACAAAACTGCATACACACGGGGACCGGATGAAAAAAAGCACATGATTGCTTATTCTGTTATCCTCGATATAAAAGAATAAATGAATGATATAAATAAATAAATAAATAAATAAATAAATCTTCTAGCTTACTTACTGGGACCCCCCACACTGACAACGACGCTTTTGTTGGCGCCGTCCAGAGCTGCCGCGCTGTAGATGTTGCTGTCTTGGGATTCGATCCAGAACATCCTCAGGGGCCGACTGCCAGGGTCGCAGACCACGGCCTTGGGCGGGAGAAGAGGGAGAGGGGGAAGGCGGTGTAGCTGAGGGCGAACAGATCCAGTTTGTAGACGAGGCGGTGGGTGGTGTCCACCACCAGGGTGAAATTGTCTCCCCTTGTGTCTGGAGACATGAAAGGGGTGGTGTGGGTGGGTGGTGGTGGTGTGGGTGGTGGGTGGTGGTGTGGGGTGGTGGTGGGGGTGGGTGGGTAGGGTGGGTGGTGGGTGGGGTGGGTGGTGGTGGTGGGGGGGGTGATGGTGGTGGTGGTGGTGGTGTTGGTTGGGTGGGGTGGTGGGTGGTGGTGGGGGTTGTGGGGGTGATGGGGTGGTGGGGTGTGGTGGTGGGGGTGGTGGTGTTTGTTTGTTTGTTGGTTGGTTGGTTGGTTTGGTTGTGGTTTCGGTGGTTTTTGTTTGTTTTTTGTTTTTGTTGGTTGGTTGGTTGGTTGGTTGGTTGGTGGGTTTTGTTTGTTTTTTGTTGTTTGTTTACTCTCTCTCTCTCTCTCTCTCTCTCTCTCTCTCTCTCTCTCCTCTCTCTCTCTCTCTCTCTCTCTCTCTCTCTCTCTCTCTCTCTCTCTCCTCTTCTCTTCTATCTCTCTGTCTATCTCTCACTCTATCTCTATCTCTCACTCTATCTCTATCTCTCTCTCTCACTCTCTATCTCTCTCTCTCCCTCACTCTATCTCTATCTTTATCACTCTCTCTCTCTATCTCTGTCTCTCAGCTTATCTATCTGGGTGTCCGTGTATCTATCTATCTAGCTAGTTAGCTATCTGTCTGTCTGTCTGTCTGACTATCTATCTATCTATCTATCTATCTATCTATCTATCTATCTATCTATCTATCTATCTGTCTGTCTGTCTGTCTGTCTGTCTGTCTGTCTATCTATCTATCTATCTATCGGTCAATCTGTCTGTCTGTCTGTCTGTCTGTCTGTCTGTCTGTCTGTCTGTCTATACCTCTGTCTCTGTCTCTGTTTTATCAATCTCTGTCTGTCTCTCTACCTATTTATCTATCTGTCTTAAACACACACACACATACACTCACAACACACACACATACATACACACACACAACACACACACCACACACTCACACACAAAACACACACACACACAACACACACACACACACACACAACACACTACAACACACACACACACACACC
>CM060338.1:30646388-30648888 GCA_030674155.1 Stramonita haemastoma | reverse complement strand
TCTCTTCTGCTTCTGCTGCTGCTTGTTGCTGCTGCTGTTGCTAATGTTGTTGTTGTTTTCTTGATGTTGAAAACAGTGTCTGTGTTCACTGCAGCAGGTTTTAATTATTTCTCCTACCTTGGCACAGGCAGCAGGTACACAGGTACAGCAGGCACAAACCGCCCAGCTTCAGCCCGTGGAAAGGATGCCACCTGCCCATCCTGTCACAATCTGCCCAAAAAAAAAAGAGAGAGAGAGAGGGGGGGGGGGAGGGAGAGGGGGGGGGGGAGGAGAGAGAGAGAGAGAGAGAGAGAGAGAGGGGAGAGAGAGAGAGAGAGAGAGAGAGAGAGAGAGAGAGAGAGAGAGAGAGAGGAGAGAGAGAGAGAGAGAGAGAGAGAGAGAGAACAAATTTTTTGCAAATTATATTTTTCAGAGGGTAATAGATTAAGCATTACATGGCTTTTTTTTAATCCAGTCCTCAGATGAGAAAGAGAGAGCAGAGGATGGACATGAAAAGAGAGAGAGAGAGAGAGAGAGAGAGAGAGAGAGAGAGAGAGAGAGAGAGAGAGAGAGAGAGAAGACAGACAGAGCAGACGAAGACAGAGAAGAAGAAAACAGACAGAGCAGAAGAGACAGACAGACGACAGACAGACAGACACAGAAAGACACAGAGAGGAGAGACACAGAAGACAGAGAAGAGACAGAGAGAAGAAAGGACTGGAATCAACTGCTTCGCCAGGTATTGCTGTCAGGAAACTGCCAAGACCCTATTAAAAAAAAAATGCTTGTGGTGATCGATGCTACCTCGGGTGGGCAACTCACTCAGTCTGGCTCCGCGACTGAGCTAACACTGCAGTTAGTAGGGGGCTTAGTAGGTGATGTCCTGCATATATTATCTCAGAACAGGCACCACTGACACCACCAAAGTGACCTAGCAGAAGTGCAGGGCCCCTCTGGCTGGTGGTCCCTCAGTGTCCTGATATTGATGGGCTCCCTGTAGACTTCCGACCCTAAGGATGAGACATTAACGAATCTGGGTGTGGCTGTGGCGGGGATATTGAAATGAGCCGAGTGGGAACAGAGGACAGGGACGTCACAGAAGATGAGACAGCAAAAACAATGTTGAGATTGTCTTCAGCCATGACAAGCTCTCAAGTTTAACAGCCTGAACTCTCTTTTGGTAAAAGGAGAACAAATAAAAACCCTTCTCTGGAAGTCAGAATATGGCTTGCCTATATGGCGAAATACTTGAACACAGCTGTACTTGCCAAACTTCTCATATAGCGTGGTCTCCACGGTAATTCCCGGGGGTTAGGGGGGGGGGGGGGGGGGGGGCAGAGAGCGTGATTATTGTGGGGGAATCTGAAGGTGTTCATAGCCACGGAAAAACCCGCTAAGAAAAAAAAAAGGAATAAAAAAAAAGAAATAGATAACTAATAGACCCAGACGTGTAAACAGATAGATGGATGGATGAAGTGATTGATTGATTGATTGTTAGACCAACAGACAGACAGACAGACAGACAGACAGACAGACAGATAGATAGATAGATAGATAGATAGATAGATAGATAGATAGATAGATAGATAGATAGATAGATAGGTAGGTAGGTAGGTAGGTAGGTAGGTAGGTAGGTAGGTAGGTAGGTAGGTAGGTAGGTAGGTAGGTGGACAGACAGACAGACAGACAGACAGACAGACAGACAGACAGACAGACAGACAGATAGATAGATAGATAGATAGATAGATAGATAGATAGGTAGATAGATAGATAGGTAGATAGATAGATAGATAGATAGATAGATAGATAGATAGATAGATAGATAGATAGATAGATAGATAGATGGATGGACGGACGGACGGACGGACGGACAGATAGATAGATAGATAGATAGATAGATAGATAGATAGATAGATAGATAGATAAGATAGATAGATAGATAGATAGATAGATAGATAGACAGACAGCAGAAGATGTAAGACATGCAGTGGTTTGACACAGAGCACGATGCAAGTTGTCAGCCTGTTGTTGCTCCAGTGTTGGTCAATAGTGTAGTCCGGATCAGACATGACTGTGTTTAAAACAAAGGATCAGAGATGACAATGACTAAAACAAAGGATCACAGATGACAATGACTAAAACAAAGGATCACAGATGACAATGACTAATACAAAGGATCACAGATGACAATGACTAAAACAAAGGATCACAGATGACAATGACTAAAACAAAGGATCAGACATGACAATGACTAAAACAAAGGATCAGACATGACACTGACTAAAACAAAGGATCAGACATGACAATGACTAAAACAAAGGATCACAGATGACAATGACTAAAACAAAGGATCAGACATGACAATGATTAAAACAAAGGATCACAGATGACAATGACTAAAACAAAGGATCAGACATGACAATGATTAAAACAAAGGATCACAGATGACAATGACTAAAACAAAGGATCACAGATGACAATGACTAAAACAAAGGATCACAGATGACAATGACTAAAACAA
>CM060338.1:30616388-30641388 GCA_030674155.1 Stramonita haemastoma | reverse complement strand
AAAGAAAGCGATGAAGATGATGAAGATGAAAAAGGAGGAGGAAGAGAAGTAGGGTGAGGAGGAGGAGGAGGAGGAGGAGGAGGAGGAAGAAATGAAAGAGGAGAGACAGTAAAATGAAACAGAAGGAGGAGGAGGAGGAGGAGGAGGAAGGAGAGAAGAAGTAAAACAAAAAAGGAGGGAAGGCGGGGAAGAATGGAAGGAGAAAAGGAGAAAAGGAGGAGGGGAAAGAAGGGAGACGTTACTTTCTGACCATTGCTGTCATATCAACTCAACTGTCTCCATCATCGCCGCAGTTGTCGGTAGGAGCTCCACGCAATGCCACCAATATTCATCATCTCTCTCTGTCTCTGCTGAGTTCTACCATCTCCTGTAGCCTTCTCAGACCTATCAGTGATGTTGGCAATGTAGGATATTGGTGGTCTGCCCCCTTTTTGTATTTTGTGTGTGTGTGTGTGTGTGTGTGTGTGTGTGTGTGTATATATATATATATATATATATATATATATATATATATATATATATTTTTGTACCCCTTTATGTCATAGTAGACTTCTCCGCGTGAAATTCGGGCTGCTCTCCCCGGGGAGGCACGTCGCCACAAGTGCAGTGCCTACCCATTTTTGTTTCTTTTTCCTGCATGCAACTGTATTTATTTCCCTATCAGAGTGGCTTATTTCTACAGAATTTTGCCAGGGTCAACCCCCTTGTTGCCGTGGGTTCTTTTACGTGTGCTAAATAGTGATGTGTAACACACGGGTCCTCTGTTTATCGTCTCATCCGAAAGACTACTGACTGAAAGATTTACTGACGTCTCTGTTATCCATTAACAGTCACACAATGATTCCCAAATGGAACGTGCAAGACCTATATTCTGGACCATCAGAGTGTTAAGCTGAGGAACACACAACCACCAAAACCATGATTTTTTGGGGGGTTTCCTTTGTGATCAGAACTTGGTCCTGTTCCTCCAGTGCTTGGTGCATCATGTTGATCATGAATATTCACCAGTGGTGACAGAAAGTTTATCGGTGAATTGTCTGAGAACAAAACCCACTTTTGTTGTTTTTTTTGCTTCCATTGACACCATTTCTGTTTGTGGAAGAAACAGGAGCGGCTGATGTCCAGTAATGTAGTGCATGCCAGTGGTTTTTTAAATTCTTTTATATCGAGGATAATGGAATAAGCATTCATGTGCTTTTCTTCATCCAGTCCCCGTGTGTATGCAGTTTGGTAAATATTGCCATCTGTAGCACACAATGGCCTACTCTTACACACACACACGCGCACACACACGCACGCACACACACACACACACACACACTCTCTCTCCCTCTACACATACACACACGGGGGACGGGATAGCCTAGAGGTCAGAACATTGCAATTTGATGACCCCAATTCGATTCCCGTTCGAGGGGATATTTTCCCCTGGAGTTAACATCAGTACCGACTCCACTCTCCCCAAAAGTCCCTCAGATGAGACTATACACCAAGGGCCCGTGTGTGAACGCATGCAGAACATCTTGCACACACGTTAAATCCTGTTCTGCTTTTCTTAAGAGTAGGCTATTGTGTGCCGGTGGGAACAGACGACAAGATTTACAAAACTGCATATATATACAAGGGGACTGGATGTAAAAAAGCACATGAGTGCTTATTTCATTATCCTTGATATTAAAGAATAAATAAAGAAAGAAAGAAATAAAAACACACACAGAGCTGCACATGCACACATACGCGCGCACACACACACACACCACATTTAAAAACAACCATGATTAAAATTCACCACAATTTTATTTTTATTCCTATACCACAACTTGATACAAAATGTTAAGAGATTCAGAGATTTGCTTTAAAAACAAATGACACATGTATGAAACTAAAATTCATAGCTGTTAATATTTTTCCACCATGGCAATGAATCATGTTGGGTCACCATCATTATCATGCTTCATATAAAGCACTGATCTTTTTTTTTAATATATTTTAAAATATTTTTCTTTGTTTGTTTTTACTTAATACAGTGCTGCACAAGCAATGTCCCTGACATGAATGACCCCATTCACATCTCTGCCACTAGGATCTGTTGAGCAGCCCTGAGTTAGTCAACAATGATCAGAGGAATGTATGAAGGGCCCTATCTGCAATAATCATCTTCAGGTGGGGACAGTGATGCAGATGAAAATGTTATGCAGGGGGGAGGGTGAGAAACAGATGCAGGAATGAAAACATGGTTTTCACTGACAGAAGTGCTCGCAGTGCTTGCTACACTTACATCTCACACAACCTTATGATGATGAGACTCAGCTCTCAATTTCAACATCTCACCCACAAGTAAGATTTATTCACATTCAACTAAGTTTACTCCTTTCCCCTTTTTTTTTTCTTCGTTTCCTCTCGATAAATTCCTCTTCAAAACTGCTAAGAACACAACATCAGCAACTGGCTCTTTACTAAACTTAAAGCTCACTTTCTCAGAAGTTAAATGCACTTGATGAAAAGGCATGATAAAGCGCTCTCCTGTGATAATATCAGTCTGCACGAGGAAAGAATGGCAGTATGCACAGTCAGTAATACTGCACCCAGTTCAGTTCTAGGTGGCAGAAGGAAAGGAAGTGCATTTCCTACTTCCTATCTGACTAGCTTCCATTCCCATATTTCACATGTACAGTATGAGGCCCAGACCAGGCCTATAAGTATTAATAACCACCAGGCCACGATTCAGTCCTTCAAAACAGCTTTAACAATGCCATTTTTGATCTTCTTCTTTGGGGGGTGGGAGGGAGGAGTGGGGGGTGGGGGGTGGGGGAGAAAACCTTTTCGTTTGAAATAAAGGCAGGAGGAGACAAAGTCAATCAATGTAGACGAGCCAGAGTATAATTAATATCACGGAGGTGGATTTACAACAAACACACCACTCTCTCTGGCCCCCAATGAACACACGCTACGCTGTGTGCCCACCATAACCAACCACAAACAGTATCATTCCCACATGATCGATAATACCAAAAAAGCACAAGCTGTGCTACATAGGCACACACTTACACTCACCACACACACACACCGCAAGTTTCATGATCTTGTTATCCACTTGGGCTATGCTCCTTACACATACTGGGCAGGGAAAGGGAAGGGGTCAGTGACGCCCTCCTCCACATAAGAAAGGGCACAGAGCACAGGTGCAACAAAGCCTGCCAGAACCAAGGACACTGTTTCTCCAACCAGACACACGTACGCCGACCTTATATTGCAGAAGAATGGATGATCATCACACGCCCGATTCAGAGAAGGGGGAGAGGTAACACTATACAACATACATACATACATACATACATACACACGTACAGAAGTAATACAGGTATACATGTCAACAGAGGCACAAATGAAGAGCATAGTCTTTCCCCATCAGGGTTGTTGTTCAATTTTTTTAAAGCCATTTGTTTACTGAGAGGCAGGCAGGCAGGCAGGCGGTATCAACACAACTGGAGTCTGTCTACGGGTAGGTATTCTAGCTCGTGACTATCTTGACGTGCTTTGTCATGTTCCTTTGTACAGTGAACAATCCACGTAGAGAACACCAGGGTGCACATGTATGCCTTTCATGTGCTTCAAGGGAAAACCATTTCAAACAGATAGAGGGACTTTTCACAAGATGCAAGGCATAGGTCACAAAATAAATTTTAGAAAGTAAAAGTTAAAAAAAAATAAATAAATAAAGGGTGATGCTTACAGAATGTCCGTGTGTAAATGTCTGCCTGCCAAGAATATAAAAAAAAAGAAAAAGAAAACAAAAAAAAGACACATAAATTTGATCATCTCAAGTAGGTTTTCTTTAAAATGATAACGTGTCTTTACATCAGCTCCCATCATTTCTTCTGTAGTTGAACATTGCAAACTTCCATTCAAGTTCTTTTCAGGGCTATTAACATCGTCAAAAACTACACTGACACACACACACACACACACAAAGACACAGGTCACTCATTGCACTAAAAATTCTATTTCACACACATATAATATATGCATGTCCTGGAATACTGCTAATTCTTCACTCACAGGAGACTTTCCTCTTTTCTCTTCTTCTTCTTCTTTCTTCCAGGGCCGTCCCCCATTTCCAGTGTGATGTTTATCACGCATGCACAATAAACAGCACAACAACAAAAACGAGAAAACTGCAGGTGAACACAAAAAATACAGAGCAATGCAAAGCATAGCTGCTTCCTTGGGGATTGTGACAAAAACTACTTTAAAAAAAAGTCAATAAATTATTTTACAAAACAACAAAAACAAACCCAAACAACCAAAGTCAATAAATTAATCAATCAGGACATTCAGCACAAAACTCCAGTGTAAACAAAAATAAATGCAAAGGCAAATGGAGTGGTGTCTCCACTTGGTGGACGAAACCAAACTAATAATCCTAGCTGAACTGACCACCAATCTCTCTCACACAGTATGATACACATTGCTCTTCCGCTCCCATGCCCCCCCCCCCCCCCCCCCCCCCCCCCCCCCCCCCCCCCATAGGCACATTTTTTTCTTCTCTTCATTTCAGAACATTCACTCAGGACAATAAACATAATTTTGCATCCACCACAGTTCTTTAAAAAAAAAAAAGAAAAAAAAAAAAAGCTTCTTATAAAAAAATATATGTTCGTTGAAACTTTTCCTGTGGCAGAACTAACAATACAGACCTAAGGTAATTTTCTTTGTTTATATTAAAAAAATTTACTCTGTTGTTCCTTGTATTCCTTGTACCTTGTTTTGTTTTAAAAATTCTGTTAATAAAAAAAAAACAACTCTTTGCTGTTGATATATTTTTTTTAAAATGGACTTAAAAATTCTAAAACCCAGTTTGATTCTGAAGTGAAAGAGTATGATTCAATCAGGCAGTAAAAATACAAAAAAAAGGGCCTAACTGTGATTCTTGTCCTTTTTTTTTTTTTTTTTTGGAAAAGTGAGACAAAGAGAGTGGAAGGAAGGATCGATCAGAAAGAAAGAATTGTGCTTCTAATCCTTCCCTTTGTGCAGTCCTCCACACTCCTACAGTCATGCACACGTGCTGTCATTTTCATCAAAAACAGGCACAGATCCAGGGAACACAATGACACCATCTGATTTTGATACCATAAAAGTTCTGCATTTCACCTCAAACTACTATACATAAATTCATGTCTTTTTTTCCCCACCTGCGCACACATTCATTCACGCAATTGTTCTATAAAAACGTAATGTTGAGTATAAAATAATAAATAGTACTATACAAATGCGTAACATTTGAGTATATATATAATATTCTCTGAATTCTTCGCATTTCACACACTGTCCATGCTCTTCGTTAAATCAAACTTCAGGCATCCATAAATCCATCAGGTTTCTTATGCTCCTTCCCTCCTACCGCATTCCAAGTTTTCAGAGGAACAAAACTGTAGCCTTTTCCTGTATTATCCATTTTGCATTCAACCTTTACCAAAGCTTCTACTCTGTGAAATTGTGAGTATGCATTCATTAGTGTGTATATATACCTCATTCTTTAAAGTCCTGGTACACTGTTTCTAAAGACAGGTTTCGTTTGATTTGGTAAATAAAATTATGTACATTCATTAAAGTTATTTCATAAACTCCCATCATTCAGCCTGTAATAGTATTCACTCTGGGGGGAAGGAAGGGGAGGAGGGGGGGGGGGAGAGAAGAAAAGAAAAAGAGAAGGATTGTCGGTAAGAATCACGGAGCTAAGAATCAGGAGCAGAGGGACAAAGCAACTTCTGAAATCCTGGAAAGGGTTTGTCCACGAAGGACAGTAGATCTTACTTTGCACATAACTCTCATAACCAGCAGTCCACCCATGGCCCCCTGACCCAGCATCGAGACGCTTCACGGAGCAACAGTCGAAAGAGCAGCTTTGGTCCCGAAAATCACTGAAGCATTTCTCTCTATGGGGCAGGGCAGGCAGGCAGCAGGCAAACTTTGGGGACAGGGCAGAGGAGAAAGAGAGAGAGAGAGAAGAAGAAGAAGAAAATAAACATATATGTAGGTGGTAGTTTTGGAAGGAGGGTGGGGGAAGGGAAGGGTTGTGAATAAATACGGCACCATGGAATGAAATGAGTTATATGATAATATTTACTGTGTGAATATATATATATAGATGACCAACAAATGTTTCATGGAGGCATGCAACAACTCATCAGTTGATTTCTTCTTCCTTCTTGTGAATTATTATTAAATGTGAATTTCCTAGCAATTTCCCCCCTTCTAACCCTGAATACAAATGCACTTATGTTTCTTACTCTGGCTGTAGAGTTTTCTCTTTAAATCTAAAATTTTCCTGAACTTTTTAATTTAAAAACATTTTTTCTTAATGCAAAATTTATGTTTATAATAGTCAGATGTTAGAATTTAAAGACTTGTTCCAATTCTAGAGCAGATTACTTACAATTTTGTCAATACCAGGGAATCACTGTCTAAAGCGCTAGACAATTTCCACCACAGCCTCAGAGAACTATTTCACAAAAGATGTGATACAGATTCTGACGGAATTAGTGCAGTTCCAAATTCATTTTTGTACTCGAACCATGCACCTGGTCAAGATTAACACGCTGCACAAACAGTTCCTACCACTTTCCCCCAACCTTGCCCTGACCTCTATCAGCATGCAAACAAAGACCTTTACCCCCACCCACCAAACCATACCCTGACCCCCAATTAACATGCTATCTTCCAAATTTGCCCTGACCCTACCATTAGCATGCAATGACCTTTCTCCCCAAACCACCAGGCAACAGACCGTGACCAAACATGCAGCACTCGTCTTTTCCTACCTACCTTGCACTGACCCTTATCGACACACAATGACTTGACTCGCAGCATCAAGCACACACCACACGTGTGATTTGAGACTGGGTTTTTTCTTTCTTTTTTAGTTTGTTTATAATACAGGCAGGTGACGACTCATCCAGGTCGACGTGAGAAAAGACGCCAATAATAAATGCAGAACTTTACATACACAAGCACAGAGAGAGAGGGGAGGGGGGGATGGGGGGAGAGGCAAAGACGAGAAGAGGTGGCCACAACACACGCCGGACAGTGTGGACTGGTGAGGGTGAGTGAGGGTAGACTCCCAGGCCACAGGCTGGCTGTGTGGACCATGGTCTGCTGTCTCCACACTGCCTAGCTCCATGCCACGGCTCTCAGCTTGTTGCCTGCCATACTTCTTTCTCCAAGTCCCAAGATGTATACATGCACGCACAGGGATTCATCCACCCCTCCATCCATGTTTTCTCCTTAAATGTTCCACCGTTTCTTTATAACACCCATGGCCTGTGACAAACAGTTCACCGTAATTCATACAATCACTTTGCACGGTTCAGTTCAATCGCTTTGCCAACGGTTCAGTACAATCGCTTTGCACTGTTCAGTACAATCCCTTGCACAATTTATTACACCTGCTTTCGAGTTTGTTTGGTTCCCCCCCCCCCCCCCCCCCCCAAACCAGTACCAAGTTCTGTAGCCCACGACGAGCCACCAACTTATGGGCCGACACTGTCCACAGTACCATTCACCCTCCCCAGCCACAAGAGCCAGCCAGCACACAACATGGACATAGCAACAACGATGATTGATGTCTTCCTAACCCAGGATCAACACTACCTGGCACACAAGATTCCTGATGAACGCTTTGATCAGTCCTTCCACCGACGCACGCACGCACGCACACACAGCTAAACGAGCTAGTAGTATTGCAAAGCTGCACGTTCACAGGCGCCCCTGCTGCTGCTGCTGTCTGCTGTATAGGGCACACGCTTATTGCTCATTGCACAGGGTGTGTGTGTTCCAGTGCCTGGAGACCCACCCCAGGGGCAAAGCGGCTACACACACACACACACTAGCAGTCTTGTACAGAAGGACACGTGGTGGGCAGGCTGGCACACAGGTCAGGTCAGGTCAGGAGAAAGGCCAGGGGAGGAGGCTTCATCCCGGTGTTTCATTTGCAGCACAGACACAAGACAGAGAGAGAGTCGCTGAGTATTGTATTGTTCCCACAACCCTCACCATGCTGGGCTGTGGTGCAGGAGACAGATGCAATGTAGACAGGGGGGAAGGGGAAAGAGTGAGGAGGAGGACACAGGTGGGAGGGAGGGGTGCTCCAAACTCCAGCAGACTCCACACACACCACACACACATCCACAAATGACGGGAACGGCAACAATCCTTTGGAACCCCACCCCACCCCAAACACGTCGACACAGCCACAGACCGTCCCTACAACACCAGACGAACACACTCGCGTCTTCACCTCACCCACCACCCACCCCACCCCACCCCCCTCCTTCCCTCTCTTTGCGCCACTGCCCCCAGGCTGGATGCTCGCTCCCCCATCACATCACTTTTTGCAGCTCTCGGGCAGGAAGATTTCCACATCGGGGGTGGCCTGTTGCTGCTGCTGCTGCTGTTGCTGCTGCTGTTTCATGGCCGCCCTCTTCTCGGCCAGCATCCTCTTGCGGGCCTCGTCCCGCGCCTTGGCCGCTGAGCGGATCTTCTCTGCATGCTCTGGGGAGGAGTCAGGGGTGTCTTTGTTGTTGGCCTTCAGCCCTCTTCTTCTGGACCCTGAGCAACAACAACAACAACAAACATCTGTAATGTCACATGAACAACAACAAAATCATCTGTACTGTCACATGAAACAACAACAAACATCATCTGTAATGTCACATGAATAACAACAAATCATCTGTACTGTCACATGAACAACAACAAAATCATCTGTACTGTCACATGAACAACAACAAAATCATCTGTACTGTCCCATGAACAACAACAAACATCTGTACTGTCACAAGAACAACAACAACAAACATCAATTGTATGGTCACATGAACAACAACAAACATCAATTGTACGGTCACATGAACAACAACAAACATCTGTAATGTCACATGAACAACAACAACAAACATCAATTGTATGTAACATGAACAAAACCCACAACAAACATCTGTAATGTCACATGAACAAAACCCACAACAAACATCAATTGTAATGTCACATGAACAAAACCCACAACAAACATCTGTAATGTCACATGAACAAAACCCACAACAAACATCTGTAATGTCACATGAACAAAAACAACAAAATCATCTGTACGGTCACATGAACAACAAAATTATCTGTAAGTACTGTCATATGAACAACAAACATCAATTGTAATGTCACATGAACAAAAATCATCTGTACTGTCACATGAACAAAAACAACAAAATAATCTGTACTGTAACATGAACAACAACATCAATTGTACTGTCACATGAATAACAACAACAAACATCATCTGTACTATTACATGGACAAGAAAAACATGTGTACTGTCACATGAACAAAAACAATAAAATCATCTGTAATGCAACACGAAGAAAGAACCCAGCTGCTATGAAACACAGCAACTTGTACTTGTCATCCTCATTTGCAAGTCTGTCCCACAACTCTCACAGACCTACCACCTGTATCTGGTGTTCTGTGGTGCTGCCAGTCTCCATATGAACAATCTCCCCAAAAGTTGGAATGCGGCTACCTTCATGGTGGACAAAAAACACCTGCATACACAAAACCTTGTTCCGCTTTTCGTAAGAGTAGGCCACTATGTGCCGGTGGGAACAGTTGACAAGATTTACAAAACTAAACTGGATGTAATGGAAGCACACGAGTGCTTATTTCCTTATCCTCGATATAAAACATCAAATAATCGATAAATAAAATCTCACCAGCACATACTTGTGAAACGTTACAAGTATCAAATCATCTCTGTCAGTTTTGAAAACAAGGCATGTTGGATGTTTCAAAAGCCTTTCTGATAATCTGACATCAGACTGTTTACACAGACACCCAGTCAAACCAAGATCCCCATCATGTTCACCGCCTCCTTTTTAGTGCAGGGTCAGCAAACCAGTTGCTCCAAGCAACACAGGGATGCAGTTTCCTCACAGCATCTTCATTATCTCCCCTCCTCTGCAGTAGGCAGGCTTCAGGTCCACAACATCAAAACTACAACCTCCAATGTTACACATACCTGGTGTTCCCTCCCCAGTGTAAATGACTAACTGGTCATTCTGACCCAAAATTGATGTTTTATCACAATTCTTCCTGCGGCACAAGTCTCTTGTGACTTGCTCCTTGTTTCACAGAGCCCGTGGAACGAGGGACTTGTGTCTTGATCATTAGTTTTGGTGAATAGTTTCGGTTTGCCTCGCTAACTTACCAAACTTTCGTTGATATGAAGGGAGATTTATCTTAGTTCTTCCTGTGCCAAGTGTCAACTTTGTGTTTGATGCAGATGACATGGCAAATAAAAAAAAAGATTTCTGAGGAACATGAGACGCTGTTCATGAATAATGACAGTGACTACGGCACTGAAGGGTCTCATAATGGGAAGAAATCTGATTCAGATGAGAATCGAAGTGATGCTGATAGCAGTGTGAGTGAAGGAGAAAGCGAGTCAATGCTGACTGAAAACAGTGCTCACTAAACAATCAATCGACAAATACAACAAGCAGCTAACTGGGACTGTTTCGTTTGTTTTATAAAAACTGACCAGATATTTTGCACATTCATATACAACATACTGTGAACATTATTTTGTAACAAGCACACCAAATTTCACAACAATCCATCGACAAACAAAATTTTAATGAATGTTTTGTGACCTCACTCCCTTTTAGCAGTCACTGCTCAAAATTACTTGGGCTAGAAAATGAGAGCTGCTCCATTTTATGTGGGAGGAAAAGGGTTTAAACATATGTGGTTCAATCATAGGATAGCATTATCAGGGAAAGATTTTACTAAATACCATGGTGAACAAAGAGCCCAAAACTGCCCCAATTAATGACCAACAAACATGAATTACAGGATGTTTTCTACAGGCACAATATATTATACATTCCACAAATCTGCAGAACTGCAACAAATCTGGGTTTTCTGAGCAGGTCTGAACCACATCTCATGTTTGTGTCTCCCCATAACCTCACCGGAAAGAGGGGATGGGAACTGAGGACAACAGAAATAAAAACAAAGGACCAGCCCCCCCCCCCCCCCCCCCGCCCCCCCCCAACACACACAGTCTGACAACACAAAAGGCATACCCGGGTGTGTCCCGGGGTGGCACTGGGGGTGCTGGCCTGGGAGAGGCTGCCGGACTTGGGGCTGGAGCTTGCAGAGCTGCGACGAGAGGGCTGCAACAGATAGAGGGTGTGCATTATTATATCAGCCAGCCAGCCACAGGTTTCAACCTGCTCATGTGTCATAACCTGCTCACGTGTCATAACCTGCTCACGTGTCATAACCTGCTCATATGTCATAACCTGCTCATATGTCATAACCTGCTCACCTGTCATAACCTGCTCACGTGTCATAACCTGCTCACGTGTCATAACCTGCTCATATGTCATAACCTGCTCATAATGTCATAACCTGCTCACATGTCATAACCTGCTCACGTGTCATAACCTGCTCACGTGTCATAACCTGCTCACGTGTCACCACTCAAGAGAAGATCTTTTTTTAAATTTTATACTGAACAGTCATAAACTGTTATTCTTTTTCCCTTAAGATACAATCACTGTCCTCTTTGATTTTTTTATATTTTTTATTTTTGATTCCTTGGCTAGAGCTCCAAGATTTCCCAATGGTGAGATTTTGTGCATGTGACTGTAATCAGCCACCATTAAGGTAGTGGCTCCTTTATAAATGATATACAAACATGGTGCTAGATTTACCTACCTCAAGTCTTCATAAATGGTACTCTTCTTCTCAACAAGACCTGAAAAGTTTTGACCAAGACTTTTTTTGTTGCTCCTCCCTCATCACAAACCATGTTACCCATACATAAATTCTATTTAACTATAAAACTATATAAATTCCATGTATTATCATTTATTATTATTAACCACACACCCCTCCCCCCACCTTCCTGATCACACAACATGAGCTATCGAAATGTGACACACTTTGTTATCTGCAGACCACAACTTTGTGCAGAGTTCCTCATTTCTGCCTCCTCCCTTAGACTCTGAGACTCCTGCCAGGTCTGAGAATGCTGTCGGTACAGTGTACAAATCCAACATCACTCAGTAGGCCTAGTCAAGAGTGTGCTCCTTCCTTTTACCTAGTCCATGTGTGGTCAGCTCCTGCTATAAATAGCACCAGCTGGCCATGGCTGGGCTGAGATAATTAGCTCCTGAGAGGAGCTGAAAGTGTGGGGGGGGGGGGGAAACTGACAGCTGTGTTGGCTTCATGCAGCTTACAGCACATTTAGGACAATTCAATAACCGTAGTGTTAAGTCAGCTGTATGCTGGTACTTAAAAGTTACACTAAATATGAATGCTGGAAAATACAGAATAGAATATAGTCAATTATACTTTTACAGTTCATTTAGAGGTCGAAATCATGTTCAGCAAGGAAACTGACACTCTCAACCAGTTGTCTCCCCTGCTTCACAAAAAAACCCTAACATTTTTATCTCTGCCCTTTGTCTTTCACCATTTTTCAGTGATAGTGGACTTCAATTCACAATGAAAAAAAAGTGGGTTAAAAGATAGTCACTTTTCCCAGGAAGAAGAGAAAAATACTCTGTGCGTCTGTATTTTCAAAATTTACTACAAAAGTTCTGTTCATGTTTCCAAATAAACTTTACAGGGGGAAACGGCAGGATAGTTTAGACATTCACCTGCTTAAGTTGTAAACTGTGAGATTCTGGTTTCAATTCCCAGCCCCCAGTTTGACGAGAAAATTGAATATATCAAAGTCCTTTGGATAACACTACAAACAAAAGCCACGTGTGGGAACGCACACAAAACATCTCACACAAAGTTTTCCCTTTGAGGTACCATCACACCTCCCTCTGATATACAAACGTGCCTTTATATGGGAAGCTTGAATATTTAAGCTTTCATTAAGTCATGTTCATTTTTTAGGAACCCAGACAGCCTCCACCCCCCCTCCCCCCCTTTTCTGAAGTGCTAGGCTCCTAAAGTGTAGTTGTTGAGTACTACAGACAGACAGCCAGCCAGACAGACAGCACTACAGACAGACAGCCAGCCATCTCACTGCCCTCACCACCAGTCTAGGGATCTCCTTCCAGCCGTTCTGACTCATGTGATCAATCTCAGCAAAGTTGTCGTCCACGTTGTCAATCTGGATTTTGATCATGTCCCAGAAGCCCTGAAGGTCTTCGTACAGGGGTATCCTTTCCTCAGGTTCTGGGTGCTGCAGAAACAAAGAAAGAAAGAAATTCCCATATGAGGTTGTAACTACTACATCAGGGGTCACATCATGAACGATGAAAGCACACACATAACAACACTCTCAATATTTTTGTGTCGAGTTTATTTCATGACCCCGACGGATACCATAGCCAAGAGGTTAAGACCGTTTGACTTCAATCCCACGGGTCCATGAAGTGGTGGGTTCGAATCTCAGCGGCGTCTGGTGAAATAAAGGTGCCAATTTTTACGATTTTCCAGGTCAACTCTTAAGTGCAGACCTGCCAGTGCCTTACTTCCCTTTCTGTATGTACACATGCAGAAAAATCAAGTACGCACGTTAAAGATCCTGTTATTCATGTCACTGTTTGGTGGGAAACAGGAACATACCCAGCATACATCCTTGAAGTCAGAATGTGGCTACCTCCATGGTGAGCAAAAAAAGGCGCACATGCAAAATGTCACCATTGGCGAACCATGGAGTTCTAGTGGAAGAAAAAAAGCACCAAAAAAAAAAAAAAAAAATTTCTCTCCCATTTCATGACCACATCTATGACATTAAAGCAATTCCTATCATTCATAGCCACAGATTTTACAGCAGTGGTGACAAGCTTTCTGTGGAAACAGGTAACTGAATAATTATCATGTACATAGAGAAATCTGCCCTGACATACATCTGCCTTTATCTAGTTTGAACTGAGAAAAGTAGCGAGTACACTGCACAGTCTTCAAGACAAGACAAAATGGCCAACAACAATCCATAAGCATTATCGTAGAGTGAACATGAAAGTTCGACCCTTGAATTATATTACTGATAATTCAAATCCACAAGGTCTAGATGTAAGTTACAGACAATAAACATTTCTCTGAACAATGACACTAAGATCTGAACAGTCTCCAACAAAACCATTTTCTTTACAGTTGCACACACAAACTATTTTCTGTACAGTTGCACACACAAACCATTTTTCTTAACAGTTGCACACACAAACCATTTTTCTTTACAGTTGCACACACCAACCATTTTCTGTACAGTTGCACACACAAACCATTTTTCTTTAGTTGCACACACCAACCATTTTCTTTACAGTTGCACACACACTATCACGCATCTCACTACCACATCACAACAAAAGAGACTTCTGACACTTACCATGTGTTGGGAACAGAGTTCTTTAAACTGCTGAAACTTTTGACTGATGAGCAAGTTGGATTTGCCAATTGCTGCTCGTATTCTGCCGTTCACTGAAACATTAAAAAAAAAAAAGTATAAAATTAATATGCCTGGTTAATACCATACATCCTAATCATGCAAACAATTTTCAGAAAAAAAGGGCTGAATGCTAGATAGTACAAAGGGATTCTTGTGAAATATACACTCTGTCGTGATTCTATCTGAAGATAAAAAATTCCATTCCTTGGCTATGGCTCCGAGGCTCACCAATGATGAGGTATTGTTTATGTGAGTGTTTTTGCCCACCATGAAGGTAGCTGCATTCCGACTGAAGGGATGAATGCTGGCTACGTTCATGTTTACCCACGAACGCATGACATGAATTACAGGATCTTTCATATGGCTATTTGATTTTCTGTGTGTGTATACACACAAAGGCATTAAGGCACTGGCACTAAAAGTTTACCTAGGAGATCATAAGTCCTCATTCTGAATTTGACAGACACCACTGAGATTCAAACCCACAACTTCATGGACCCATGGGATTAAAAATGAACAGTACTAACCACTCGGCTATGGCATCCATCAAACATATGGATGATTCTTGTGAAATACACTTTGTCATGAATGTATTTGAAACTATGGTACCTGAGGATGTCATAACAACAACCTGACTGTGATAAGGATTTTATCACCAGAAATCATGAGCAACTTGACACTCTTCTGACTTTTTTTTAAACTATACACACCTTCCTGATAAACCTGTCAGTTAAACAGTTCACACAGAACACACACTACACTACATTACATGACACTACACACACCACACTACATTACACTACACTAAACTGCACTACACTACACTAACGCTACACTACACTAAACCAGACAGACAAATCCACACACACACAGACTGACACACAAGACCTGACTTTGATTTCTGCACAGCTGACCTACCTTCTTCAGGTAAATCTTGTGATCTCATCAAGCCCTCGGCTCTCTTGGACTGCTGGTTTAGACGCTCCTCCTCTGACGCCATGATGCCCAGAAAATAGTCCCCATCCTGGAAAAACAACACACATGTTACACATCTTCAGTTTCAGCTTTACAACCTCCCAAAACATCCTTTTCTCCACCCCTCCCCCCTTTTTTTTCCTCCTGTTCCTTGTCCTACAGCTAAGAGGCTCACCATGATGAGTTTTTGCATAGGCAACTGATTGCCCACCATTAAGATCTGACTTTTGGGACTAATGTCTAACAGACACCAGAGTGCATATACATGTGCTTTCATAAGATTTATCTGTTCCTACCATCATGAAAAGGCCAACTCCTCTGCAAAGGACAGACTTGGTTTTAACATGTGAGCAAGTATGTTTTGAATGCTTTGGACACAGGCCTTAGTTTAAGTCTAATCCAGAGGACTTACAGGAGACAGGAGCCAGTACTGATGTCAACTCCATGGTAAAGATCTATCCCCTCAAACAGGCACCTCGGAGTTGGCTTGAACCTCAACCCATTATTTTTTTTTACAGAATTAATCACCAAGCACCACTGAAGGCGTAACTTAAGTGCCTTCAGTGATAGCCCAATATCGTTTTTACCTGCTCTGTCTCTTACAAAGCAATGCATAATCAAGCAATCAAGCTTGAAGCTAAGATGTCAAGGCTATAAAAAATGTGAAATTAAATAAGACATCACACTGTGCTTTCTTGGAATGAATCAACTGGATGCAGTTTTGTACTTGAATTTTTTACTTGTGCTTAATTACTTTTTTTTTGTGTTAAACTTAGATCTGATGACCATGACCATACTAAAGCAATCTGCACCTATGAAATAATACCATAGCAGCTTAAGCACACCACTGGAGTGTGACAAAGTCCCCCCTGCCCCCCCAAATCTACAGTATTCAAAATTTTAAGCCAGCGACTAACTGCCGATCTTGCGAGTCTTAAGCTAGTCTGATATCACAGACTGAAAAAGTAATAACTGTACACAGAAGTTCATGAAATAGCAGGGGACAGACAGGAAAGAGGAGAGAGAGAGAGAGAGAGAGAGAGAGAGAGAGAGAGAGAGAGAGAGAGAGAGAGAGAGAGAGAGAGAGAGAGAGTGGAGACGAGAGAGAAGAGAGAGACAGAGAGAGAGAGGAGAAAAAGAAATCACAACCCCCTCCCCCCAAAAAACCCAAACAAAACAAAAAAAACCCCAAACCCCCAAAAAACCAAACCCCAAATCTACCACCACAATAACCACCACTACAACACCACACCACGCACCTTGACAGGGTCTCCAGTGGGGTACATCCCAGGCCCCTGAGCCGCAGCGGCGGCGGCAGTGGTGGTGGAGGCTGCGTTGTGGCCGTTCAAGGCCGGGGGCAGGAGGCGAGACTGACCGTTACTCAAACCGGCGGCGGCGCAGCAGCAGCAGCAGCCATGGCAGCGGCACTGGTGGGACTGCTGCCCAGCGACCTTCCTCCTCCTCCTCCGGGCTCCCGGCGATCGTCGGGCTCCTCACGGAAGGCATGGCGGGGTCAGGGGAGCTGAGGTCGGAGCGCAGGGACGAAGTGCTGGAAAAGGGCGAGCGGGTGGGGATGCTCTTGTAGGAGGAGTAGCGACTGTACTTGCCATACCCGCTGACCGCGCAGCTCAGCTTCAGGTACGACGGCTTGCGGCTGGGGTCTGTGGCCGCGTGCTGGAGGAAGGGGAGAGGGGGGAGAGGAGGAGTGGGGAGGCGGCGTTGTTGTTCTCCTTGTTGTTGTTGCCCAGCACCGGGGTCGAGGTTTCCAGCAGCTCCTGCCCCAACACCAGGGCGTCCTTCTGCCTCCGCAAGGGGGCCGACTCTGCCGGGGGTGTGGTGGTGGGGGGGTCAGGGGGCAGCTGGCTGTCGGTGGAGCTCAGCAGGGACTGGTTGAGCACCGCCTTCTTGGAGAGCGTGGTGGAGCCTGCAGACTGGCTGGTGCCGCTGAGCAGAGAGGGCTGGCTGGCTGTCAACACACCACACACAACAGCTCTTATCAGTGGGGTCAGGTAACATTCTTTTGTTTTACTAAAAGAGACTGGTATCTATCTATACAGGCTCCTATCATGTTAGCATCGTACCCTGTATGTGTGTGTGTGGTGTGTCAGTCTTAGTGTTGTGTCTGTATCAAAAGTTTCCACATATATGTATAAATATTATGAACGAGTCAGTCGTGAGTCCCGTGTCTCTTTGAAAGGTTTACAAACACAAAAGTAACTGGGGAAACACAAACACCCCTGAAACACACACACAGCTCACCACACAACACACACACACACACACACACACACACACACAGATCACACACACAGAGTTGACACACACAGAGTTGACACACACACACACACACACACACACTCTGCCACTGTTATCCTGGGAAAATTTTACTTTATATTGGTAAGAACTTTAACACATAAATTTAAACGTGGACGTACCTCACGAGGCCATAATAATTTCTCTCAAGCAATGAACATTTTACTGACCAGCTTCAGCCTACAAGGGCAGACACAGGACTCAACAACCACTTTCCTCATAACACACTTCCACTGTACGTAGCATGCACTAAATAAATACTACTGCTTATTCCAGCAATGAATGTCTCACACTAGCTAGATTGGTAGTTAATTCTAGACGATTGAACAAAAAATGTAATTTCAAACAAAACCCAAACACATGAATAATCACATTAGGCACTTAAGCACCATCACCTATCTACCATTAGGCAGCTAAGCACCATCAACTATCACAAGACACCACGTTCGTTTTTGTGCACACCCACCAGTTTCCAAATACGTCCTCAGTCTCTACACCACACGACACAACACAACACAGTACTTGGCAGGGCAAGGGAAGGGCAAAACACAAACACACACACACTGTAACCCCACAGAGCGTAAAACACACACAGGGACACTGGTTCAGACTCAGAGTAACCAAAAAAAACATAAGACAACAACACACAGAGCACTAAAAGGACTCAGAAAAATTGTGTGTCAAGTCTGTTCCAAGTCCTCAGCCCCTGTCTGTGTGACTGTGTCTGTGGGCCCAGGCAGCAAAAAAATTAAAAAAAACAAAACCACATCCTGGGGAGGGAGGGAGAGAAGAGAGAGAGAGAGAGAGAGAGAGAGAGGAGAGAGAGAGAGAGAGAGAGAGAGAGAGAGAGAGGAGAGAGAGAGAGAGAGAGAGGAGGAGGGGGGAGACAAAGGGAGCACTGTCTGGGGAGAGCAGAGCGAGGGGAAAAAAAAAGTGTGTTCCTGCCCTGCCCCACCCATCCCACAGAAGGGGGCACACAGCAAAATCAAGGGAGCACCAACACAGCACACACTGCACTCTACACTGTCTCCACCCCCCCCCCCCCCCCAACCAACTTTCCCTTCTGCCCAAGATTTCTTTTTTTTTTCCCCCCTGACTGTTGTCACAGCTCCCCTCTCTGACTACAACACTCAGCAACTTTTCTCTTTCATCACTCATCCATTGGCTTTGTGTTTTTCCCCTGTCTCAAACATGAGGGGGGGGGGGGGGGGGGGGGGGGGAGGAAAAAAACAAAACACCACCACCCCACCAGTCCATAAAAGGGATGAGAAGCAGTGTTTGCCGGTGACAGGAGAACAGTCTGGGCAGAATAATTCTGTAGTTAGTGAAAGCTATCTTGTTTCCCCTCTCTCCTCTCATCTCTTCTCTATGAACAGGACCAATTTTGTCACCAGAACCTTACTGGGTAAAGTTTCCTCCATACATCTTCTTTTTGGACCACTATCTACTTTCTGCAAATGGATTCCTCCCCCCCCCCCCCCCTTTTCATATTTTCATGATGTACTTTTCTGGGTGAACTGTGCTTGATTTTGGTTTGTGTATATAATTATAAAGTGCCTTTTCCACCTTTTCCCTCCTGAGCATCTTGGTGTGTGTGTGTGTGTGTGTGTGTGTGTGTGTGTGTGTGTGTGTGTGTGTGTGTGTGTGTGTGTGTGTGTGTGTGTGTGCGTCGTGTTACGTGTGTGCATGCATGCACCTATGCGGTTTTATAAGCCCACACTCACACATACATGCATGAATGTATGGAGTGTACCATGTACGCATCATTTCCTGCATATATATGTGAACCTGAACCCACACACGGTGCGCACAGCATGCATGTTGCTTTACGACAAAAGGAGAACCTACCAGGTGTGCTTAAAATAAATATTTCTCTCTCTCTCTCTGAGTCTCTCTCTGTGTCTCTCTCTCTCCTCTGTCTCTCTCACTTACACACACACATACATACACACAAACACACACACTATACCACACACACACACACAGAACAACGTTCAAGACATGGGATTAAGGACTGTTTGTAGTAAGTAAGCAGGTAGGCCGGCAGACAGGGAGAGAGAGAGAGAGAGGTAGCTAAGTAGTAGGACTGCAGTGAAGCGAGACAGTCTGAATGGACAGAAGATGGCACACTGCCAACACAACCAACCCCTTAGACTGTACACACCTCACCTCACCTCCAACATACCTGTATGTAGACATAGATATAGATATAGATCCATACAACTTCTGCCTGCCTTCTCTCTTCATCATGATTCTTACCCTCCCTCTCTCTCTCTCCTACACACACACACACAGTACAGGCACCTTCTCCCGTCCTCTCTCTCTCTCTGTTATACAGGCAGGTGAGCAAACTGCAAAGCCTGGAATTCACGCTAATGACTAAACTACAAAGCCAAGAGGGGTGGGTATCTGGAGTTCTGTTTTCAACTGTTGCGTTAAAAACCTTATCAGCTGATGCCGCCTTGCTTGCTTGGCTGGCACCTTTCCTTGAGGTGGGGATGGGATAGGACGGGATGATAAATGCCAAAATTTCAGATTTTTCACATGAAACATGCCGCACCCCCTGCACCCTCTCCCCTCCACCCCCTTTCCCAAACTGCAACAACTGCAAGTTATCTCCACTGCCTGTTCCAAACTGTGCCCAACAAATTCTCAGCGGTGTCTTGTTTTATTTCGGGTCTCTCACATGTAGCAGGAATCCACATTTTTCTCTGTGTGTGTGTGTGTGTGTGTGTGTGTGTGCCGTGCTGTATGAGTGAGTTTGACAAGAAAATAAAGCATGACAGAAACTTGCAGCGCTAATTTGAGCCGCCCCCTAAGTTCTAGTGTTTGTTGACAACTTGAAAAACAACAAGAAGTAAAATAAAAATTTCTTCATTGACATTGTTCTACACAGGTCAATGACTGCAACAGAGTTTCTACAGCTTTCAGAAAACACTGAAAATAGTTTGTCTAAATGCAGTCCACTAATGACAAAACTAAACACAGTCAGATGTGTGCAAAATACTAAGTAAAATCAAAATGATCTATGCCTTTTATTAGTTTTAATGCTAGATAGTTGCCTACTATATATATACACACATGTACACTCACAGACAGAAAGACGGTTGGAGAAATCAATACATTCCAAAGCAAAGGAAACTAGATTGATGAACAACCCCTTTCCACTGAAAGACTGACAATGATTCTTTCTACATGTATGTACGTACACATCAAACTTTCAACCCAGGACTGGTTTTACATTACACTCAACACAGCGTGCTTATTTCCTATGCTGTTCTTTCTGCCGCCTCTTTTCAACACGATTTATGTGTGAAGCATAATAATAATATCCAGCATTTCCTGTGAAGGGATGTTGTTTAGGGTCTGTACATTCAGGTTGTGTCTATCTCTGCCTAACACACCTACTGCTGGGAATGGGGTATAACTTTATTATTTTTTTTAATCCCTCCGTCCTCACTCCAAGTTGTTTTACATCCAGTTCCTGTGTGTATACGGTTTTGTAATTTTTGTCATCCATTCCCACTAGCACACTTTTTTGAAAAGCCAAACATGTTTTAATGTGTGTGCAAGATGTTCTGTGTGCATTTGCACATGGGCCCTCAGTTTATAGTCTCATCCAAAGACTTTTGCAGTTCTGGGGGGAGTGGAGTCGGTACTGATGTTAACTCCACTACTCCAGGGGGAAAATATCCCCTTGAATGGGATTCGAACTTGCAAGCGCAATGTTCTTAACACTTGGCTATCCAGAGAGAGAGAGAGAGAGAGAGAGAGAGAGAGAGAGAGAGAGAGAGAGAGAGAGAGAGAGGGGGGAGAGAGAGAGAGAGAGAAGAGAGAGAGAGAGAGAGAGAGAGAGAGAGAGAGAGAGAGAGAGAGAGAGAGAGAGAGAGAGAGAGAGAGAGTTTCCATAACTTCATACTTCACACACAAAAACTAACAACATATATTATCAAAATAAACTGCATAAAAAGCTCCAATACGTCACTATTCTCTCTTAAGACAAATCAACACTAAAAGACACAAAAACTAGCATTGATTGACAGCTATCACTAATATCAGCCACAACCATGTGTGTAGCAATGGGCACCGCCATGTTTGATAATCTTTTAACTTTATGTCAGATAAATGTACAACTGTTTTACAACTTTTCACACCACAAGCCACAAACCCAACACACACTGTGTAGATTATTTTGTTACAATTAAAAACTCTGGGTTTCGATCAACACCATCATTTTCCCTAGCAAAATTTTTTTAAAATCATGACCTTACCCATGGGGACTCGCTTTATAGTCTGATCCAAAGAACTTGACGTTCAGTTGATGTTTTTAGGGTCAAAACTTTGAAGAAAAGGCAAGGCTGGGAACTGAACCCAGAACCTCACAGTTTACTTGTTGGCAGATGAATGTTTTAATGCTTTAACCATCCTGCCACCCTTCTTCAGTATTAACATGGCATTCTGCTTGAACTACTCTGACCTAGGTACACTACTTCCAAAATAAACTTTCTCACAATGATAACATTTCTCTCAAGAATTATAGTAATAGTGGCACATATCAACATAATTATCATCCACAATAATCAAAGCACAATGAATAAGATTTGACACTTACCTAAAGAAAACATGATCACTATTACAACCAAACTTGTGTGGGCAGCATATACACTTACTGCCTCTAGACAAACTAGGAAGACCTGTGTCCAAAGTTGCTCTCTCACTGTCAGCTGTCAACTCTGTCAAGGTTTCACAGGAAGAGGAAGTGACCCAACTGAGCATGCCTACATCTATCCTCACGCCTTCTTCCTTCCTTCACAATCAAAATTCTTTAAACATTTATGAATCTTAATTGTAACACAAACTACACAATACTTTATAAGCTAAACAAAATACTAATAAAAAAAGACTAACATCCCATTTTTTGGGGTTGACTTAAATAAAAACAAACAACACTTTTTAGGACTATTTTTCTCTTGTGTTAACACTTCAGAAAGTGTGCGCTTTGGTCATCAGTATCCATTTTTGTTTGTGACTCCTAAATTTTTTCCTGAATAAAGCTTTTTGGAGGGGTATACGCTCAAGTGCTCTTAGTTTATTTATTAAAATCCAGTCTCTGTGTGCATGCAGAAGATCAAGCCAGTGTGCGCCCATGGTACAAAAGCAAGTGCATGCATATTTTATTATTTATTTATTTATTTATTTTATTTATTTATTCTTTTATTTATTTATTCTTTTATATCGAGGATAACAGAATAAGCAATCATGTGCTTTTTTTCATCCGTCCCCGTGTGTATGCAGTTTTTGTAAATCATGTCATCTGTTCCTACCGGCACACGATGGCCTACTCTTACGAAAAGCGGAACAGTATTTAACGTGTGCGCAAGATGTTCTGCGTGCGTTCGCACACGGGGCCTCGGTTTAAAGTCTCATCCGAAGGACTTTTGGGGAGAGTGGAGTCAGCACTGATGTTAACTCCAGGAAGAAAATTTCCTCGACCGGACTCGAACCGGGTCTTCAAATTGCCAGCGCAATGTTCTGCATGAGTGACAGTGTGCATGCACATGTGTGTTAAAGCTATCTTGCTCCCTGCAACAACTGTGACATATCTTCCTACATTACATACACATAGGCAGGGACAGACCCCTGTATTTATGGTTTTTTATTTTTATTTTATTGTCGTCCTTGTGCAACAGAGTGTTGAGTGCAGTGGAAATCCCTTATATATAAGTTATCTTTTCATATCTGGCCCAGCTAATCAGAAGAAGAAACCAAGCGGCAAGAAAATCATGGGCATGACCACAAAAATTTGGGCTCTGTCACACCACAAGGTCTACTTTAACATCAGGTGCTTTTCAAATTCATGGACTCTTAAGACATCTCCATTGAGAGAGAGAGAGAGAGAGAGAAGAGAGAGAGAGAGAGAGAGAGAGAGAGAGAGAGAGAGAGAGAGAGAGAGAGAGAGAGAGATTTGATTTATTCTTTTATATCGAGGATAATGGATAAGCACTCTTGAGCTTTTTTACATCCAGTCCCCATGTGTATACAGTTTTGTAAATGTCATCTGTTCCCACCGGCACACGATGGGCTACTCTTATGAAAAGTTGAACAGGATTTAAGGTGTGTGCAAGATGTTCTGCCTGCGCTCGCACACGGGGCCTCGGTTTAAAGTCTCATCGGAAGGACTTTTGGGGAGAGTGGAGTCAGCACTGATGTTAACTCCAGGAGAAAAATCTCAACCCGACTGGAACCAGGTCGTCAGATTGCCAGCGCAATGTTCTGACCACAAGGCTGTCCCCCAGAGAGAGAGAGAGATAGAGATAGAGAGAGAGAGAGAGAGAGAGAGAGAGAGTTAGAGAGAGAGAGAGAGAGTTAGGGGGGGGGGGGGGGCGTTGTGGGTATCACTTGGCAGCAGAAAAGAGAGGTCAGTGAAAACTACATTCTGTGTTTACTGATAGGCCTAGTGACGATAAATGGGGACCGGGGAAAATAAGCGGGGGCCCAAAGGGGAAAGGCCACTCGGTACGGTCAGCTCAACGACCGTTTCCAGCCATCCAGTTGGGAACGACCTGTAGGCTATCGGCGGATGAATGGAAGTAAACCATCTGTATAGGGTCTAGTCTGTGGATGACGGTCTCTATTTGATCAGCCAGATGCTTTTATTTTCTTTGTTTTTTACTACAAGAACGGCCCAAAAGAAACACTCTGACGACATGGCATCCTAATGAATGCAAGGTGTTCTTTTCCCTTACACCACGTGGCATCAGCCACCTACACTTTCCAACTTCTCAATTAATTAATTTCTTGCCTGATTACCTTGACTCCCCCCCCTCCCCCCCCCCCCCCTTCAATTCATTTCCAAACTGGAATGGGCTGATCAAGAAACGATAACAACCACAGGATTTTTGCCCAGCTTGAGAGCAAGGGTCGCTGCTATTCCCCCGGCGCGATGTGCGGGAGGTAACACGACCCTAAAAAAGTGAAAAGCGATTCTCTACATATGCTTTGCCTGCAAATCGTGTATGTAGATCTGCATCAGCGTGTAGCCTACATACGTGATTAAAAAAAGAGACGATATAAAAAAAAAACCCACCGACTTACCACCACAGTACTGAAGAGAAAACTGGACGTGTTAAGATTTCATACAGAATTACGATCCCCAAAAAAAAAACACGGCTTTACACCCGCTCACAGGCCAGCACTGAAGCCGTTAGGCACAAAGAGAGAGAGGGGGTGGGAGGAGAGTGAAAA
>CM060338.1:30597808-30616288 GCA_030674155.1 Stramonita haemastoma | reverse complement strand
TTTTATATTATTTTGTTGTGGGAGAGAGAGAGAGAGAGAGAGAGAGAGAGAGAGAGGAGAGAGGAGAGAGAGAGGAGAGAGAGAGAGAGAGAGAGAGAGAGAGAGGTGCGCGCACGCACGCACACACACACACACACAAACACACAGAGAAGATGGAGAGAGAGAGAGGGGCCAGCCCCTAAAGATCACAGACTAAACCCATAGCAAACGACAGACGGTTTCTTTGATTTACCATCTTCCTTCACTTTTTGCCCTGCTGCTGACTCACCCAAACCTCTGTGTGTGTGTGTGTGTGTGTGTGTGTGTGTGTGTGTGTGTGTGTGTGTGTGTGTGTGTGTGTGTGTGTGTGTGTGTGATACTGGACTATAGTGTGTGTGGTAGTATGTGTGTGAGTGCGTGCGTGCATGCATATGTGTGTGTGTTTGTGTGTGTATGTATGTGTGCCACTGTGTGTGTGTGTGTTTGTGTATGCATGAGTGTGCGTGCGTGCGTATATGCGTGTGTGCATGCATTCACGCACGAGTAGGCACCACACACGCGCAGGGTGCATGCACATGTATACATAATAAAACGTGTAGACTTACCCAATGGGCTGATGCGTTCGTACATGGGCGAATATATGTATGTACATATATGTACATGTGTACATATGAATATATGCATGGTTTTGCACGTGTTCCACCTCGTGGAGTGGTGAGAGGTAGAGAGACAGAGCCAGATGGTTGTGGCAAGTGTAAGAATCAAGGCCACACCATAATGATTATATCCGTAAAATTATTAAGCAGTAACAGCAGTATCAGTACTTTGCTGCAGTCATCATCATCATCATCATAAATCATCTCATCATCACCACCACCATCATTATTCTATTTATGTTTTATCTAAAATTCTATTCTTTTATTTTGAGGATAATGGAATAAACACTCATAGGATTTGTTATACAAAGTCTGCGTGTGTATGCAGTTTTGTCAATTTTGTCATTCGTACCAACCAGCACACATTGGCCTATTGTTCCAAAAAGCAGAACAGGTTTTAATGTGTGTGTAAGATGTTCTGCATGCGTTCGCACACAGGACCTCGGTTTATAGTCTCATCAGCAGGACTTTTTGGGGATTTCGAGTCAGCACTGATGTTAACTCCTGAGGGAAAATCCTTGTGAACGAGATTCGAACCCAAGTCAGCAGATCACAAGAGATATGCACATTTCTCTAACCACTAGGCTTTCCCATCCCCCATCATTTTTTTGTTGCATTACATACATAACTGACAGAAAATCCATCTGCACACGTATATGGCAGACTGCAAAACTTCTATTTCTGATCTACCAATACTTAGCACCCAAATCTGAACCAAGGACCTCATTAAACTACCATAATCTGTTCCAACTTTCAAATCTGATGATGAACAACAATTCATAAGTAATGAAGATAACAGTCATTACCAAACGTAAAAGTACCACCATATTTTTTCTCTCTCCTTTTTTTCTATGTGCTTATAACACCCACTCCCAGCTATCCTGCTGATCTAAAAACAGTCCAGCATGAACTTTAAACAAAACAAAAATGCACACCTTTACAAACAAGTGTACCCCTCTCCACACACTCACAACAGCAAACTCATCACTTGACACAAGTTTTTTCTCTGCAAATCTATGATTTCCTTGTAGTTCTTATACCTTTGGTCACCATGGAACACAACATCCACTCCATAACATTTTCCGTGAATACTTCGAAACAAATTTAGCTTACACAAACATAGCCAGCATGAGATCTGGGCACAAGGAGTGGTTTACACTGTTGACTAACTGTATGTCCAAGACAAGTGAATGATTGATGGGCAGTATGATACTTCCATCCAGGCAGACTGAGACAATACAACAGAAACCAATTCAACACAATAAACAAAACAGACACATAGTAGCAGGCATCTGTCAGTCTCAGAAGACAGTGGAGCTCTTGAGTGCAAAGCCCAGGTAAGAAAAAAAAGACCCAATACTACACAAAACAGCCCGTTTACCTGTGCAGCATGCAGTACAGTACAGACAGAGGTGTAGTACAACAATGCGAGGTGAGGAAACACAACAGGCCTGTGGCTGTGTGTACTGTATCTGCAGACTGCTCTGGGCAGATGCCCCCAGCTGCTGCCAACACTGAATGATCCACAGACAGGTCTATACTATAGACTATAACCCATCATATCAACCACAACACCTCACACACTGTACAGGTGTCCCCCACATTTCACACCCACGCTCAACCTTAGCTAGGAAGCCTTGCTGGACTGCAGATACCAGGAATAAAATCTTAACCTTTATAAATGTATGGGGCATGCTAGCCCGATAAATAAGCCTGGGTTTACAGGCATGGAATTGTACTGGAACCAGACACAAGTCACAGGCTGCAGGGGCAAAACTTGGCAGTGCTAGGTGGACTGATCAAAGAAAATTCAATTCAAGATTTCAAAAGTTCCCTCATGTCCAGATCTGCTACTGCCGAACACCAATTTATGAGTACATGCCTTCAGAAAACTATCACACAGACCTGCCAGTGCTTCTCTTCCCATCATGTTTGTGTATGGAAGCAGTATGATGTTAATAAATCAAGGATCGTGTATGTAATTGATTGATAATGAACATTTCAGTGGGTTGAAGGAACATGAAATGAACTAGCCTGGAACAGGCCTGAGGCTTCACATGCATATATATATATCATCATGTTTTGCAACTGCTGATTAAGCTACATAGGTCTGCTAAAATATTTGTTTTGCCAGAGGTGAAATCCATATTAGAATATTCAACATTGACAACATGTGATGACATCCTCTAGAAAAAAAAAAAAGAAGTGAAAATGAGAGGGGTAGTCTCTAGCCATGGTGTGTGTGTGTGTGTGTGTGTGTGTGTGTGTGTGTGGTGTGTGTGTGTGTGTGTGTGTGTGTGCGTGTGTGTGCGTGTGTGTGCGTGGTGTGTGTGCGTGCGTGTGTTTTGCCTGTGTGTGTGTGTGTGTGTGTGTGTGTGTGTGTGTGTGTGTGTGTGTGTGTGTGAGTGAGGAGAGAGAGAGAGAGAGAGAGAGAGAGAGAGAGGAGAGAGGAGAGAGAGAGGAGAGAGAGAGAGAGAGAGAGAGAGAGAGAGGAGAGGAGGGAGGGGGGGGGAGGGAGGAGAGGAGGAGAGAGAGAGAGAGAGAGAGAGAGAGGGAGAGAGGAGAGGAGAAGAGAGAGAGGAGGGACAGACAGACAGACAGCAGAGAACAGACAGACAGACAGACAGACAGACAGACAGAGAGCAGTTCTAATTTACTTAAATAATACTACACTGCACATTTGATTAAGACGATCTATGATGCTAAAGACCTTGTCCTTCACACCAGTTCAATACAAGACACCATCACAATTCCACCCAGGAGAGACTTTTCCCAGAGCGGGATAATGCTGTGTAATATATATATAACCAGAACCATTTTTATAAAACATACATATTTTTTGTTGTATTTTTGTTGTTGTTGTATTTTGTACCACTTTATGTCACAGCAGATTTCTCTGCGTGAAATTCGGGCTGCTCTCCCCGGGGAGAGCGCGTCGCCACATGTGCAGCGCCTACCCATTTTTTTTTTTTTTTCCTGCATGCAAGTGTATTTGTTTCCCTATCAGAGTGGCTTTTTTCTACAGAATTTTGCCAGGGACAACCCCCTTGTTGCCGTGGGTTCTTTTATGTGCGCTAAATAGTGATGTGTAACACACGGGACCTCGGTTTATCGTCTCATCCGAAAGACTAGCGCCCAGACCACCACTCATGGTCTAATGGATGGGGAAAAAGTTTTGGGTCCAAACGGGGTACGAACCCCGCACACTCCAACCCGGACTTCTTGCTTTCTAGGCAAGGCGCGTGACCACCTAGACCACCGATCCATCCATGTGAACTGTCACGCACACAGATCACCAACTGAGAGATAAAGTACCCGTCTGCAAAATGAACCAGAGCACAAAACGGGATATATCTAAATAAATAAAACTGTAAGTAGAATACTGGATTGAATGATGATATATAACTGTGAGTAGAATACTGGACTGAATGATGATATACAAGTTAAAAAAATGAAATAACAAGAAAAAATATCAGTTTTTATACATTCTTACACCATGGTGCATGAACAAACATAAACTAAACCTCTTTGAATCTTTCTTTACATAAAAAATGCATATTACACTCCCCCCCCCCCCACACACACACACAACACCACTACACATGAGTAACAGAATGATAAACTAAAAGTGATGAAAATCAGCCAACCTTTTTAAATGTTGTGCCTCCCCAAAAATCAATTCACATTCCTCTTCATAAAAAAAAATGTTGAGAATTTTGATACTTTTCACTGACACAATGACAAAATAAACTCTAAAAGACATAAAACTGTATGAGAAGGATCCTATAATACCTACCAACAGCTGACCATCATGACCACAGGTCACCAGTGTTAGCTTCACATTTCCTCTCACCTGTGTGTGTGTGTGTGTGTGTGTGTGTGTGTGTGTGTGTGTGTGTGTGTGTGTGTGTGTGTGTGTGTGTGTGTGGTGTGTTGTGTGCATGTTGTGTGTGTGTGTGTTGTGTGTGTGTGTGTGTGTGTGTGTGTTGTGTGTGTGTGTGTGTGTGTTGTGTGTTATGTGTGCTGGTGTGTGTGTGTGTGTGTGTGTGTGTGTGTGTGTGTGTGTGTGTGTGTGTGTGTGTTGTGTGTGTGTGACAGTGTGTGTGTGTGCGCCGTGCCTATGTGCCTGGTTGTGACACTAATCATTCCTTGCTTTTACCATCACTCACCTAGGCAACATTGCCCCCTTCACCCCCCCCCCCCCCAACACACACACACCTGGTTCTCATGATCCATAAAGCAGCATCAACATCCTTGGACGAAAACTTGGAGTAAAACATGTCATAATGTAAGCTGACAGCATACCAACTTGTGAAAGCTGATGGCAATCAGACTCGTGTAGCCTGATGGCATACAGACTCATATAAGCTGACAATATACTGACTGATGTAAACTGACGGCATACTGATTTGTGTAAGCTGACAGCATACCGACTGATGTAAGCTGATGACGGCATACTGATTTGTGTAAAGTGATGTACTGTTTTGAGTAAACTGATGGAATACTCACTTGACTTCTCCCAAACTTCTTGAGGAACTGTCAGTGTATAGTTTGAATTTTGGGGTTTTCTCTTTGCAGTATGCTTTTGAGCAAGGCTGAGCTGATCCCTCTGCAGGTTGCAGTAAGTATATTTGGTATTTTCTGTGGAGTCCATACCACTGACCATACTGACTGCAACCCCTGCCCCCCCCCCCCCCCATCTGCATTTTATCTAATGAGAATGATTCCATAATGCATATATTAGTTATGTTAGTTCTTTTGAGAAAAACAAAAATCCCACCCAACACCTCAACCAAACAACTATACAAATAATGATAATGATTTTGAGTACTTTTCATTAACTTTCTAAAGTACTCAAAGACACAAAAAAGCCCCCCCCCCCCCCCCCACTCCCTCCTCATGCCTTTCTTTTCCTCTCTTTATAAATCATTCTTTCTCTCCTCTTTCTCTTTTCTCCACATCACCCTCCACCCCCACATCTCTCTTTTGCTGGTCTAATTTCTGCCCAGCACACTACTAGTACTTGATTCTGTCACTGGATCATGAAGAAATAATATTAATATTTAATTTGACAGTCAGCAGTAACTTCATGCTGGCACATCAAAAAAAACCCCACCACCAACACCAAAAAACAAACAAGTTACTCCCATACTGTGTGTGTGAGTGTGAGTGTGAGTGAGTGTGAGTGTGTGTGTGTGTGTGTGTGTGATGTGCGTGCGTGCGTCTGTCTGTCTGTCTGTCTGTGTCTGTCTGTCTGTCTGTCTGTCTGTCTCTCATTTACCTACCTCAGCAAAATACACAAGCTTAGCACATGTCAGACTTGGAGGAAAGAAGTTAGCATGTAAAGAGAAAATGAGGAGGGAAAAAACAACAACCCCAAACTAACCAACAAATCACAAGTGATCCTTAATTTAATGTACACACACACACACACACACACACACATATACACTGAACAGAAACGCAACACAACACTACAGATACCAGAGCTGACTTTGTACAAACCCACTGGAGAGAAGAGAACTAACACACCAAACTAAAAACAATCATTACAATAAACTAAAAAAAAAAACAAAAAAACAAGAAGTCTCTGGGATGCACCAAGGGACACAACTTCAGCCAACATCTCAGTTATCCTGAATGGTTCTCTCCCTTGTATAACAGACCTTTTCATTACGAACAATCTGGGTGTGGAATTTTACACTGAAGAAACAACAACCACCACCCCCCAAAAAAAAACAACAACAACAAAACAACAACAACAAAAACCTCCCTCTCCATAAAACCCCAACAAACCAAACCAAAATAAACAAAACACAAAAAACAAACAAACAAAATGCACAAACAAACCAACAACAAAAAAATCACTTGGTTGTTTAACATCTGCATGTCTGATACACACAAGTTTGCATTTGTCATCAAATCAAGACTAGGAAGACCTGGAGTATTTCAATCATAATCATTATTGTATCTGATGTGCTGAACTGGGTGGGTACGTCCCTTTTTCCTCAGAATTCCTTGAATAGAGAAGTGAATGAGCTGTAAGACTACCAGGTTCGTTCTGACCATCCAAACTGACTGACTGACTGACTGAATGGTCAGGGTATCAGTCTTCAATGCGTCTGACAATGAAATGTGCAGGTGATGGGGACAGAAAAGATCTGGAGCAGGTTATACGTCCAAGATGTCAATCAGTTTGACTTGGTGCCCCAGAGAGAGAGAGAGAGAGAGAGAGAGACAGAGACAGACAGACAGACAGACAGAGACAGAGAGCCAGAAAACTGTTTCATAAAGTGTAAAGGTTGCTAGCTTATATTAGTTATAAATAATTTCTTAGAATCAGTAAAGCCAAATTTTGACTCCTTATGCTGAAAATTGCTACTATACACTTGGATTTCTACATGTAGCAGATTAATCTTACATGGTGATGAACAAAGTACATCATTAGCAAGAAAATTTCTTTTTTTTTTAAAAAATAGCTTCCATTCCTACATAAAAAATTCCATCTGAAATTTTGTAATCTTTCTTTAAAAGCATAATACAAAACTGAACAAGCTGAAGAGTAGGAATAACAACAGAATGTTACAGATTTTGTGGATTTTTCCGAGCAGAGGTACTTTGAGTGGAAGTGTAAACTGTAAAGATGTCAATAACTGTCTCACCCCTTAAAAATCTTAAAACATACTTTATGTGGCTAGATATTAAAAAAAATAAATCTTTCATAATGATAGCTTGCAAGTGCCTATTTGATTCAGCATGCTGTGCCTTCTGGAGAAAAAAAAGTTAAAGTGTTGCTTAATCAATGCCTTTTGGCGTCACTGTCTGGTTTCCTAAGAAACACATACATATATGTGTGTATGTATCATTGTATGCACCCAGACATCCTCTTTCCATGCAGTTTCATTTTATTTATTTTATTTCATTTTATACCACTTTATGTCACAGCAGATTTATCTGCGTGAAATTCGGGCTGCTCTCCCCAGGAAGAGCGCGTCGCCATAAGAGCAGCGCCTACCCATTATTTTATTTTTTTTTCCCCTCAGGGATGTGTCTAAACACAACACCTGTGTGCATCCCCCTAACAATTTATAAATAATATACCAGAAATGCCAACAAACCCACAAAACCCACCAAAAAAAAAAAAAAGGGAAACAAAAAAACACACATACACACAACAAGATGAACACAAAAAGCACTGTTTCTTGACTGTTGAAAGAGCAGAAAAGGAGAAAGAAAGGCCCTGCTCATCTTTAACTTATTCTAGACAAAATGGATGGACCACAAACCAAGCTGAACACAAAAAAAATCTCAGTAAAACTAAAAGACAGACATTAACAAAGAATACAAATTAATACATACAACCTTTCAAACCCGTTCTCCCCCCCCCCCCCCTCTCCCCCAGTCTGTCAGGTATAATCAACAGACATAAAAAAAGTCAAAGAAGACAAGGAGTTGGACGGGACACATGTATAATACACACAACCACAACCATCACACAAAACAAACATTTTTAAACAAGACCCCACACACACACACATACATACACCACACACACACACACACAAAATCGCCTGTCAGGTTCTGTGAACAGACATCAACAAAATCACAGAAAACAAAGAGTTAGATAGGACACATATAAAAAAAAGAAAAAAAAAAGAAAGATAGGACACATATATATATATATATATATATATATATATATATATATATATAATATATATATATCATACTACAACAACCACCACCACCAGCCGCCACTGTAGTCTAGTGGTTAGGGCGTTGGACTCGTAATCTAAAGGTTGCGGGTTCGATCCCAGCTTTCGGCTATGGCGTTGTGCCCTTGGAAAAGGCACTTTACGGCTATTTTCTCACCCCACCCAGGTGTAAAAGGAGTACCAACCTTGTGTTGGGGGTTAACCCTGCGATAGACTGGCGTCCTATCCAGGGGGGGAGTCTATGATCTCAGTCGCTTAATTAATGCCACAGAAACCGGGATAAGCACCGGCCTGATGAGCCTTAGGCTCTGGGACAGACTTTAACTTTTTAACCACCACCAACACCATCACATAGCAACACAACAGACAAAAAAGAGAGAGACAACACGAGACATGGCCTAACCTGTCAGGTTGCAGTCCAGAGAACACTCCCCGATGGACTCGTCCCCGGAGATGGTGCTGATGGTGGAGGCCTGCAGCAGGCGGATCGCCCGGGGTGGAACCACGTCCAGGGAGCTGGGGGGGTCCGCCTTCCCACCCCCACCTCCTCCTCCCATCACCAACCTCCGCCCCTCCTCCCCCCCGTCACACCACCCCTCCTCATGGGCGTCGGGGGGCGAGGGGCGGGAGGAGGAGGAGGCGGAGGAGGGGGGATGGAGGGGGGGGGGGTGGGGAGGGGGGCGGCGTCGTAGGCCTCGAAGGAGAACTCGTCGTCCAGAGGGTGGGGGCGGTCCTTGTACTGCGCCTTGATGGCCCGGTAACGCTCCTCCAGCCTGGCGTCAGCGGCACTGACACCCACACTGCCACCGACACTGCCACTGTTGTTGTCAGTGGCAGTGGCGGAGCGCGGGGAGGAGCGCTTCTCCTTGAACTCGCGGTACACGTCCTTCTTGCCCAGGTTGTGGGTCTCCAACGCTTTCAGCTTGCGCTGCGTGGACTCCGGCAGGGGCTTGCCGGGACTGTCAGCGGCACCCTTCTTGTGGTGGCTGGAAGCCTCACTGTCCTGACTGCCCGCGCTGGTGTCCAGGTCCCCCCCCTGAGGGGAAGGGACACCCCCACCACCACCACTACCACTACTGCTGATGGCTGCGGCGACCTTGGCCTTGGAGTCCTTGCTGCGGGGGCCGCCCATCAGCTTGAGGAAGGAGTTGCGGATCTTGCTGCGCGAGAAATGCCCCGAGCTGGAGCTGGAAGCCGAGGTGTGGCTGTGGTGGGTGGTGGGGGGAGGAGAGGAGGGGGTGTCGGGGGGGTCCATGGCCACGCCGGCCGTGGCAGGCAGGCTCTGGGAGCTGCCGGCCCTCCAGCCGTTGTTGCTGCGGTCCTTGCCGTTGCCGCGCCGCTGCTGCCGCCCCAGGTGTGGGGAGATGCGCTTGAAGAAGTTGCCGATGGAGGTGCTGACCGAGCGCTTGGCCGGCGTCAGCTGGCTGCTGGCAGGAGGGGGGAGGGGGCCGCTGCCGCTGTTGCCGGCCTTGGACACTGCCGACACTGAGCTGGACCTGCACACAGTCATAAAGTCAGTTAGTGACACAGTCAGTGACACAGTCAGTGACCAGTTAGTGACACAGTCAGTGACACGAGCTGGACCTGATCAGTCACACAGTCAGTCAGTGACACAGCAGTCCAGTATACACAGTCAGTGACACCGACTGACCTGATCAGTCACACAGTCAGTCAGTGACACCAGTGACCCGTCAGTGCCAGTTAGTGACACAGTCAGTGACACCGAACTGGACCTGCACCATCAGTCACACTGAACTGGACCTGAACACACAGTCAGTCACACAGTCAGTGACACACCGAACTGGACCTGCACCATCAGTCACACTGAACTGGACCTGAACACACAGTCAGTCACACAGTCAGTGACACACTGAACTGGACCTGCACCATCAGTCACACTGAACTGAACCTGAACACACAGCAGTCACACAGTCAGTGACACACCGAACTGGACCTGCACCATCAGTCACACTGAACTGGACCTGAACACACAGTCAGTCACACAGTCAGTGACACACCGAACTGGACCTGCACAGTGAGTCACAGTTAGTGGCACAGTCACTGAGTCAGTCACACCATCGTCAGCTAGCTATCCATAGATCTACCTGTAGACTAGTTGACTGCAAGCCAGTCACTCTTTTTCAGCAACAGTTCGGATTCATGACTGTCAATAAATTCTACATCACTGCCTTCTTTGATTCTAGCTGACTGATCGAACAGACTATGGATCATCATCTGCACTGCACTGACACAGGTTACGTGTGTAATCTTGACTAAGGGACACCACGACTCTGCAGGAAGGAGATCCTTTCCTGTCCTTTCCTTTCCCTCACCAGCCTCACTGGCACAGTCAAGGCAGTGTCTTCTTCATGGTGCAGGGGACAGTCTTCACCTCACACCCCAGTCAGGAAATGGGGAGAGTATCAAACATCCCCAGCCCCAAGTACCGATGCAGCACTGGCTGGCAGACTTAGTTCCCCTGACAGACACAGAAATGCTCCGTATTGATTTCCACTCTCTCCACCCCTATACCAGCAACAGCAGCAGCAGTAGCATCATCATAATGCCCACATCTGTATGCATTCAGCCAGACAGAGCGGCAGATTGCCTTTCCCTGTCAGCTCTCACCATTGTTTCCTTTAGCCTTCATGGCATAACAGCCATCACAAACAGCGCCCATTGATTTCTTCCAGCTTGTCAGGCTTCACAGCCTGCCCTGTATGGCCATTGTTTCTCCTCAATAGCTCCTCTTGTAGGGTAACACGGCATGCACACGCTGGTGTAGGGAAATAAATTAAGGAGAGAGGGAGGGAGAGAGGGGGGAAGGAGTGTGATACATATCCTAGGAAAGTATGGGGCATGTCGAGGCTGTATGCATCCGAAACAAAACAAAAAACAGAGAGAGAGAGAGAGAGAAGAGAAGAGAGAGAGGAGAGAGAGAGAGAGAGAGAGAGAGAGAGAGAGAGAGAGAGAGAGAGAGAGAGAGAGAGACAAGGCAAGGCAAGGCAAGGCAAGGCAAGGCAAAATTCTTTTATTCGAGGATAATAGATAAGCACTCGTGTGCTTTTTTACATCCAGTCCCCGCCCTTTTCAGGGATAACATCAAGATAAAAAGATAACCTCAACTAAACAACAATTATAGTGATACAAATACCAAGAGCAAGAATACCAAGAGCAAGAGCAAGAGCAAGAGCAAGAGCGAGAGAGAGAGAGAGAGAGAGAGAGAGAGAGAGAAGAAGGACAAGGAGATCAATACAGTCAGACACACAGACAAACACAGTATACACCGCATGACAGCAGACAAAACAGCTGAACAGGACACGGACAAACAACCAGGTTTTTTTTTTTTTCTCTCTCTCTCTCACCTCTGCTGAGCCAGCAAGCCGCCGTTTTCCCGGCTGTCGGAGGAGGAGAGCGGGCCGGGCCTAGCGGTGGTGCCCTCCACACCGGCGTCCACCAGGGCGCGAACCTCGGGGCTGTAGTGGTCGCTGACCGCCTGCTGGTAGGTGAAGGTGCGCTCGTGCTGATACTCCCGCGCCACCCCGCCCCCTCCCCACTGGGGGCTGCCGCCCCCCTCCCCGCTGGGGCGCTGGGGTGGTGGTGGTGGTGGGGGGGAGCCGTTGGGCGCGTTCTCCTTGTCGCTCACCGCCCCCCACCTGCGGAATGCGGCCCCCCACAGGAGTGGAGGGCGTGGAGGCGGGACTGGGCGTGGTGGCGGGACCGCGACGCGGCGGGGGGAGGTGCTTGTGCGAGTTCTGCGACTCCTTGAGGATGCCGTGAGGACCCTGGGCGGCACTGGCAGGGTGTGCGGCAGGGTCCCCCTCCTCCTTCTGGGCCCAGTCCATCTTGATGATCTGGTCAGACAGGTCCCGCAGCTGGGTGGAGTAGTCCAGGCCCGAGTCTCGGGACCGCAGGCTGGCGGAGGCGTTGGCGGCGGCAGTGGTAGCCTGCAGGGAGGCGGCCGGGGAGCGGCTGTACGACGACGACCACGAGCCGCTCGAGTCCAGCTCGCGGCTGGAGAGCTCAGCGAACATGCTGTCCTCCGCGTCGGAATGGCGCACCGTCACCCGCGTGTCGTACGTCACCCTCTTGGGGCTCTTGGCGCGGCCGTGATGATGCCCGTGCCCGTGGTGGCGGCGGATGCCCACCCTCTCGCTGCGGCTGCTGTGGATGCTGCGCAGGCTGCAGGTGGGGCTGAGGGAGCGGCTGCGGTCCGAGCCGGGCAGGCGCTCCACCGAGTGCTTGGCGGAGAAGCTGGTGCGGTAGGGCTGGGGGATGCGGTACACCACGTCCAGCTCGCTGTGCGACGGCTTCAGGCGCGGCCGGTCCGGGCTCCGCCTCCGCGTCAGCCGGTCCGCCACCAGCACGTCCCGGCGCCGCCGCCCGCTGTCCAGCACCGACACCGGGCCTAGGGTGTCCATGGTGGCTGGGGGTAGGGTGGGGGTGGGGGTGGGGGTAGGGTGGGGGGTGGGTTTATGGTACGAGAGAGCCCAGTGGAAACCGCTGCTGCCCTACCCTTTAGTCAGTTGTCTTGTTGGTGTTGGTGTTGGTGGTGGTTGGTGGTAGTAGTGGTGTGAAGTGGGTTCCTCAGGATGGCGCAGTGATGTGGACGACAGCAGGGAGGTTGTCAGCATGGTGTGTTGTGCCTTGTCTGCAACACACAGTGTAGGTCCAAGCATTGTCAGTGGCCGTCTTAGACAGATCCAGATCTTCATTACAATCTTAAAACAACAATAAATCTTACCTCACTGAACCACTTGGTGACTTGCATATACTTCAAAGTTCAATGCCAAAACACTTTTCCATTCAGTTCTCAGCTTGTGAGTCGGTTTTTTTTCCCTTCTTTTTAAAAAAAAAAGTTGTTTACGTTGCATTTAAAAACTGAAAATAGCTTTACATTTTACCCACATGTGTAAAATAGTTTTGTTTAATTTACATTGGCAATCAAACTTATCACAGATGAAGACCTACCCTGGCTACATACACTATACATATTTGATCACAGGCAATCCCTTGAACAATAATATCTGCCTACTTTTCAATACAGGTATTCATTATCCAGTCATTCATACTGAGTTGACTTCTCCCCTTAACTCCCTGGGGAGTCACAGGGGCCCTGCATGCACTGAAACTTCAGGCAGTAACTAAAAAAAAGTCAGACAGGTAGAGCCTGGTGGAACTCATACCTCTGCAGGTAGCAGGGTGCATATATGTTGGATATGTTTGTTATGTACACCAATGATCCCATCACATACGCACAAGATGCAATGCTTGCATTCGCTCATGAGACTTTGGTTTATTATACTATATAGTCTCCTCCACAGAACTGTCAGGGGAGTGGAGTCAGTACCCCCTGGGAGAAAAAAAATCACCTCCAGCAGACTTCTCAGCAGACTTCAGCTACCATCAGACCACAAGACCAATGTTTTTGTCCATTATTATGCAGTCATTGATTATGATTACACTTTTCTCTTTCTACATGACATCACCAAGTGAATTCGTAGTCTCCGTGGTGAACTATGACCAACATTGCAGTCTCATCCCAAGAAGTTTCAGGGTTGTGGGGATTGTACCAGCGTAGGCTATCAGTATCATCTTAGTCCATCTTTCAGGGTTGTGGGGATTGTACCAGCGTTAGCTATTAGTATTACCCTAGTCCATCTTTCAGGGGGGTGGGGATTGTACCAGCGTAGGCTATCAGTATCATCTTAGTCCATCTTTCAGGGGGGTGGAGATTGTACCAGCGTTAGCTATTAGTATCACCCTAGTCTATCTTTCAGGGGGGGTGGGGATTGTACCAGCGTTAGCTTTAAGTACCATCTTAGTCCATCTTTCAGGGGGGTGGGGATTGTACCAGGGTTAGCTATTAGTATTACCCTAGTCCATCTTTCAGGGGGGTGGGGATTGTACCAGCATTAGCTATTAGTATTATCTTAGTCCATCTTTCAGGGGGAGTGTGACATAGCACTAGTGTTAATAGTCCATCTTTCTGGGGGAGTGGAGATAACACCAGTATTAGCAACTAGTACTACCCTATCCATCTTTCAGGGGGGGGGGGGTGACATAGCACCAGCGTTAGCTACTGCACTGGTGCTACCCTAGTCCATCTTTCAGGGGGAGCGGACATAGCACCAGCGCTACGTCTACTAGCACTATCCTAGTCCATCCTTTGTGCCCAGAAAATATTCCCAGCCCCTATCATGATAACAGATGGACAGGCACTCAACTTTCAAAGGAGGGAGGCCCTGTGATCATGCATCAGCCAGCCAGTCAAGCCAAGGCCACAGACAACGACCTCCATCCAACTGCACGCATATCTCCTTTGAGGCTGTAGGCCTATCTGGATGTATCTGTATGTCCCTAGCGTGATGCAAGTGAGGGAGGGGAGGATAAGCCATGGTTTGGAGTGGGTGAGGTGGGGGTAGCAGGAAGGGGTGGGGAGGGGGAGGGGAGGGGAGGGAGGAGGCAGACTTAATCAGTAATCAATAGTAGTAACTGATACTCCGTCTTCATCAGGCACACACCTGTACACTGACTGAGTCATAGATGAAAATCGATTAGTTCATTTTCAGCTGTGGTAGTAGTAGTAGTTGTAGTACTTGTTACTTGTAGTAGTAGTATAGTAGTAGTAGTAGTAGTAGTAGTAGTAGTAGTAGTAGTAGTAGTAGTAGTAGTAGTAGTAGTTAGTAGCTGGTCCGACCTTTTCTCTCTCGCTCTCGCTCTCTCTCTCTCTCTCGTGTGTGTGGGTGTGTGTGTGTGTGTGTGTGTGTGTGTGTGTGTGTGTGTGTGTGTGGTGTGTGTGTGTGTGTGTGTGTGTTGTTGTGTTTGTGTTTTGTTGTGTGTGTCTGTGTGTACAGAGACAGACAGACAGACAGACAGACAGACAGACAGACAGACAGACAGACAGACATAGACAGAAAACTGATGCTGAGACAGAATATAGATTTCGCACTTTCCAGAAAGTGACATCAATAAATAGGCATAGGGCTACAAGCAATGTGTACTCATGCTTTTTTGTTTTATATTATATAAAAATGCGCAGCTGACCTGACTCTCTCTCTCTCTCTCTCATACACACACACGCGCGCGCGCGACCTTAATCATACCGCGTGTAAGGAAAACGTGGCCTTACTCCAACTTCGAGCCCCTCTCTCCCCCCTCCCCCTTTTTTTTTCCAAATGTTTTTCCTACTAAGGTCGAAGATGGGAAACTCTCTCTCTCTCTCTCTCTCTCTCTCTCTCTCTCTCTCTCTCTCTCTCTCTCTCTCCTCTCTCTCTCTCTCCACCACACACACACACACACACACACACACACACACACAACACACACACACACACACACACACACACCACACACACACACCATCCCTGGAAAATATAGAAAGCAGCCTAATTCATTTAGACTGTTTACTCATGGCGTCAAGTCAGCCTGAAGTTGTGCGCAGCCTCACTTTATATTAACTTGTGTAAAGCTTTCATAATAAGACATATTTTATTATCGTAAGTCATAATTTTGATACTGATTTTGTTGCTATACAATATTTTTTTGGTTGTTGTTACTGCTGTTTTTGTTTGTTGGTTGGTTTTTGTTTTTATTTTTTATTCCACACCAAAATACTAAGCAGTTTGGCAACCCCCTTCATGTATGGGTCAATGGCATTTTTGTGGGGAAAAAATCATTCGAGTTCAAGTTCTCTCTCTCTCTCTCTGTTCTCTCTCCATAATATATATAAAGTATCATCTCGAATGGATACGACTAATCCAGCTTTCTATATAGACCCACCCGTCTTCTCCCCCTCCCCCTCTGCCATCTTGTCTTCTTGACCTTCTTCAGTCTACCTTTTTGTTGCCATGCCAACCAAGCGCCCCTCTCTCCCCTCCCTCCCATCCCCCTCAACCCTCTCTCTCCCTCAATTTCCTACTCATCTTCCATTTCCTGTTGCCTCTCTCCATGTAAGCTGTTTTGTTCAAATCTTGTCAATTCTTTGTTTAGATCATAGCTTTTTTTCCCTTTAAATTTCTTTTTCACACTAAAAAACGACCCCCCCCCCCCCCCCAAACACACACACACCCTTTGTTATAGTCTGTCTGTCTGTCTTTCTGTCCTCTCTGCTGGCCGTTACCAAAGCATTCAACTCAGGCTTTCTAACAACACACACACACACACACACACACACACAACACACACACACACACACACACACACACACACACACACACACATAACTTTTAGTTTTTAATGGTTGTTGGTGGGGTTTTATTGAAGGGGTGGGTGAGTGGGGTGGGTGGGGTTTATTTTGGACTATGTACTTTGTTTTAATTGAACGATTAAATCGTTTTTAGCTTTGTCACCCTTTCATGAATGAAAACATGACAATGAAATGTGGATACCCCCCTCCTTCCTATCTGGCTTGAGTGTATGTGTGCGTGTGTGTGTACGCGTGTGTGCATGTGTGCGCGCGCGCGCCCGGGCGCATGTGCATGTGTGTGTGTGGGCGTGCGTACATGCGTGCGCGCACGCACATGCGTATATACATATATGTGTGTAGAAAAGGGGAAAAAAAAGCAGTGATACTCGCTTACGTGGCAAGTCAAACCAGATCAACTATCAGGCAAAATGACATCAGACCGCGTTCACAGCTGAATCAGCACAAGGCCACAAGGTGTTTCCCGTGGTTTAACTATAAGCCAAGATCCCATACATCAAACACACTGAGAAGCACGTAAAAGAATTCACGGCAACATTACACTTGGCCATGTCCAAAGTCTATAGTGTCAAAAAACCCACACACAAATAAACAAAAACAAAAACCCAACCCTCCAAAACCCCTCTGTCATACTAACAGATAAACAAATATTGCAAACAGAGGGGTGGGGGGAGGAGATGAAGGAGAGGAGAGGAGGAGAAGGAGGAGGAGGAAGGAGGAGGAGGAGGATGGCGATGATGATGATGATGGTGGTGGTGGTGGTGGTGTGGTGGTGGTGATGATGATGATGATGAGAGATGATGGCGATGAGATGATGGCGATGATGGTGATATGATGAAGGCGAGATGATGATGTGATGATGATGATGTCCCTGTACTAGTGGCGAGTCGTTCAGCCTCATGGAGAGCAGCCCAGATTTCATACAGAGAAATTTGCCGTGACTGAAGCGGTCTTTGATTTAATAAAAAATGATAATACAACATGATACAATTTACTTGGAGATGTCGTCCCAATCTACTACAATAGATACTCTCTCTCTCTCCAAAAAATAAAATAAAATAAATAAATAAATAATAAAATTAAAATTAAAAAAATTAAAAAACAAAAAAAAGAACCACCACCACAACAAAAAAACCGCACACAAAATACCCCCCCCCCCCTCCCTCTCTCTCCTCCTCCTCCTCCTCCTTTCTTCTTCAGCTGCTGGCTTATAATCTACATAACTGTTCCAAAGGTCAGACATCTATCTATTCATTGACAAAGACTCTAAAACGATGTTGACGATTATTACCCAGCGAGGATTACACAGTCATACAAACAAACTTGTCCCAGACTTCATCTTTCCAACGACATTATCTCTCCATAATTTCTCATCGTAATCACGTAGACCAATTTTCTTTTTCTTTTCTAATTTTTCATGTTTTTTTTACCCCTTTATCATCAACGACGTCAGTCTCACCCTATCATCTATGTCAGTTGGAATTATATATATAAATAACTTTTTATTTATATGCCTCCCCCCCCCCCCCCCTTTCCCTTTTCCCTCTGATTTGTGTATCCCGCCTTTTTATCAGGGAATTCTCTCCCGTCTTTTATCATCAGTTTCGTAGACTCTATGCCATGATTTACATAAGGGGTTCTATGGATGCTGGAACTTTATCAATGATATTATCTTTTTTTTTTTTTTTTTTTTTTGGTGGGGGGGGGGGGGGGTTTGCTTACGCACAAGATCGAGAGACTCAGAAGTGAAAGGCGATTTACAAAGCTGTGTGTGTGTGTGTTGTGTGTGTGTGTTTGTGTGTGTGTGTAGATTGTGTGTGTGTGTGTGTGTGTGTGTGTGTGTGTGAGTTTGTTTGTGTGTGTGTGTGTGTGTGTGTGTGTGTGTGTGTGTGTGTGTGTGTGTGTGTGTGTGTGTGTGTTTTAG
>CM060338.1:30559460-30597708 GCA_030674155.1 Stramonita haemastoma | reverse complement strand
GAGAGGAGAGAGGGGGAGGAGGAAAAGGAGGAGAGAGGGGGGAAGGGAGAGAAGGAAGAAGAAAGAGGGGGGGGAAGTGAGGGGAAGGGAAGGAGGGAGGGGGGGAGAGGGGGGAGGGGGGGTGAGGGAGGGGGGGAGGGGGAGTGGATAGAGGAGGAGGGGGAGGGGGGGGGGAAAAGGGGAAAAGAGTAAGAGGGGAAAGAGGGGAAGGGGGGGAGGGGGGTGGAGGGGGAGAGACCCGGGGGGAGGGGGGGAAAAAAGGGGGGGAGGGGAAAAAGGGGATAGGGAGAGAGGAAAAAGGAGAGGGGTTTTAAAAGGGGGGAGTGGAGGGGGGGAAAATTTGGGAGAGGAGTTGGGGGGGGAGAGAGGGGGAAAAGTGGAGTGGGAGGGAGGGGAAAAAGGGGGGAGAGGGGGGGGGGGAGGGAAAAAGAGAGGGGGGGGAAAAGGGAGGGGGAGAGAGGGGAGAGGGGAGGGGAGGGGATAATGGTGGGGGGGGGTGAGAGGCGGGGGGGAGGAAGGTTTGAAAAGGGGAAGGGGGAAAGGGGAGGGGGGGGGTGGGGGGGGGGGGAAGGAAAAAAGGGGAGGGGGAAGAGGGGGAGAGGGGGGGAAAAGAAGAGAGAAAGAGGGAAAAGGGGGGGAAGGAGAGGGAGAGGAGAAAAAAGGGGGGGGGGGGGTTTTAGGGGGCGGGGGGGGGGGAAAGAGAGGGGGGGAAAATTGAGGGGTGGGGAGGGAGGGGGGGGGAAGAGAGAGTGGAGAGGGAATGAGGAGGAGGGGAAAGTGAGAGGGGGGAGAGGGGGAAAGAGGGAAGACGAAAAAAAGGGGGAAAAGAGAAAAAAAGGGGGTTTGGGAAAAAAAAAAAAAAGGAAAAAAAAAAAAACACACAAGAGGGGGAAGAAGGGGGGAAAAAGAGGGGAGAGAAGGGGAGGAGGGGGGATTTAAGGGGACGGGAGGAAAAAGAGAGACAAGGGGAAAAGGGGCAAAAAAAAGGGGGGGAAACAGAGGAGGGGAAGAGGGGGAAGAGAACAGGGAGGAGAAAAAGAAAAACTCGGGAAAAAGAACCCTTATTCATAAAAAAGGGCACTGGCCCTTACATAAAGGGGGGGTTGTTTTAAACAATACACTGAATGTTTGATAGGAATACTCGGTGGGTACAGCGGTTTTGGGACAAAAAAATAAAAAACAAATCCACAGGGAAAAAAAAAACAAAAACAGAAAAAAAAAAACCCTTTAATCCTTAAGACAACAAAACTTCTTTTTATTCCCAAAGGGGCTTTAAATTTTGGGGAAAAAATGATAGGAATTTCACGGTGAAGTACAGCTGTAACAAACATGTATACAAACAAAATCCACAGGGGGGAAGGGAAAAAAAACAAAACCCAAAAAAAAATTTCCCTTTTAAAACAACATAACTTTTCTTATTCCAAATATATATACAGCTAAATTTCTAAGGGTTTAGGATTTCTATACCCAGGAGCAAAAAGACCCTCAACACAGTAAGTGATTGGGGAAATTTTTGGGATTAATTTAAATTTGATTTTTTGTTTAATGTCATCAAAAAGGGGGACAACTTAAAACAAAAATGGGTTTTGAAAGGCAAAAACACGGGGGAGAAAAGAGAGAGAGAGGAGAGGGGAGGGGAGAGAGAGCGAGAGAGAGAGAGAGGAAAAGGGAGAGGGGGAGAGAGGAGAGGGGGGAGAGAAGAGGAGGGGAGAGAGAGAGGGGGAAAAGGGGGGAGATCTGGGGGGAGGGGGGGGGGGGGGGGAGGGACCCGCCACAACCCTCCAATCGGGTGGAAGGAAAACTGAAAGCCATTTTGTCCCGAGGCTCTGTAAGTGGTAAGGGGGTGGTAATATGGAAACATTTCCATTGCAGACAAAAGGGTTTTTTTCTGTTCTTTTCTTTCTTCTTTTTTTTTTTTTTTAAGAATCAAATGTTCAGCCCTTAAGCTTGGAATCTGGTGTGAGAAAGCAGGGCAATTCTCCTCAACACCACTGGGATCATTCCTTTTACAAGATCTCTCTCTCTCTCTCTAAGTCTCTCTCTCTCTGAGTCTCTCTCTCTCTCCTCTCTCTCTCTCTCTCTCTCTCTCTCTCTCTCTCTCTCTCTCCACTCCTACAACAAAACACAGGAAGTGGAAAAAGGGGGAGCGAGAAAGGACAAGAACGGGCATACAAGGAAAAGAGGAGAACCCCTCGGCACACAACACACCCAATGAATCGATGGAGGGCGAAATAGCTATTTTGTCCAGGGGGGGCAGTGTTGGTGGTGGGGGGGTTGTGATTTCGAGTGGAGTGGAGACGACATCAGCCATTTTCTCTAAGCCTGGGATTTGGTGTGAGGAAGCAGGGTACTTCCCCTCAATTTCCACTGGGATCATTCCTTAATACAGCCTCCCTCTCCCTTTCTCTCTCTCTCGCGCGCGCGCGCAGACGAGAGAGGAGAGAGAGAGAGAGAGGAGGGGGGGGGGGGGAGGGGTGCGTGCGGGCACAAGTGCACTCGTGTGCATATCATATGGATGTATGAAGAAACAAATGAATGGTTTATACAGTACATGCCAATATAAAAAAAAAATCTCCATACCCCTAAGTGTAATGGCAGGACTGGGAGAGGGACAGTTCTGTATGTAGTGCTCTGATACGGTGCTGAATATTCAGACATAATACAGAGCTCGACATAACAGTCCCTAGGGGGCTATTTTCACCCCTGGTACTGGAACTACTGGGGACGGGATAGCTCAGTGGTCAGAGAATTCGCTTTCCCCAAGCCAATATTAGGCAGCATCGAGTGTGGTTACAAATTGGATGGGTGACTGTTTGCATTCCTTGGGTTCAGTACAGCCCCCCCCCCCTCCCCCCTCCCCCAAGCTGTAAATGGGTATCTGCCCTCTTTTGGGTCTGGGAATGTAAAGCACCGAAGGTGAGATGGGCGCCGCTGGCCCCTCAATATGCTGCCCCCTGGAGAAGCTGAGGTCTCTGACACCTCTCCCCCCTACAACCACATAGGTTATGGAACACCTGTACCTTTACTGGAACTACTGGGTGCCTGTTTCATTTTCTGATTTTAGCTGCATGAATGAAAAAAAAATGACCAGTTTGTCAAGTCACTCAATAGAAGAAGCATTAGTAAAAGCAGCAGTAGTAGTAGCAGTAGTAATAAAGTTGTAGCAGTAGTAGAAGTTGTAGCAGGAGCAGCAGTAGTAATAGCAGTAGTACTAGTAGGGAGTGGGAGGGGGAGAGAGAGAGAGAGGAAGAGAGAGAGAGGAGAGAGAGAGAGAGAGAGAGAGAGAGAGAGTGAGAGAGAGAGAGAGGAGAGAGAGAGAGAGAGAGAGAGAGAGAGAGAGAGAGAGAGAGAGAGAGAGAACTCCCCCTATCTCCCTTTTTTTGGCTGCAGTCCACAGCTAACCGTACAGCTTGTTTCTGTCTGAGCACTACATAATTACACACCCTGCTGTTCAGTTCAGAGATGACTTTGTAGCTGCTGTGAGTGAACTGCTGCTGTAGTCTGTACAGCATACTTGGGGGGTGTAGCTGCTTATGTCATCTTCCACCTAACACTCTGTGTGGCTGTGCGCTCTGTGCTGGTGCTGCAGGGCACACAGCTGTCTGCTCTGACACCTGCCTTGCATCTCTGTTTCTGGCCTAACTTAAAAAAGGTTCTGTACATAATTCAGTGCACTGCACTTGTGCGTCATGTTGTTTTGATGCAATGTTTTTGATATTATGTTGTTTCTTTTTCTTTAGTTTTTTTTTGTTTGTTTTTTGTTTTTGTTTTTGTTGTTGTTTTTTTGGGGGGTAGGTCCTGACTTTCTTCCTTTCAACCCCCCCCCCCCTTCTCTCTCTCTCTCTCTCTCTCTCTCATTCTCAGCCATGTTCTATATCCTTTTGCAAATCAAACACGGTTTAGACCTGGTATTTTCGAGACGCCAGAATACAACTTACCGACAGCAGCATCTTATACTAGCACTTACTCAAAAACCCCTCCCCTAAACACACACATACACACACACACCACACACCACACACACACACACTACAATCTACACCACACCACACACCAGAATCTATCTATCTATCTATTTATCTATCTATCTATCTACTATCTCTTAGTCTGGCGACCGTGGGGGCACCCCTGAAGACTTGACAACCAGTTCCCTCCATTCCTCTCTCTGTTCTGCCTTTCTCAAAATTTGGTTGAGTTCTAGGCCTGTCCATTCGCTGATGTTGTCCTCCCATCTCTTCCTAGGTCAGCCTCTTTTTCTTCCTCCTTGGACAGTGCCTTGGAGTATTGTTTAAACTGCAAGTCCTTTTGATCTTGTTACATGCCCGTACCATTTAAGTTTACACTTCTTTACAATTGATAGAAGGTTTTCGTAGGTACCAACAGAAACTTCAGGAAATTCACCATGAAGGAATAATACACTTGTCCCAAAGCATGCAACATAGTTCTCTTGTTTTCAGTACTCCTAACCACGAAGGAATAATACATTTTATTTTATCTATATATTTTATATTGCATTCTTTTATTTCGCAGATAATGGAAATACGCATTCGTGTGTCTTTTTTTACTTCCAGGGCCCGAGAATTTTATGTATTGAAAATGTTGCCATCCATTCCCACTGGCACACGATGGCCTACTCTTCCAAAAACAACAACAACCGGAACATGTTTTAACGTGTGCCTAAGGTGTTCGCTTGTCCCACGGCACACACCACACTCCTGTAACTATCTGTATAAATCTCTCCGTGGTCAAACTGGAAGAGCGTAACGTACATGTATTCAGCACGCTGACTTTTCTGAACAGGTCAATGACTTTTTGTTTGGGTTTGTTGAGAAGAAGACAACACAAAAGACAGGAAACATTTGACGTCAATGCAGGCAGAGCCAGCAGTCTGCAGAGTCCGAAGGAACCTAGCAGGAAACTATAGAAAAGTTGCGTGCGCGTGCGTGCGTGCGTGCGTGCGAGTGTGTGTGTATGTATGTGTGTGTGTGTGTAGAGAGAGAGAGAGAGAGGAGAGAGAGAGAGAGAGAGAGAGAGAGAGAGAGAGAGAGAGGAGGAGAGAGAGAGAGAGAGAGAGAGAGAGAGAGAGAGAGAGAGAGAGAGAGAAAGGGGGGAGGAGGGAGGGGCAGAGAGAGAAAGAGGAGAGAGAGAGAGAGGAGGAGGAGAGAGAGAGAGAGAGAGAGAGGAGAGAGAGAGAGGAGAGAGAGAGAGAGAGAGAGAGAGAGAGAGAGAGAGAGAGAGAGAGGGGGGAGGGAGGGGAGGGGCAGAGAGAGAGAGGAGTGACAGAGACAGAGACACAGAGAGACAGACAGACACACAGACAGACAGACATGTGTGAACACACACACGCACACGCCCGCCCGCGCGCGCACACACACACACACACACCACACACACACACAACACACACACACAACACACCACACACACCAACACAACACACACACAACACACACACACACACACAACACACACACACACACACACACACACACACACCACACACACACACACACACACACACACACACACACACACACAACACAGAGGCAAGAGAGAAAAACACAAAACCCACACCAACCAAACCAAAAACCAACCTCGGTCATTTACCTTGCTATGTAGTAGTAGTATCGAACGTAAACCAAATCCTCTTGAACTCAAAAGATAATCATTCAGACTCAGCATGCAGCAAAAGTGGCTCTCAGCCTCAGCAGGGATCAGCCAAAGGACAAGTGAAGTAAAGCACTAACTGTAAACTCCCCCCTCCCCCCTTGTTCATTCATATATTGTCATTTTCAATCCTCAGCCAGTGTGGTTTTTTGTCACCACCACCACAGCACAATGTGTTTTTACATACCAGGCTCACCACCACCTGCCTGCCTGTCTGCCCTGCCTACCTGTTGATGGTTTTGTAGTTTTAACTCTGCAACCACAATGACTCATCCACACCCCCACCTTCACCCTCATCACTTAGCCTGCCTCACCTCCACCCCCCCCCCCAACCCCCCTCAACCTTGCATGTCCTGACTCCCCCCCCTCCACCACCCTCCCAACTTCCCCAGTTCACTTTCCCCATTGTTTTTTTATGACGTGTGTAGTCGTCGTTTTCTGATGGTGTAGTCTGTCAGATAGCTCACAAAGTCCTCTGAACCACACTTTGTGAATACATACTACAGTAATACTACTTGCATTCACGGTAGATTTCTCTGTGTGAAATTCCAGGCTGCTTTCTGTGTGTGTGTGTGTGGGGGGGGGGGGAAGTGGGGAGTGCGTCGCCACAAGTGCAGCACACCATTAACAAAAAAAAGACCTTGTCTGCATGTGGATTTTATATATCCTTATCAGAATAGTTTTTTTTCCACAGAACTTTTTCCAACTCTTGTTGCTGTAGCCTAGCTTCTTTTATGTGCGCTGAATACTTGTTACGCTGCCATAGGAACCTCCTCTGTCTATCATCATCTTATCTGAAAGACTAGCACCCAGACCACCATTCCAGGTGATGAGGGGAAAGTCCGGGCAGAAAGAAAATAAGAGTATTATACCTTAAGCTTGAATTGAAAGCCATTTAATTGCAGTCACGGCAGATTTCCCTGCGTGAAATTCGGGCTAATCTCCTCCCCCCAGGGGAGCGCGCGTCATTGTCACCACAAGACCAGCGCCACCATTTCCACTCAGTTTGTCGTTTCTTCCGAAAGAATAGCACCCTGACCACTGCTCAAGTTTTAGCGGAAGGGGGAGCAGTTCTGGCACAAAGAAGCAGGGATCAAACCCGTAATTTCGACTCTCAGGCAGGTGGTTTAGGTGTAGACTAACGCTATCTACTTTTGGTTGGTAATTCTTCCTCTAATCTCGCTCTCTCTCTCTCTCGACTCTCTCTCTCTCTCCAATCTCCTCATCTCCTCTTCTCTCTCTCTCTCTCTCTCATCTCGCGTAAGAGTAGGCCAATGTGGCCGGTGGGAACAGATGACATATTACAAAACTGGCATACACACGGGACTGGATGAAAAAAAGCACAAGAGTGCTTATTCCATTATCCTGCTATTAAAAGAATAAATCAAATCAAATCTCCCTCTGTGTCTGTTCTGCGCGCGTGCACCGTGCGTGCGTATGTATGTGTGCGTGCGTGCGTGTGTGTGTGCGTGTGTGTGTGTGTGTGTGTGTGTGTGTGTGTGTTGTGTGTGTGTGTGTGTGTGTGTGTGTGTGTGTGTGTGTGTGTGTGTGTGTGTGTGTGTGTGTGTGTGTGCTCTAAACAAACACTGTTAATTAATTAACCAAGCGAATGCGAAATACTTGGGGCATTGGGATTGAAAGACTTAGAACATACACATCCAAATTCTCAAGGACGAACTGAACTGACCCCCCCCCCCCCACCCCCAACCACACACACACACAAAATATAATACGCAACATTTCTTAAACACAAAACTTAATAAGTCCGAAACAACTGAAAGCCCCCATGAACTGGAGGAGCACACAAACAAGCTGTCTGATAATAGTCAGTGGGTCATGAATTGCAATATTGAAGCATACCAGATGCACAGGGCCGTTCTATATGTTTTTTTTTTGTTTTTTCTTCTGCACACCGGGGATGGGATCGATGTATTCCCTCCCTCCACAAGGGATTTCACATGCACACCATCAATGTCGACACGCCTCGCGACACGTTCACCTGACGACACGGCGTGAATCATACAACACGAACAAGTGTGTTTGTGTGTGTCACTGTGTGTGTGTGCGTGTTGTGGTGTGTGTGTGTGTGTGTGTGTGTGTGTGTGTGTGTGTGTGTGTGTGTGTGGTGTGTGTTGTGTGTGGTGTGTGTGTGGGGTTGTTGTGCATGCATGGTGTGTGTGTGTTCGTGTGTGTGCGCGCGAACTTGTGCATGTGGACATGAGTGAGTGTTCGAGGACACAGAGAGAGAGAGAGAGAGAGAGAGAGAGAGAGAGGAGAGAGAGAGAGAGAGAGAGAGAGGAGAGAGAGAGAGAGAGAGAGAGGAGAGAGAGAGAGAGAGAGCAGAGGGAGAAGTGGGAAGGAGGGGGGGGGGGGATGACAACATTGTTTGACAGCGCGAGTGTGTGTGCGTGCAAAGATATGCGTGCCTGTGTGCTGCAATTTTTTTTTTTGTTGGGAAAAACCCTTCGGAACTGGGGACTACCCTAACCCCTTGTTTTTTTTTAGGCATGTACATTTCATATAAGAGGACAATGTCCCTTAGACTCTTTGATGGTAATAAACGACGATTACTGACAGCAATAGCTCTACATTCACCACAAAAATGTTAATTGTTCTTCAACCCTGGAGCTCGGTCGCATGCTTGGAACGTTCATGTGAATGGTAGGCCGGTATTACGCAATAGAACTACTGCTGCTGTTGCTGCTATTGGTGGTGCTGCTACTATTGCTACTTCCGCTACCGCTAAGTGGTATCACACCGTTACTAACCTTACTACAACCGCTAGGCTACAGCTTAGATTTTTTTTTCTGCCTCTGTTACTGCTACCACATTAAATACCACTACTACTATTACTACTTCTACGACTCTACTGCTGCTTACTACTACTACTACCACCTACCGCTATATATATTATTATTACTACTACTACTACTACTGCTGCTGCTGCTGCTGCTGCATCTATCATCACCATCACTGCCACAGCAGCTAGCGCGACCAGACCCACCACCCAAAGCACTATCCCTACACTAGTGTTGCAACAATAACTATTAGTATAAAACACTTTCAACTGTCACTAACATGACAAAACCCTGACTACACGGCAACTTCTACAATCCATCAACACCACCACCACAATAATGTTTCACTACAACAACACCAACTAACTATATAACTCACAGAGAACTGCACAAAGGTGATGATGATGCACACTTGTAAGGAAAAGCACAACAACACGAAGACATCCCCCACACATGTAGGCCTATCCACAAAACCCACGCTTCAATAGCCTAAGTAAGCGTGTCGGGGCCACCCACACCAAACTGCCAGTAGGGCCTAACACTGTACTGGAAAGTCAGTCAGTCTGTCTGTCTTTAGTCCCGAGGTGGCCACAGCTGCTGCACCGGCTTACAGCCTGCAAACCTTGTCAGTTGTGTCAGACCGTGACATAGCGGTGCAGAAACGACATGCACTCTTTCTTATTGCCTAACATTGCACATTGCTTCTACTTTACTACCACTACTACTAGCACTACTGATGATGATGGGGTGGTGATGATGATGATGATGATGTGATGATGGTGGTGGTGATGATGATGATAATCTGCTGTGGTGTGTGAAGACGATGGCGGATGGTGATGTGATCATATGTGATTGATGATGATGATGTGTTGCTGATGCTGCTGATGATGATGATGGTATGTGATGATAGTTTCTTTTTTTTTTTTGTTAAGATAATTTCTAAGAAAAGGTAGGTTTAAGAGAGAGACAGAGATTTAGAAACTTATTGGGAACAGTAATATGTACAGAGTATTGTATAAGCAGGTGCAATAATTTATGATGCATGTATACTTTTCAATGTTATGTATTTATGATATAATATAAAATACGTATATGTATGCATGGAAGTGTGTTGTGTGTGTGGTTAAGTTGGCTGCTTGTTAATGCCTTGTGACCTTTGTTCATCAAAATGGGCATTGCAAACTTGTCTTCATTCTCATCATTTATCATGACCATGACAATGCAAGAAGATCAACCATTGTGGAACCAGAGCTTGAGCAGCCCAGAGGAACACCGAACAATGAGTCACTCCACCAACAACGAACTGGACCACCAATGAAACAGACCACCAATGAAACAGACCACCACGAAACAGACCAACCAGAAACAGACCAACCATGAAACAGAACACCAATGAAACAGACCAACAATAAAACATACCACCAGTGAAACAGACCAACATGAAACAAACCAAACCACGAAACAGACCAATCAATGAAACAGACCACCGATGAAACAGACCACCAGTGAAACAGACCAACAATGAAACAGACCAACCACGAAACAGACCAACAATGAAACAAGACCACCAGTGAAACAGACCAACAACATGAAACAGACCACCAGTGAAACAGACCAAACAACGAAACAGACCAGCCACAAAACAGACCACCAATGAAACAGACCAACCACCGAAACAGACCACCAATGAAACAGACCAACCACGAAACAGACCACCAATGAAACAAACCACCACGAAACAGACCACCAACGAAACAGACCAACCACAAAACAGACCACCAATGAAACAGACCAACAACGAAACAGACCAGCCACGAAACAGACCAGCCACAGAAACAGACCAACAACGAAACAGACCAACCATGAAACAGACCACCAATGAAACAGACCACCAATGAAACAGACCACCAATGAAACATGAACAACCACGAAACAGACCACCTATGAACCCCACCAACAATGAACAACAGAGGCCACCAATGAGAATAAGGTCGGTAAATGAAGCGGACCAGGACTCCACTGGGCCAAAGACACGCAACATCCACCAGGAGAGGTAGAGTACAGCAAGCAACACTGGACTAGACTAAACAACCTGCCTACAGTTCTGGCCATGGCCAAGAAAAAAGAACGAAAAAAACAAAAACACAAAGAAAATTGCACAGAAACCTCAACACCCATTGTCCATTAGCACACTCCCTGTGGGGGTGGGGGTAGGGGCAAAGTACAAAAAGAACTGTCTGTCTGTCTGTCCGCCTACCTGCCTACTTCTCTCTCTCTCTCTCTCTCTCTCTCTCTCTCTCTCTCTCTCTCTCTCTCTCTCTCTCTCTCTCTCTCTCTCTCTCTCTCTCCTCCCTCCCTCCCTCACCTCTCTCTCTCAACTAAACTTTTTTGTTTGTTTTGTTTTGTGTTGAGTTTTGTTCTGCTTTGTGTGTTGCATGACTGATCTCGATCCCCCACCCCTCCCTCTCCCAATGTCACAGTCAACGAGCAACACTGGGTCACAGCGACATACTGACAGAGGATCGATCCATTCACAGCGGGAGGCGAGAGAGAGAGAGAGAGAGAGAGAGGAGAGAGAGAGAGAGAGAGAGGAGAGAGAGAGAGAGAGAGAGAGGAGAGAGAGAGAGAGAGAGAGGAGAGAGGAGGAGAGGAGAGGAGGGAGGGAGGGAGAGAGAGAGGGGAGGGAGAGGGGAGGGAGAGAGGGGGAGAGAGAGAGAGGGAGAGAGAGAGAGAGAGGGAGAGAGAGGGAGAGAGGAGGAGAGAGGAGAGAGAGGAGGGGAGAAGAGAGGAGAGAGAGAGAGAGAGAGAGGGAGGAGGAGAGAGGAGAGGAGGGAGAGAGAGAGGAGAGGGAGAGAGAGAGAGGGAGAGGAGAGAGGGGAGAGGGAGAGAGAGAGGAGGAGAGGAGGAGAGAGGAGAGAGAGAGAGGAGAGAGGAGGGGAGAGAGGAGAGGGGAGGAGAGAGGAGAGGAGGAGAGAGGAGACAGACGCAGACAGACAGGCCGCCAAATCAGTACAGGTGTCATTTGCAATCCATTTGACCACCATCTGAAACCTTCAATAAAATATTCATAATTTAACAAACAAGGCCTGACACTTCTCTTTTTAACAACAACAACAACAAAAGTGATGCCAAGTTGTTTGGCGCAAGTGTTGTTACTAGGCAGTAAAGATTGGTTATCAGGTGAGAACCAACTCTGTCAGTAACAGAAAACGGCCTTCATTGTTTATTTGGCGCGCGTCGACACTGATCACTGAGTATCAATCAACCCAAATCAATAAGAAAACTAGCCGCAAGGTGGGTGCAAAGCGATAGATCAGATCAGTTATGGAAAACAGATTGATTCACGTGCATGTATGAAAAAGAGACATGGGGGAAAAAAAGATGTTTACCTAGAAAAGATATCAGTTTACATTAGAAAAGACTCAGTTTACACGGGAAAAAGAATGTTTACATTGGAAAAGAGACATGTTTACATTGGAAAAGAGACATAGGTTTACATTGGAAAAGACACAGTTTACATTGGAAAGAGACATAGTTTACATGGAAAGAGACTAGTTTACATTGGAAAAGACATAGTTTACATGGAAAAGAGACATATGTTTACATTGGAAAAAGACACAGTTTACATTGGAAAGGCATAAGTTTACATTGGAAGAGACATCAGTTATATTCAGAAATCAGTTTACATGGAAAAGACATCAGTTTACATGGAAAAGATCAGTTCACACTGGAAAAAGACATGTTACAGTGGGAAAAGGACATCATTTTACATTGGAAAATAGACACGTTTACATTTGGAAAAAAGATCATTTTACATGGAGAAATGGTCGTCACAGTAATATAACAACAGTTACGATAAAAAACAGTACTAATAAAATAACAATGATAAATGATACTAACATTTAAGAAACGTCTTCTCATGAAGACAAAAACCAAAGGCAGATTTACAACATGCAGAAATCTAGAAGAGAAAGACAAAAAAAAAGGTTGTAAGTGAATGTGTACTCTCTGTGTCTGTCTGTCTTACTCACACGACAGTCACACACATCTACTCACTCCACTCAACACCACCCACCACCACCACAGCCCCCACCACCACACACACACACATACTATACAGAGAAATGCAAAGTAACTCAACCACAACACGGGCACTGGCAACTAACATAAATTTCCCAGCCGCTAAGGGAGATGGAAACAGATGAGATTTTAAAGAAAATGTAAAGGAAAGAAGAGAAGGGGCTTGACAAAGAGAACGTGAGAAGAGACATCAGAAAAAAAGAGAGCTTTGAATCAATTCATGCAAAGTTTCAAAAACCAAAAAAAAAAAGTGGAAGCATCTTTTCCCACAAAGATACTGATGAGGCCCCCCAGTTACTGAAAACGTAGCCATGGTATACCAAGATGGATGGGTTCTGAAGTTTGCTTACAAGTCTGATTTGTTTTTATTTCAATTCCCCTCCCCGTTGTTCCTCGGCTAAGGCTCCGAGGTTCACCTAGGCAATGGTGAGATATTTGCGTAGGCAACCATAACAAAGGTAGCCACATTCCGACTTCGGGGGTATATGCTGGGTGTACTGTACGCGTGTTTCCGTAAACCACACCGAACGCTGGCATGAATGATAGGATCTTGAACGTGAATATATATATATATATATATATATATATATATATATATATATATATATATATATATATATATATATTGATCCTCTGCATGTGTGTGTGTGTGTGTGTGTGTGTGTGTGTGTGTGTGTGTGTGTGGTGTGTGAGTGATGTGTGATGTGAGTGTGTGTGTGTAGTGAGTGAGTGAGTGTGTGGTGTGTCTGTGTCTAGTGTGTTGTCTGAGCGCGTACATTGCGTGCGTGGTGCGCGCGAGCGTGTGTGTATGTATGTGTGTACGTGCGCGCGCGCGCGCGAAGGGAAAGAGAATTAAGACACTGGCAAATACACACTTGAACTTGACCTTAGAGAGTAAAAAAAAAAAAAAAAAAAAAAAAAAAAAAAAAAAAAATCCCCACCCTTAATTTCACCAGACGCCGCTGAGATTCGAACCCAATCTTGATGAGCCTATGGGATTGAAGTCGAATGGCCATAACCACTCGGCTCTAGCGTCTATCCAGATACATAGTTTTAGTACACACGCGGTTTTCTGCACTTCTTTTAGGGCAAACTTTCAGACATTGACATGCAACGCTTTGTACACACCTTGATTTTTTTGGGCAGTGCAGGATCGAACAAATCCCTCTTTTTTTTTCATTTATTTATTTATTTTTGGAATGCCAATCTAATTCTCAGGGGGGTGGAGTGGGGATATGCTTTAAAAAAAGACTCTAAGGTCACTCTCATTACCTGCTATCTCCTGGACTGCCTCTCCATAAATCATTCTGCTGGAGATAGATGGGTTTGGGATGGAAAAGCAGGCCGAAAGAAAATCATAAAAACAAAAAACAAAACAAATACTCTGTACGCATACATACAAGGGGTGAGACGAGACAGATGGAGAGAGAAGAGAGAGGAGAGAGAGGAGAGGAGGAGGAAGAGAGAGAGAGAGAGAGAGAGAGAGAGAGGAAGAGAGAGAGAAGGAGGGAAGGAGGAGAGAGAGAGGAGAGAGAGAGAGAGAGAGAAGAGAGAGAGAGGATGAGAGAGAGAAAGGAGAAGACAGACAAACAGACAGACAGACAGACAGACAGACAGACAGAACAACATCCTGAGAAAGCAACAAGCAGATCTTTTCAAAGCGACACAAAACAAAAACGTAAAGGTTAAAGAACAGAAAGTAAAAAACAACAAAACGAAACAACCAAAACACACCAAACAACCCCCCCCCACAAAAAAGATCTTACCTGCTTCGCTGCTACGGGAATTTCCACTAGAAGCCCTTTTCTCCAGTTCCCTGAAACATAGCGAAGCCAAAATGATGCGGGGCTATAGTCGTCAACAACATTGTCAACAACGACAACAACTTTTTTTATGACAACATTGTCTCCATCTGTCTCACACTGGATTTAGCCCAAGGCTTGGTTGACCACACACTTCACACACACACGTACACACGCACGCGCCTGCGCACTGCGCCTGTTGCTTGTGTGTGTGTGTGTGTGTGTGTGTGTGTGTGTGTGTGTGTGTGTGTGTGTGTGTGTGTGTGTGTGTGTGTGTGTGTGTGTGTGTAATCGTGTGTGTGTGTAATCGTGTGTGTGTGTGAGTGTGTGTGCGCGCGCGCGCGCGTTTGAGTGTGTGTGTGTGTGTTGTGTGGCGGTGTGTTGGTGTGTGTGTGTGTGTGTGTGTGATGTGAGCCTCCGAGTTAACTGGCCATTATTCACAGCCTCGTGGGCTAACAGCTTAAAGCAGACGTTTTTTTCTCTGCTTGTTTTGCTTCGTCTGCTCTACATCGGGATTACTTTACTGAACAAAGATTTCAACCAGCTTGAAATACGATACCCCCTATGTCTCTGTCTCTCTATGACTGCCACAGACACTGAGACAGACAGACAGACAGACAGACACACGCACACACAACACACACACACACATGCACGCACGCACGCAAACACACACACGCCCGGTGCGTGCGTGCGTACAGGGGGTGTGGAGGGGGAGACCGTAAGGAGGGAGAGGAAGAGAGAGAGAGAGAGGGGGAGGGGAGAGACAGACAGAGAGACAGATCATACAAAAAATCGGAAGAGGATAGACGGGGAAGAGGAGCAGAAAAGATATGATCCACAAGTTCATGCCGTACGTTTTTTGAGTGACAGAGAATACACACAACCCTCCTTTGTGTTGATAGGACAAAGAAGAGACAGACAGACAGACAGACAATCAATCTGGGCACCTCTCCCCATCCATCTCCACTGCCAGCCAGATCTAGCATTAGATCCGCCTAGCCAAGCCGACACACACAACGATAGGGCAGTCTGTTTTCTCTGGTTGACATCCTTATCATATTGCATTCAAAAGCTTTTTTCTGTTTTTTGTTCTTCTTCGGTTCTTGACACAAGCAAGCACTGTCCATGACAATTTCCATTCTGAGCAGTTCTTCTTTTTACTACCCCCCCCCCCCAAAAAACAAAAAAAAAAGAAAAAACAAACCCCCCCCTCCCAACCACTTCTCAACCCCCACCTCCCACCCTCACAGCTCTTGCTCCTCTTCCACCTGACATGATAAAAAAACAAAACATAAGCTAGAAAAGGTTAACTCTTGATTTGCCTTGTTTGCTCCCTACCCCCACCTGTGTACATGGTGTGTGTACGTGGTGTCGTAGGTGTGTGTGTGGTGTGTGTGTTGTGTGTGTGTGTGTGTGTGTGTGTGTGTGTGTGTGTGTGTGTGTGTGTGTGTGTGTGTGTGGGGTGTGTGGGGTGTTGTGTGTGTGTGTGAGGTGTGTGTGTGTGGTGTGTGTGTGTTGTGTGTGTGTGTGTGTGTGTGTGTGTGTGTGTGTGTGTGGTGTGTGTGTGTGTGTGTGTGTGTGTGTGTGTGTGTGTGTGTGTGTGTGTGTGTGTGTGTGTGTGTTGTGGGTGTGTGTGTGTGTGTGTGTGTGTGTGTGTGTGTGTGTGTGTGTGTGTGTGTGTGTGTGTGTGTGTGTGTGTGTGTGTGTGTGTGTGTGTTCAACAAAGCCTTTTTTTATTCTCGAAAACCACTTCCACAAATGCCACCAAAATAATCATAAAACATTGCGTTTCATAATATGGTGGTGTCTTATGTTACATATACAACGAACTACAACATCATAACACTTTTTTCCGAATGATTAAAATTGCAAATAATACCACAGACTCAGTTATTTCAATATTTCTCGACTGAAGATCCATTTTTCACGACTCCAGCGCCAACTCCCCACCTCCACTCCCCCAAACCACTAAACACTCACTCCTCTCTCTCTCTCTCTCTCTCTCTCTCTCTCTCTCTCTCTCTCTCTCTCTCTCTCTCTCTCTCTCCTCTCTCTCTCTCTTCTTCATCCGTCACAGAGACACAGACCGACACACAGACACAGACGCATTACCCCCAGGATCCTGTGACATTTACAGACACACAGGTTATTCCCACTGCCCTATTCACACTCATACACGTGTGCACGCACACGCACGCAAGCGCTCACAACTTCTACACCCACATAGAGGGGAGAGACAGAGACAGGGAGACAGAGAGAGAGGGAGGCAGGAGGAGGGAGGGAGGGAGGAAGGTAGAGAGAGAGGAGAGGAGAGAGAGAGAGAGAGAGAGAGAGAGAGAGAGAGAGAGAGAGAGAGAGAGAGAGAGAGAGAGAGAGAGAGAGAGAGAGAGAGAGGAGAGAGAGAGAGAAGAAGAGAGAGAGAGGCAGGCAGGCAGATGTAGAATTATATATATATATATATATATATATATATATATATATATATATATATATATATATATATATATATACATACAAACAAATAGCACAGAAACACACCGTGCACAACAACATTAGCAAAACAAAACATACAATCTCTTTGGCAGGCCATATTGTGCACAAATATCACACACACACACACACACACACACACACACACACACACACACACACACACACACACACACACAGTGACACACACACACTATCTGTAGCAAAACACGGCAAAAAGTGCAGCAGCAGAAGCAGCAACAGATGCAGATAGGACAGCCATCAGGACTCCCCCACCACCACCACCACCCCACAGCCCTACCCTTCCGTTCCCCCTGTCTGGCCAATTATGCACAACTTAACCACAACATTCCTCTCTCCCCTCCACTATCAGCATCATCCTCCTCCTCACCACTTCTCTCCTCCCTCCCCTCCATCATCTCATCTCATCACCTCCCTCCTCTCCCATCACCATCATCATCACCACCTCCCTCCTCTCTCCCTCCACCATCCTCATCACACCTCCCTCCCCTCTACCATCATCATCTTCATCACCTCCCTCCTCTCCCCTCTACCATCATCACCACCATTACCCTCATCACCTCCCTCCCCTCCACCATCCTTATCACCTCCCTCCTCTCCCCCTCTACCATCATCACCACCATTACCCTCATCACCTCCCTCCCCTCCACCATCCTTATCACCTCCCTCCTCTCCCCCTCTACCATCATCATCACCATTACCCTCATCACCTCCCTCCCCTCCACCATCCTTATCACCTCCCTCCCCTCTACCATCCTCATCTTCATCACCTCCCTCCTCTCTCCATAGTCACGCATCAAAACCATTGAAACCATCCCGGTTCTGAATTAAAATCCCGAGCTCTGAGAGCTGATTTTTTTCCATTCACAAAGGACATACAACGCTAATGTATACTGTATGTATAATGTGAAGTAGGCCGGCTGCCACTCCATGACTCACATCACACTCTCTGCTCGTTCCAGCACAGGCCGGGTGTCACGCACGTGTACGTCAATCTGTGTTATGTTGTGACGTGTGGCCGAGGCCAACAGACTTTATTCGGTTATTGATCATACATGTGATCATTAATTAAGTTCCCAGTGCCATTGTCTACTGTATACCATAATCATGTTGTCAAGCCTTCAAATGTTATGTTGAGATTATCTGCAAGCCTTGACAAGTTCTTAGCATAAAACAACCTGCACTCTCCTTCTAAGAAGCATTCTTCTTACGCAGAAAAAAAAAATCCTGTGAAGTCGGGAGTATGGCTGCTTATTTTATTTGGCCAGGCATTTGAAAACAGTCATGAACATTCATACATGTATGTATGCAAACTTCTCACTCAGTGTATTAATTTTCACAGTCTTAAGGTGATTCTTAGATGGGATGAGTGGGTTAGAGCATCATTATTATCATTCTAGGTGACCCCCAGAAGGTTGTTAAGCTGAGGAACGCGCAACAACATCAATCTCTATGTTACTGTTAGTTGTTTCATTTATTTTATTCTTTTATATCGAGGATAATGCATTTTTTTAAGCACTCATGTGCTTTTTTAATCCAGTCCCCGTGTGTATGCACTTTTTGTAAATCGTGTCCTCTGTTCCCACCGGCACACGATGGCCTACTCTTTCGAAAAGCGGAACAGGATTTAACGTATGCGCAAGAAGTTCTGTTGATGATTGTAGCATGGCACTGATGGTGTGCAAACTAGGCTCTAAACTCCCGAGAGACAGCAAGCAACACTCTCATCGTCACACACTGAATAATGAACTCGGATGAGGTGCCAAATGTTAATGACCTCAGATCACAACATGCCAAATGTTGAACATAATGTCCAAACTTGATTCTCTCTCTCTCTCTCTCTCTCTCTCTCTCTCTCTCTCTCTCTCTCTCTCTCTGCCTGCCTGTGCTGTCTGTCTGTCTGTCTCCCTCTCTTCTGTGTGTGTGTGTGTGTGCGTGTGTGCACACGCGCGCGCGCGCGCGTGTGTGTGTGTCTGTGTGAGCGCGCGCGCGCTTCTGTATCTAGTGTCTGTGTGTGTGTGTGTGTGCATGTATGCGTCCGCATCTATATATACGTATGTGCATGCATGTGTGTGTGTGTATGTCTTCGAACACATGTACGTGTGTGTGCGCGCGCACGCGTGCGAGCGTGTGTGTGTGTGTTGAGTGAGTGTGAGAGTGTGTGAGAGTAAATATGTGTGTGAATATGTGTATGTGTGAATGTGTGAGTGTGTGTGTGTGTGTGTGTGTGTGTGTGTGTGTGTGTGTGTGTGTGTGTGTGTGTGTGTGTAAACGGGGGTAAAGAGAGGAAAGGTGGGCACTGAAAATCAATTCCTCTATATTTCAACAACAACAACAAAAACCACATAAAACACCCAAAAAATACCGATGGACTGACAGAAATTGAAACCTAAAACTTCAAGCCAAGATGTCTTCCAAATCCTGTTGGATTGATCCCAACCCTGGCAATCCTTTCCGTATTTACATTGCTGATCCTTGAAAATGCTAGCCGCGTATGCGCAGAGTTGTGTCCACGGCGTGCCTCTGTGTGTGTGTGTGTGTGTGTGTGTGTGTGTGTGTGTGTGTGTGTGTGTGTGTGTGTGTGTGTGTGTGGTGTGTGTGTGTGTGTGTGTGTGTGTGTGCGTGTGTGTGTGTGTGTGTGTGTGTGTGTGTGTGTGTGTGTGTGTGTGTGTGTGTGTGTGTGTGTGTGTGTGTGTGTGGTGTGTGTGTGTGTGTGTGTGTGTGTGTGTGTGGTGTGTGTGTGTGTGTGTGTGTGTGTGTATGGTGTGTTATGTGTGTCGTACAACGTATCTACACGATATTTTTTTTCTTCTGGATAATGAAAAATGCAAAAAGTAATAAACCGCATAGTGGATTTTCTCACAATCTTCTGGAAAATGAAATAAACGCCACGAGACGAAAACCATTATTGTTCTTACTATACTAATCTTAGTTTGGAAAGAACACACACACACACACACACACACACACACACACACACACACACAACACACACACACACACACACACACACACACAACACAAGAGAGAGAGAGAGAGGAGAGAGAGAGAGAGAGAGAGAGAGAGAGAGAGAGAGAGAGAGAGAGAGAGAGGAGAGAGAGAGGAGAGAGAGAGAGAGAGAGAGGAGAGTGAGTGAGTGAGTGAGTGAGTGAGACAGACAGACAGACAGACAGACAGAAGAGACAGACAGAAGAGACAGAGAGAGACAGAGAGAGAGAAACCCCATAATGGATTTTCTCGCATGAAGATGAAAAAATGTCTCTTTACTCGCGTCTGACTGAAGTGGTTTCAGTTTTTTCGTTGCCTTTTTTAAGGGGGTGGGGAGGGGGAGGTAACTTTGTTAATTATGCATATTCAGAGTTTTTTGTTGTTGTTATACTACTTATAGCTGTGTTGTTTATTCTTTCTTTTTTTGTTTTTGGTGAGCACAAGTGGACAAACAAACGTACTAAAGCAAATGGGTCGCATTCGTCTCCATCCCGTGCAACAGGCACTCCGTGACATTTCTAAAATATCACACAGGCGTTTCTTTCTCATCATGTAGAGCTGCGAATACATACGACCCTGCTTTTGTTTACCATCATTTAGCTGTGCATGTTACTGATTACATTACATACATACATACATACATCTCCGCAGGGAGGATTAGGTCATTCTTCCAGCTGTTGTTGCTCTGCTGCTGCTGCTATTGCTTTTGCACCTACTGAGATTTAGTCATTTACATCGCCACACACACACACACACCACACACACACACACACACACACACACACACACACACACACACACACACCACACACACACACACACACACAGCATTCAGACCTGCTGCTCGACACGTTAATGCCCTGACACCTCGCCACGTGTGAGCCCATGTGCCCCACTCGCTGACATTGCGCATCCCTGTCTGTCAGGATTTATCATCTGGCATCCGCTACATAGATGTATTACCCTGTCAGTCTATGCCTGCCTGTCCCCCCCCCCTTCTCTCTTCTCTGTTGTCTGTTATGTGCGTGTTTGTGTGTTGTGTGTGTGGAGTGTGTGTGTGTGTGGTGTTTGTGTGTGTTGTTGTGTGTCTCTCTCTCTCTCTCTCTCTGTCTCTCTCTCTGTTGTTGTTGGTTTGGTTTTTGTTGTTGTTCTTGTGTTGTGTGTGTGTGTGTGTGTGTGTTGTGTGTGGTGTGTGGGGTGTGTGTGTGTGTGTGTGTGTGTGTGTGTGCTTTTTTGTTTGTTTGTTTGTTCTTCTTCTTAAGAGCATAGTTTAAAGATGAGCTTATCCATTTACTCTTTAGAAATAAACTGTTCAAGTTCTCTCTCTCTCTCTCTCTCTCTCTCTCTCTCTCTCTCTCTCTCTCTCTCTCTCTCTCTCTCTCTCTCTCTCTCCCTCCTCCTCCCTCCCTCCCTCCCTCACCCTCACTCTCTCATATTGGCATGCTTACTAGCAAGCTTACGTGCTGGGTATGACACTATTACAAAAACCTTTCCTTTACCTTGTTTTTCCACCTTTTCTTTTTTTCTTTTTTTTCAAGGAAGACACATACCTCCTTTTTTCCTTTGCTTGTGATCATTAGTGACTGATCGTACGTACGTATACTGATGTCATTTACAGATCACGTACAGTTATTTTTGTCACTTCCTGATGACAACCAGGTGGGAACTGCTTTGATGGACTTTTTTTTTCTTCCTCTATCGTGTTACTTTCTTTCCTTTGAAGGCTACATGCCAAAGAACTTGCCCCCCCCCCCCCCCCCCCTCCTTCTCTCTGACTTCAAGACTTAGCATAGAATGGATTGTTTGATTTCTTCTTCTTTTATTATCGGAACGATATACACACATATTATAGTATATATATACTTTTTTCATTCATATTTTTTGACAATGTGACACTCATTCAAAAATCAAGGACTTATCTTTATAAATACAAGATAAGAATCAGAGCCACTGTCTGGTTAATGCTGCTTCTTTTACTAGTCTCAACACAGGCGAACATACAGACTTAGAATCAATATATTATTATACACAATGAATGGGGCTAAAAGACAGAAAGAATGAACGAGAGGGAGGAAGAAAGAAAGAAGAAAAGAGTAAAAAAAGTAAGTAAGCCAGAATGAAAGTAAAGGGTACAGACTCAAATGAGAAAGAAAGAAGAGAAAGAAACGGGGGAAAAAAGAAAAATAATTACATTACTAGAGTACAGCGAACTGAAAACTGTGTTCAGTTAACTGGACATCTCCAATCACTTCATCTGTTGTTGAAAGATGAAAGCTATCAGTTATAAATATTCTGCAGTAGTCAAGATTTGTGAGAATCAATACTACAACTTAGTGACTGACAGACTTCAACTTGATCCAGGTCACTTTACCTTGCGCCATCAAATGCGTTCGTACGTGCGTAAGCGCACGCGCGTGCGCGGAGCGGATGTGGGAAAGAGGGAAGGGATATTCCCCCTCCATCCCATCCCCCCCCCCTTCTCCCCCCCCCCTCTCTCTCTCTCTCTCTGCCTTTAAAGTTTAATAATTATCATCCACGAAATTTAAAAAAAAAAAAAGAAAGAAAGAAGCCTCTCCCCTTCTCTCTGCCATCTATCATCCTCGAAATAACCCCCCCCCCCCCCCCCCTTCTCTTCTTTCTCTCTGTCATCTATTAACCCCCAGATTGAATAAGAAATGCCTTGCCTTGCACCTCTCTCTCTCTCTCTCTCTCTCTCTCTCTCTCTCTCTCTCCTCTCTCTCTCTGTTCGTTGTGAAGATCTTTCCTTGCCTGCGCTGTCCTTGCTCCAGTCCTTCCCTCTCTCTCTCATCTCTCTCTCGTGAAGGACGCTTGTGCGCGCTTGCATGAAGCGTGTCCCCTCCATCCCTCCCTCCCTCCCCTCTCTCTCTCTCTCTCTCTCCTTGTTCTACTATTTCATCCACAATTTCTCTGCTCTCTCTCTTCTCTGTGAGCTTTCCCTTGCCATGCCGTCCCTCCCCTCCCTCCCTCCCTTCTCTCTCTCTCTCTTGTCATCTCTGATGTCTTCCTTGCCTCTCTCTCTCTCTTCTCTGAATGTGTTGTGTCTTGTGTGGGGTGTGTGTTTGTGTGTTTGTGTGTGTGTGTGTGTGTGTGTCGTGTGTCCTGTCTCTCTCTCAGAGCTTCAGGTGATGTGGCGGCAGGCAGATCCTGACTGTAAAAGGAGACTCTCGTGACTGTTGCGATGCGATGTGAAACATTACAGGAGACTCTCGTGACCGTTGTGATGCGATGTGAAACATTCAAACTACAGGTCTCCTTTTATCATAGTACTACAAACAAAGTTCCTCCACACAGGAATCCTACCTAGCTTTCTTTCCCTCACCAACATGCCTAGGAGGCCGTGTTTTATGGAACCTGGCTGTCACACACGGGTTGAACTATATAGTAAACTATCAGATTCAGCAAACGCTACTGTCGTGGGGACATTGCCTCGATTCCGGTCTTTAACCCCCGCGCGCGTGTATGGTGCGCGTGCGCGCGACGCGCGCTGTTTGTGTGTGTGTTGTGTGTGATGTGTGAGAGAGAGAGAGAGAGAGAGAGAGAGAGAGAGAGAGAGAGAGAGAGAGAGAGGAGAGAGAGAGAGAGAGAGAGAGAGAATCATTGTTCTAACAATGAGCATTTTGTGGGACAAAGACCATCCATTTTTTTCATCATTCTTCAGACTCCACAGATTCACGAACGGTGAAGTTTTGCTGTATGCACCATCTTTACTCACCATTTAGGTGCTGCATCCTGATTTCGGGGAAACTGCTAAATAAATTCGCGTGCGTGCGCGCGCTGGTTGTGTGTGTGTGTGTGGTGGTGTGTGTGTGTGTGTGTGCGTGGTGTGTGTGTGTGGTGTGTTGTGTGTGTGTGGTGGTGTGTGTGTGGCGCGCGCGCTGCAAACAACTATCTATTAATACTGCCACTTTGAAGTTGCCGAGGTCAACGTAAGTTAAACGTCAAACTGGGAGACTATGTCCATCCACAATGAGGTTTAATTAATAAATACAAACTTCTCTTACTCGTACCAACATACAGTATCCCAAAAGTTTATAAACAAGCATTACTTCAAACTAGAACCACAATCAGGGTCACCGGCCCACAATACAGTTAATTATGGCTTTCTGGCCCTCAGTGGGCTATCATGACATAAACAATTTTATACAACGTGAACCAAATACCATCTGAAAGAAAAGTACAGACCAAAAAAAGTTCCACATAACATGTAAGTAATTACAACCAAGTCGCAATCTGTTTCAGGTTCATAACAGAAGATAAGAGAAATGAGGGGGGGGGATAACAGAATGAGCACCTACAAACATTAGCAGTGCACCGGCAAAGCTACTACCACCCCACAACCACCACCACCCCATCACCCACCCAGACGCTGAGTTGAGCTGCACTCGGCTAGTAGGCTAGCCCTGCACATTCCTGGTGGGTCCAGCTAATCAGCTTAATGCAGGCAGCCTGGCTGTAGTGGCCACATCAACCTCTAAAGCCAGCAGCAGGAGGGCAGAGAGCAGCAGAGCCACACGCGCTAACGTCAGGCCCCTGTGGTCGCCCCATCAAAAGCCGCCAGGAGGCCGGCATCTGAAAGGGGACTAGGCTACCTACCTGCCTCACTGCCCAGAGGCAGGTTGGCGTGTAACCCACCCGTCATTACCAATATCATCATCATCACCTGCCCGTCTGCACGGCAACTGGGGATTTGCTTCAATGATGCAATAAGCCAGGGGAGTGGGGGGGGGGGGGATGAGGAATGAGGGGAGGGAGGAGGAGGAGAAAAAGGGAAGGGGGGGGGGGGGCAGAAGAGGAGCCCAAGGCTTAGAGGCAGGACTGGCTGGCTGGATTGGTTGGTAAGGTGAGTTTAACCTGAATTAACGACTCCATAATCAGCGCATAACTCAGGCAGTTGATGGCACTGATGGTATCAGCGGTGACTGACTCCTGTCTCCGTGTCTGCTCAACATCACCTTCTTCAGCAGTAATATAACAGTACAGGAGACAGAAGAGGAAGAGAAATTACAACTGCCCCCCCCCCCCCCCCCTTCTTCCCCCTCTCCCTCCCCTTTTCCAATCCCTCTTCGTCCAGACGGGATCCCAAATGTGGTAATATTTATCTTCGTCTGTGGGCAAGGGCTGGCGGCTGGCTTCTGTCTGCCCATTCCCCCCTAACCCGGCTGTGCAGTGATGTGATGTCGGACAATCCCATTAGTCTCACTGCACATTACTCTTGTGCTGCTGCTGCTGCTGTGCTACTGCAGCCCAGAGAGAATGCCCCGGGTCTTAATGATTATGTCCGCAGTCAAAACCACATGACGGATGTCATCTGTGGCCGTTTATTCACAGCCAGCTGTGTCTCTGTAATGGTCAGGGGGAGGGGGGGGGGGGACACAAACAAGAAACATCACCAGCCACAACAAACGGAACCAATTCTCTCCTAATCCACAAATCCATGTATGTATGTATGTATGTGTATTGTATGTATGTATGTATGTATGTATGTATGTATGTATGTATGTATGTATGTATGTATGTATGTATTATGATTACAATATGAACAGTATGATATGTATACATATGTACATTATGTATGATATAATGATTAACACACACACAGCTCCATCTGAAGGACTTTGATTTTTGGTCAATCCGAGAAGAAAGGGAGAGGCTGGGAATCAAACCCTGAACCTCAGGATTACTTTTGTTGGCGGGCGGACGTCTTGACCATCCTGCCACCCTCCTTCTTGGAAAACGACTTTGATTTACTACGCTATGGCGCATATAGTATAGTTCAGCCCTGCAGCCGCCGAACACAAAAAGAACTTTGTGGGCTCGATAGTTTCGGAAAATTATCTTATTCAAATACAATACACGTCTTCTTTCTTTCATACTCATAGTGATCACTTTCTTCCACTTGAAATGTCTGCTTGTCAAGCTAACCCGAAAGTATCAGGTGATCAGAAAAATGAGGGGGAAAAATAAATATCCAAACGATAATAAACAAAAAAGCACGAGAAGTGCCTACTCCAAAAAACAACAACACACGCACAAGGAAAGAAAGTGTCTTCCCAATCTATTCACCTTTTTCCTTTTCCCTTCCCCCCCCCACCCCTTCCCGCGCAGCCCTTCCCCTTTAATTCAGCCCTTTAAAAATTTCTTATTTCAATTCACTTTTTGTTGGGTTTTTTTTTTTTTTTGATGGGGGGGGGGGGAGGAAGTTGTTTGTAATGTATTTTGTTGGCTACGTTATTTGTTTTTCACAATTTTGTTTCAAATCATAAAATAATGAAAATCCCCAATTCCTAGATCTATAGATATTGTTTATGACCCGGCAAGATACTACGCCTGCAATAGACATGAATTCATTATTTATTTTATTTATTAATGATTTATTTACTTTATTATTAATTTCGAGGAGAATGGAATAAGCACTCATGCCTGCTTTTTTACATCTAGTCCCTGTGTTGCTATGTCAATTTTGTCATGTTTCCCATCCGTCATACCCCATGGCCAACTTTTCGAAAAGCAACAAGTTTATAACTTGTGCGCAAGATTTCTGTGTGCGTTCGCACACAGGACCTCGTTTATAGTCTCATCCGAAGAACTTGTGCACGCATGTGCATGCACACACACATAGCACACACACAGAAACACACAACACACACATACACACACACACACCACACACACACACACACCACACACACACACACACACACACACACACACACACACACACACACACACACACACACACAACACACGAATTTATCACACCTAGCCTAGCGAGCACGAGCAAACAATTATTGCACAATGTCTCCTTGTTGCTGAAAATAGGGGTCTTTTGACGACATGTATGCAATGCTCTCTCTCTCTCTCTCTCTCTCTCTCTCTCTCTCTCTCTCTCTCTCTCTCTCTCTCTTCTCTCTCTCTCTCTCTCTCTTTCTCTCTCGATCTGTTTTCTTTCATACTTGATGGAATACTTTCACAGACTTCAGCTTCGTCCCAATATATAATTGGAAACAGAAACAATAAACAAAGCAAGCAAGCTAGCACGCACGCACGCGCGCAAGCACACACACACACACACACACACACACACACACACACACACACACACACACACACACACACACACAGCAACAACAAAGACAGAATTCTGTGTAACAAAGAGTTTTCTTTTATGTATGAATGCTCCCACAAAGTACGTAAACTACAGCAGTCATGGTTTTGTACATACTGTACTGTAGTGTGTCATTATACTTGATATTTTATTGTAGTATATTTCTTTAAATCGCCGTTATTTCTAGATTCGCCGTTATTTCTAGATTGGGTTGGGGTTTGTTTTTTTTGGGGGGTGGGGTGTTGTTGTTGTTGTTTTTGGCTGTCTGCATGTGCATTTATTTTCTCCTATGAAAATGCTTCGTTTTCCACACAATTTTGTCAGGGAACAGTGTTCTTCTCTCTCTCTCTCTCTCTCTCTCTCTCTCTCTCTCTCTCTCTCTCTCTCTCTGAGCTCTCTCTCTCTCTCTCTCTCTCTTTTTTTTTTTTTTTTTTTTTTTTTTTTTGCTGTGGGTTCTTTTTCGTACGCTGACTGCATGTTACAAAGGGACCACACTTTATCGCTTCAAACAAAAGACTGTAGCCGGCATCACCCAGATCACAACACTCCTGGTCTGAGTGGATAGATCTAGGGGTTAAGTTCGGGAACACATCTAGGATCAAACCTTCGCTTCTCGCTTTCTAGACAGGTGAGTTACCTCTAGACCCCAGTCAACGTAACAATAGTACTAAAAACCATACACTAGGCAAGAAATTATGACTATTATGTGTGGGTATTGGAAAAATAAAGGGGGGCGGGTAGAAGGGAAGAGAGAGAGTGTGATTTTGTGCCAGAGAGAGAGAGAGAGAGAGAGAGAGAGGAGAGAGAGAGAAGAGAGAGAGAGAGAGAGAGAGAGAGAGAGAGAGAGAGAGAGAGAGAGAGAGAGGACAGACAGACAGACAGACAGACAGACAGACAGACAGACAGACAGACAGACGACAGACAGAATTTTGCCAGGAACAACTCTCTTGTAGCCGTGAGTTCTTTTACAAGCACTAAATGACTATGTGTAACACACAGGACCTCGGTTTATCGTCTCATCCGAAAGACTAGCACCCAGACCACCACACGTGGTCTAATGCCGTAATGTATAGGGGAAAAGTTTCAGGCCCAAACGGGGATCAACCACCGCACACTTCCGACCCAGACTTCTCGCTTTCTAGGCAGGTGCGTTAATATACCTCCAGACCACCGATCCACCTGACAGATATTACTGACCGATCATACTAGATAATATAGACCGACAAAAAAGAAAAAGGAGACGTGGGCATCACACACACACACACGTACACACACACACACACACACACACACACACACACACACACACACACACACACAACACACACACACACACAAAACACACACCACACACACACACACACACACACACACACACACACACACACACACACGTACACACACACACACACACACACACACACACACACACACACACACACACACACACACACACACACACCAAAAACGATGCCTGAGGTAGTAGACAAGGAGCCATCAAGGAAAAGAGACACCAACAATAACCAAAAAAATAAACGAAAAAAACAAAACCCTGGGATTATGATCGATAACAGCAAAAACCACTACTCCCCCCTCCCACCCCCCGTTCTCCCGACCCACTTGGTACATTAAAGACATTATCTAAAGGATGAAGGGACAGACAGGGGAAAGAGGGCTAAGATGGGAGACAGCCACGGGCAATGGGGTAATCGTTCCACAGGTAACGGCCTATCTCACATCTGCCCTTTGAGAGATTAAAAAAAACAACAACAAAAAAACCGTAATTGAAAAAAAGATGGAAGCAGCTGAATGGTAGTGGTGGTGTTAGTGTCTGTGTGGGTAGGGTGGGGTGGTGGTGGTGGTGGTGGTGGTGGGGGGAGGGGGGGAGTTTGAGGGTGAGAGGAACAAAGAAAGCTGGAGACTTTTGCAGGACTGTAGACAGATGAGATATAATATGATGTCCGATGTTAAGGACTGTTTCTATTAACTACTTGACTCCAGAATGTTTCTGCTTGCACACATACATATATTCATACAAGCGAAAATTAGGGAAAACAACCTGGAAAATCTTTAACTGCTACCTCAACGTACAAAGTACACACAACACACAACAACAGCAACAATTAACAGCACCATAGGTAAAAAAAACAAAAAAAGTCCTGTACACACAGAAGCAATAAACATACTTCAAACACTCGGGACAGGATATAAAATAAATAAACGTCTTCCCCATTTCATGATCAACCTTGACCATCGTAATGGCTGGCTGAAGGTGGATAGATCTCTCTCTCTCTCTCTCTCTCTCTCTCTCTCTCTCTCTCTCTCTCTCTCTCTCTCTCTCTCTCTCTCTCTCCTCCCCTCCCTCCCTCTCTTCTCCCCCCTCCCTCTCTCTCTCTCCCCCTCTCTCTCTCCCTCCCTCTCCCCACTATCTGGACCAGGCCATCTGGCAACAGCTGTTGGCTGACTTTCCTCCTCCTTGCGGGTGCCAGACTATACTGTACTGTACTGTAGTGGAGGCGATGATGATAGCAACGCTTACTAGGCCTGCTATAGAGCGGCCTCTCCTGGAAGAAAGTATTCGGGGAATCTCACTGCATTCTAGGCCTAAGAGCGTATCCTCCAGTGTGAGGAGTTGGTAACCCCCATGATGGCGTGGAGTTGAAGCTTACACAGGTATTGATGAGTCTATATAACGCTCACTCTCGGTATTGATGATGATGATGATGATGATGATGATGATGATGATGATGATGATGGATGATGTGATGATGATGATAAAATTGAATGAATGTCAAAGTCCTTCGGATGAGACTAACAAATCGACGCTCAATGTGCGAACGTACGCAGAACATCTTGCGCACACGTTAAAAGCCTGTTCTGCTTTTCAGGAGAGGCCATTGTGCGGCGATAGGAACATATGACCAACAAAAACCACCAAAAAAAAACCGCATGCGCACAGGTGTCGTGTTTAGACACCATTCCCGACATCGGAATGCTTCTACCTAAATGGTTGGGGGGGGGGGGGGGGGGGTGGTTGAATACGCAAAAATCTCACCATTGTTAAATCTTGGAGCTCTAGCCGATGAACGAAAAAGAAAAAAAAAAAAAAAAAACCTGTACATCTTCGTACACCTTCCTCCTCCGCTCTGCCTTCAGAGCTCTGCCTGATGGTCTGAGACCGACCCTTTGTCATCATCACTATGGAGAGTTGTGATTGCTTGTCTGGAAGGACCACAGTTTTCTCAAGATGCGACATATTCATTCGCTTTTCTTGTCTTTTTTGTTGAGTTGTTTCTCTCTCTTCCCTCTCTCTCTCTCTCTCTCTCTCTCTCTCTCTCTCTCTCTTCCTCTCGCTAGTCTTTGTCACTGACTCGGACAAGGTCTGACTGGAATCTAACTGTGGAGCTGCCTACCACTGCTCAAGACTTAGCTGTCTCTGGCTACTTGCCGCATGTGCTCCAAGTTTCCAATCCCTGCAAACAGAATGGCTTTTTCACTAAGACTTAAATCACGACCAGTTTAGGCAGGAAAGGCAGGAGGATAGTTTATCAAAAGCCTGAAAGTCTGCACTGGCACTGACGTTCTGGAACCCTAAGGATTCCCACTGCCGCCGCAGCAGCAGCAGCAGCTACCGTTTCTTCTTCACTGATCTGCCTGCCTGCTTCCTTCCTCCATATCTGGCTGCATCAGCACTCCATATTTCAGTCTGCAGGAGGTGAGAACAACTTATGCCCTTCTGGCTGGCCTCTGATTGTCCTTTTTTTTCTACTACTAGTTCTTAGTAGTGTGTACGCCATGTCTCTCTCTCTCTCTCTCTCTCTCTCTCTCTCTCTCTCTCTCTCTCTCTCTCTCTCCTCTCTCTCTCTCTCTCTCTCTCTCTCTCTATACAACATCACACATACATACATACTAATCATACTAATACATACATACATATAATACATAATATACACGCGCGCGCGTACAGTTAAAAATATGGTATTCATACATAAATGCATACATAATGCATACATGCACGTAAACACAGAACGCATGAACGAACGAAAAACCCGTATATTTGTGCATATATACATGGGTGGAAACACGTGCACACATGCATAATGGTGATGGCGCCTACAGGTACATAACTGTGGAAAAAGACGTTAAAGAATGCAGTGTGATATTCAAGTGCAGCCTATATAATCCTCCACTCCTTCACACAGAACCTTCCTCTTTCAACAACAACAAAAACAAACAAACAGAGAGAATAAAACCATTTCCACCACAGACAGACACAAAGCCATAAAAACACCACCATGGATTTACCAAAGAGCTGGCACTGAGGACACACAGGCTGAACTCGAACCTGTAGTGTACTGTTTACCTCAACTTTTCCCCCTATTCCTTGTCTAAAGCTCCGAGATTTACCAAAGGTGAGATTTCTTTTTTTAGTACGATCGTTCACCCTCCATTAAGGTAACTGCATTCCAATTTCGGGGATACCTTAAGTGATTTCTCCTTGAGGAGTTGTTATGGGGTACTGCACGGAATATTTCAGGCAGTTTTATCATCTAAGCCTGGCAAGTTGAATCAGACAGGCCTCATTCCCCTTCAAGATAAAGGAAACATGTCAGGTATGTACGTCTATGTCATCCACACTACCAGCATTTTCCAGCTTGCTGTTCTGAAGACACTATGAAAGGTGGATGGGAGTCTACATTTAGCCCAACATTTTCTGGCACCTACATTTTTATTATCATTCGGAGGATTTTTCAAATGGAGTCAATGCTTCTGTAAACACTGGAAGGAAAATCCTTCAAAACAGACACCTAAGCATAGACTCAGCTCTGCATCCACATTCACTGTCATATTTCACCTCCAAGCTCTGCTCGCCAGATTGTCCTGTCCCCTGTTGCCCAGCAGCAGAGGTCAATAGTTCTCCCCCACCATTCCTCATCCTATCTTTGTCTCCCTCCCACACTCCCACCTGCCTGTCCAACTCTGGTCATTATGATTAAGGCCTCAACGGTCGGCGAGGCTCTAAACAACATGAATTGATCAATGACTGGATTCATGACCTTCCTATTAACTGACACCTTATCATCATCCCTGAATCAGCCTAGACACCCATCACTCTGCTATGCGGCTCGTTGGCTCCTGTTCCTCCTCCCTCACCACGCAACACTGCCTGCAGGAGCAGCCTGGTTCAATACTAACCACTTCTACATTTCCTCTCCAGTCCTCTATCTGCTCCCTTGCACCAGATCCTTTCACTGCTTCAGAAGGCAATTTGATTATGGCGTTTATGTTGTTGTTATTGTTGTTGTTGCACGTTCCCCAGCTTAACACCCTGGCTGTGGGTCCTGGAATGCGTACTCTGACTCACTCATGAATCCCATCTGGAACGGTGTTTATGATTGAATAGGGGATGCGTCATGGTGGGTTCAGTTGGAAACTTCAGGAATTCAAGCTTGAACTCGGGATGCCATACCTTGTAAACTTCGGGGGTTGTCACTATGATAATCATGCCAGAGATACCTCCCAGAAATATTCAATCCATTTCCTTACTTCGAAGAGCATGGAAGCTGGGAATGAAAAGATTTAGCAGGTAAGCATTTTGATTTCTTAAAACTGTCCTCGATTGTCAATACTGCCACCACTCTTCTATACTGCCTTAGTTATACATCATGTTTGGTAAAATCAATTACACAATCTTCAAAGATGTTCCTCAGTCCTTGACAATATCCTCAGCAGTGCCCTCAGTCCTTTACAATGTCCTTGGCCTTATGATCCCTCCATCCTGAGGCTTATACAATGTCCTCAGCATAATCCTCAATCCATTTCATTGTTCAGAGTCCGGAAGTTTCACTTTGTGTCCCTGACACACAATACTAGTCCTCTCAAATTTGCTCCTTACCTCCATTCTATTCTTTCCCTATGCATGCTGTGCGTTACTGTCCACACCATTCTATATCTTCTACCCTCTGAAGTTGCTTGCCCGGTGACAATCCCAAATTCCCTACAGTTTACCCAGTCCTCTGGGTGGTGAGTTCAAAAAGCTGGTGAGGGGCAGAAGATAAACATGGAGCAGAGCCCCAGTAGTCAAGGTAAACAGGCAGTGATCATTCGCATTTGGGAAGGGGGGGGAAGGGGGAGCCTAAAACAGTGAAAGGTTGTATCTACTGTCCACTGAAAAGCAGCCGGTGAATGAGTGAATGAGTGAGTGAGTGAGTGAGTGAGTGAGTGAGTGAGCGAGCGAGCGAGCGAGCGAGCGAGTGAGTGAGTGAGTGAGTGTGTTGTGTTGTGTTGTGTGTACGTGTGGGTATCACTGTATGTGTTGTGTGTGCGCGTGCGTGTGCGCATGCCTGCACGTGAACATGCATGTGTGTGTGTGTGCGCACGCCCCTGCTGTCAGCAGTGTGTGTGGCATGCGTGTGTGTGTGTGCACATGCGTGTGTGTGTGCGCGCGTGCGTGCATGTGTCTGTAGTGAACGCATGCATACACACACATCTATGGTCCTCCTTGCCTGAAGAACACAGCACAATTACACATCACAAAAAAGATCACAGGCTTTTACAACATTTCCTTTCTCCAACTTTCCAGACACCGCCAACACACAGAGTATGTTACACGAAGACACACAATAGAACTTAAAAGCAGAGTGATTGTATGAGCACAGTTGTATAACATATTCATTTGCGCACACACACACAAACACAAACACACACACACACACACACACACCACACACACAACACACGACACCCATATGCACAATGGTGCCTATGTGCTGCATGATTATGGAAGAATATGATTTATAAATACATACATGTACAAGTACAATTACATACATGAAGTGTGACATTCATGTGTGCTTACAACCTACCCTTCATTTTCACAAGGAAACTTATTCTTTCAACTAAAAAGAAGAAAAAAATATATATTATATATATTCAATTAATAAACACACGCACACACACGCACGCACGCACGCGCGCACGCACGCACGCACGCACACACCACACACACACACCACACACACACACACACACACTGGCTGTTGACCATCACCAAAGACAGGCGTTCTTTGGGACAAAGTGAACCGGATCCTGCACTCCCTATACTAGCAGAAGGGGTCAATATACTACCTGCTATCGCCCACCCCTTCCACCCCCCCCCCCCCCCCCCCATGTCCCCCCCCCCCCCCCCAACATCTGCCCATCCAGCCTTGGTCATTATGGCCTGGACAGTCATATCAGCGAGGCTCTGAACAGCATGAATGGATCAATGGCTGGATGACCTGCATATTGACCAAAACACGTTATCATCTCCCCAATCAACATCCAGGCCACCAACCACTTTCCGGCTCGTTGGCTCCTGTTCCTTCTCCCCCCCCCCACCCCCAGCACAGCTAGGAAGTGCAGTTCAATACCAGCCACCACTACCCCTTGCACCCCCCTCCCCCCCTCAGTCCTCCCACCCCCCTTGTATGATCTCTCCTCCATTCCACCTCCCCATGTAGTTTCATTATCCCTCCCCCTTGCTTCATCAGGCAGTGAGTTAGATGGCGATTATCAATAAATTACAATACTAGGGTGCGTCATGGTAGTGCCCATGTTGGGTGCACACTTTGGGGCTAGATTGGACTGGACTGGGCTTCACATTTCACCAGGCTCCTGGAGATGTCTTCATATGATGGTTGTATTAAAGTATTGTAGTATCTTTAAACTTATTTTAAAAGGGAAAGAAAAAAAGAGCCCCCCTCCACCCCACCCCCAAAAAAAAATCGAAATGAAAAAAGACCTGCTAACCAATTGCCCCATTTCACGATTTATGGGGGCTGGAGACTATGCCAGTCTGGAGTTGTTTTTATTGTTTGGTTTTGTTTTTTGATGCAATAGTCTTTCTGTACTGTCCCCACTCAAACGCAATGTTCTGTCCTTTACACTGTCCTAGCATTGTTCTCTGTGTCCTTTACACTGTCCTAGGCATTGTTCTCTGTGTCCTTTACACTGTCCTGTATCCTTGACAATGTTCTCAGCACTGTTCACAGTCCTTTACACCGAGTCCTTTACATCATCCTCAGCACAGTCCTCAGTTCTTTACCCTGTACTCAGCATTTTCCTCAGTCCTCTACTCTATACCCAAGCCTTTACAATATCTTCAGTATATCCTCAACCCTTGTCAATGTCACCAGTTCCTTACACTGCCCCCCAGCACTGCCCTGGGGTCCTATAAAGACAAGAGTCCTGAGACCCCTGAGTACTGCCCTGCACTGCCCTCACTCCTTTGCCACCTATCCTCAGTCCTTTGAACTAACCTTGGTACATAATACTGCCCTCGGCACTCTTCATTATCTTCTATCCTCCTACTGTCTATTTTACTGTAATTCAATCTTCCACACAGGCCAGACTAGACTGTAGCCTTCTGTAGCTGTTTGGCCCTGTGGCTGTCCCCAAAATGGCCAGTTCCCTACAATTTACACTGTCTTTAGGGCGGTAAGCCCTCAGGCTAGAGAGAGAGAGAGAGGGCAGAAGACAAACATGGACCAGAGGCTGAAGTTGTCCGGGTAAACAAGCGGTAATAATTGCATTTGGGAGAAGAGGGAGAGAGCCTTGGAAAATCTCTGACCGGAAAAGCGTAGGAGGGAGGGGGGGGATGAGCAATGTTTTTCTTGTCCACTGAAAAGCAAACCGTGTGTACCCACTGCTCCCTGGCTGAAGCTCGCACATGTATTCAAACACTTCAGATGTACATTACAGTCTTATAAGACACAGCTAGGCAGTAGATTTTTCCCAAACTTGCAATAATTATTCATATTGCTTCTTTTTTCTTTTCTTTTTTTTTTTTTTTTTTTTTGGGGGGGGGGGGGGGGGGGGCAGAGAAACAACAGAAAAAAAGAACTTAAGAACAAAAAGTTTAATATAAAGAGCAAAAGCCTTGGACGACAGGAAGGAGACCTTAGAAACCAAACTGTCCCTGACGAAATATTGATTAACAATCTTACCATCAGTGATGAGAGAAACGAGGACTAATCACAGACGAACTTGGGAAAAAGCAAAATAATATTTAGCATCCGGTCCACAAAGAGAAGCGGGCCTGACAAGCACTAGCAGCACTAACAGGCGTCCATCAGCTAAAAGGATGCTGCTGCTGCTGCTACTGCTGCTGGAAGGATACAACAGTGGCGAAAGTAGGCACAACAAAACACACCAGGGAGGGAGCCGGAAGGGGGGAGGCAAACGGATTGATAATTACCAGGAGAGTGAGAGATGCTGGACAGCGGACAGGACTTGCCGTCAGCAACACTGACCCAGACACACACAGAATCCAACGTTGACAACCATCTGTCTCTAGGGGGGAAAACACCAAGTCCTCCACACACACCACACCACACCACACCACACCACACCACACCACACCCAGCAATCGAAGACACTGGGGATGGCACAGAAATCGGAGAAGAAATGAATGGGTTGGTGGTACTCAAGGAAATGGAAAGTGGCGGTGTGGGGGGTGGGGGGTGAGGTGGGGGCGGGAGAGGGAGTGACTTGGGAGTGGTAGGGGTGGGGGGGGGGTTGGTGTCACGAGGGAAGCACAGTAACTGTCCACTGAAGGAAGTAGCCCAAGTGACGGGGAGAGGAGAGAGGAGAGAGGGAGAGAGAGAGAGAGAGAGAGGAGAGAGAGAGAGAGTCCAATGACCAGGGTAGACTGTCAGCACAGGGTTCCCTTCACACAGGCGCTTTGAAGCCACTGGATAAAAACAGCCAAGACACAGGAAAGAGAGGCATGGATAGATCTACATCTCTTTGGGTCTGTCGATTCCAACCTCCACTTTTATGGTTATACTGTCTGAAGGCAAGCAAAAGTTAGTTTCCGGGAAAGAGGGCTGAAATACACACGTGTGTATCAAAGGCTTGGGCAGCAAAGCCACAGACTGCAGTTTCTTAACCAAAACAAAAAAAACACCCTCCACCACCCACCCCAAGGAAATCTTTTTTTTTTTTTAATAGAAAAATCAAAGTAAGGCAGAAGTGAGTCGACACAACGTGTGGAACAGGAAAGGAGGAAGGTGCCGTGGTCTTAACTATCCTCCTCTGAAGACAGAGTATGGCTGCTTAAATGGCGAGATAGTAAAAAAAATTTTTTTTTTTTTAAATTTCAGTCATACACATAAACTTCTCCTCATCCAGTGTGCATACTTACAGTTTCACTGGGATTCCCAACGAGCAAGTCAGAGAGTATACTCTGAGTAACCCCCCTAGATGTTAAGCTGCGGAATGCCCAACAATACCAACAACTAATCAACAAGAGACAGATCGATCATACCATCCCTTCAGAGAAATTCTTGTCTCGGGGGGGGGGGGGGGGAATGTTTTTCAGCCTGAAAACAAAGCCAAAGTGCCAGCCTGTTTTAGTCTTTAACTGCCAGAAGATGGCGACACTTTCAGTACTACAAGGCCAAAGCAATGGCTACAGACAGACAAACAGGAGCATTAACTGTCCGAACGATGGATTAGGAGACGGCGACAGAAACAGACTGTATTATTAGTACCATCCACGGTATTTTGTATGTATATAGATCTATAAAGCAGTCGATGAGACTGTAAAACAAGAGAAGCTGACAGCCAATAAATAACTGTAGGAGTTAATTAGATTAAAAAAAAAAAAAAAAAAATTTTGAAAAAAATGAGAGAGAGGGTTTCTTTTTTTCGTTTTGTTGAAAAAGAGGAGAGTGAGAGGATGAGTGAGTGAGGATGATAGGGGTGAGAGAGATGAGGGAGAGATGAGAGAGGACGAGACGAGAGAGAGAGAGAGAGAGAGAGAGAGAGAGAGAGAGAGAGAGAGAGAGAGAGAGAGAGAGAGAGAGAGGGGAGAGAGAGAGAGAGAGCGTACTGCATACACGTTCTGGTGTGAGCTTTTGAAAAGACTTTTTGTTTGTACTCCATCCATTACACCTTCAACAGCACACCCTACACTACAGTCATTGCCTTCTGACCAACATAACTAGAACTTTCTAAACGTCTTCCTCTTGTATGCCTTATATATATGCTGTCACCAACATTGTCTTCACGTAAAAAATGTACACATCATGAACAATCATGTTCACTTCAGTTTCCCTTTCCTCACATGCACCAATGCCACATCATTTAGAAAAGTGTTTTTGTTTTTAAGAAAAACAAAGACTACATAACCAAAGAGGAAACATTGTCACGAGGTAGAAAAAAGGAAGAGAAACACTGTTTCAACTATTCCTTGTTACTAGGAATGAACCAGTTAGTGAAATCATACA
>CM060338.1:30545572-30554360 GCA_030674155.1 Stramonita haemastoma | reverse complement strand
GGGTCTTAGTCTTTCAAATGAGATGAGAAACTGAAATTCCACATGCAACACACAATAATATAGCTTATGTAAAAAGAACCCATGGCAACAACAGAGTTATTCTTGGCAAAATTCTGAAGGAAAGCCACTTAGATTGTGAAAGAAGTACATATAATGCGATATGTGTAGACAGATAAGAAAAAAAAGCTACCTTTTTGGTCAGCATTCTCCCTGTGGAGAGCAGCCTTAATTTCATGCAGAGAAGTCTGCCATGACCTAGTAATTTCCTTATAATTGGTATACCTATACAAATTTCAAGTAAAATAGTCTCATTGACTGAACTTGCAGGGAGTGGAATCAGTGTTAACTGCAAGTGAAAAATCCTCTTAAAATATGCAATGGACTTTTCAATGAAGACTCAAAATTTTCGTGTCAGTTACTTACATCAGTACTCAAGTTTTGCACTCCAACCCTTGGTTACTGACATTCTGCTCCCTTCACTCATTACAATTAAAATATTTTTAGTTCTAACTGCTGCTACTTCTTCTGCTGCTGCTACTAAGTTCACTACTAAAACACACACACACACACACGCTCGCGCGCGCGCGCGCGGACACACACACACACACACACACACACCACACACACACACACACACACACACACACAACACACACACACACACACACACACACAACCTCAACACACATGAGTCAAGTGTTTATTCATATATATCGCCATATGGGGATGTGCACACAGTAACGTACATTGATTTAGTGTATGTTATCATTTACACAACTGTGTTCTCTGTGTGTGTGTGTGTGTGTGTGTGTGTGTGTGTGTGTGTGTGTGTGTGTGTGTGTGTGTATGTGCGCGCGCGGCGCGCGCGCGCACGCGCCCCCGCGCAATAAGTAAGTAATTAAGTAGCCTAAGTGACAATGTCGAATTTAACATCACTGAGTGTCCGAAACTTAGCAGAACAGATTATGTCTTTCACATTAACCTAAAAATCACAGAACGGCTACAAGTGTGAAATTTGTTAGCAACAGTCACAGAACTTTACATCATACAATGATACATGCCAGTAATGCGCACCGTAACATCGTAGAGATTTTGATGGATGATTTTTTGTCTTCTATCACAAACGTCAGAAATCTTTCCGTGAATTGCCCCCCGATCAAATGACGTGCAGGAAGTGATTTACTAGTCCTAGGCCTAGACCTATACTGCACAATGCAGCGTGGCAAAGTAATCGTGCGATCTCGTATAGTTTTAGCGGCACTTGCTTCCCTTTGATGGGAAAATAGCCGAAAATTCGACACGTGGCCTTTGCTGTAATTAACACGATTACATTTCATTTGGCTTTTTTTTGTTGTTGTTGTCTGTTTGTTTGTTTATTGTCTTTTTCTTGTGCTTTAGGAATAGTTGCAAACAAAATGTTTTATTCTGTTGGGGTAAAGGGCAGGAAAACGAACAGAGGGGTTATTCTACGCTCTTTTCTCGTCTCTGTTAGGATTTAAAACACCCCCCCCTACCCATCCCCTTGAAACCAGTTGCTTTTTCCCGTTAATTTTCAGTTCGAGAGGACGAAGTGCTTTTGGTCTTAACGATAGACTCACCTGCTACTTTTACTTTGAAAGTTACATTAGTCTTTTCGCAAAATCATATCAAAATCAAAACACAAGCAGCGTGCTAAATATTCACTAGAGGTACTGCGCGCGCACTCACGCACGGAAGCACGTACCCGCGCGCACGCGCACACACACACACACACACACACACACACACACACACACACACACACATTTTGCGCACATGTTAATCCTGTTCCTGTTTTTCGTAAGAGTAGGCTATCGTGTGACGGTGCGAACAGATGACATTTACAAAACGCATACACACGGGAACTGGTGTAAAAAAATCACAAGAGTGTTTCGTCCCATTATCATCGATATAAAAGAATAAAATAAAAATGAATAAATAAAAAACACATAAGCGCGCGCCGCGCGCGCAGCGCACACACACACACACACACACACACACACACACACACACACACACACACACACACACACACACACACACACTATCGGCAAACGTCAGTAGGGGGTTTGAAACGGTGGTAGACTGTGCGGGCAACATTTTTGTGTGTGAAGTACTCGACCTGGAAAGAAGAGGTTAAGATTGTTTTCACTCCATAAAAATGTGTGGTGGGAAGAAAGCTTGACTGGAAATGTGTCTCCAGGGCTCAGTGGCTGAGGCAGTAGGTATAGTAGGCTGTAGTTGGTCAACTGAGTGTGGACTGACTTCCCCATCATTATGATAAACAACAGTAAGTAAAGAATGGTATATTTGCTGATGCTATTTGAAACTGTCAAACACATGGAACCAATAAAGTCTAGCCTTTTCCAGTCTTTGTTTCTTCTCGTTCGAGATCCGCTTCGATCTCCCCTGCCACCCCAAAAAACAACAACAACAACAAAAACAAAAAAACCAACAACAAAACAACCAACAACAAAAAAACCCCCAGCAACTAAAAGAAAACAAACCCCACAAGAAACCAAAAACAAACAAACAAAAGAACACCACAAAACAACAAAACAACAAACCAAAACGAAAAGACACACAAAACCCAAAACAAACCGACAACACAACCAAACAACCAGAACAACACACACACACACACACACACACACACACACACACACACCACACACACACACACACACAACGGGAGGGCGATCTCATTAAAAGAAAAAAAAAAGTTACACATGTACGCAGGCATGCACGCGCGCTCGTGCGGGTGCACCCCCCACCCCACCCCCATTCCTTGTTTCTATTAAATTCTTTTTCTTTTATCATAATCTGACGTCTTTTCTTTGAAGCTATGGGAAATGTTGTACTGTATACCCAGCTCAGTGGGTGGTACTTCCCTGTATACTGCCTTTAACAACCTGTGAAAACTTCCCAGTGGACAATTAAATGGCCGCTCTGTACCAGTGTAACAGAGACCTACCTGACGTTTGCGCCAGGTCCACGATGTCACCTACCTTAGAAAGTTCTGAAATGGCCCGATGAGTTGACTGACTCATTAATTTTGCTCTCCTGTTCTTTCACATGTACGTAGGCCTGGTGTGTGTGTGTGTGTGTGTGTGTGTGTGTGGGGTGTGTGTGTGTGTGTGTGTGTGGTATTTTGTTCTAAAGGCTCGGTCGGATGTACTATAACTATTTAGATCTAGTGATTTTTTTTTCTCTCAGAAAGACCATATCTTTCTTCTTTGTTCTGTGTCTGTGCCATTCTAGGGCTGGAGGCTGAAGAATTGATTTTGTTCATGCTCGCTCTCGCTCTCTCTCTCTCTCACTCTCTCTCTCTCTCCAGCCAGTGATGGACCTCAAAATTCGCGTATCCAATCCCGGCTTCACGCATAGTATCCAAGGTGCACATTTTATACTTAACCCCCCTCCATCCCCTGATGAACTTATGTGCAGACCTGCAAGTGCATAGATTTCATGAAAACACAAGTCATGCCAGTAAGAGAGATAAAATATGCACATGAAAATCGTATCGCTATCAGCTTTGATGGGTTGTAGTTGTACTTGTAGAAAAAGGTCGAAAATCCTCCTATGTATCCACTAATGGTACTGTGCATCCGACACCCTAGCATTGTATAGACTTGCGCACTTTGTCAAGCGTTGATATCCCGCACACACTACTAGGTCTGACAGCCACGTCTCCCTGTGTCATTATTGAAAAAACAAAAACAAACTGAAGCTGCAAAACAAGTGGGCGAAATTGTAAACGCTTTATCTTTTATCAAACATGCTCGGGGGAAACCTGACACTTTGTGTGACCGGGCCCTAAAAGCAATGTGATTGTGTGGATGCGTGTGTGTGTGTGTGTGTGTGTGTGTGGGGGGGGGGGGTTGTGGTGTCAATCACACAGGTAAAACATGAGCTGCACTACTACTGTGTTGGCAGCCAGTAGAGTGTCAGCATCAGTATTTGCTGATACAGGCATAAGTCTATGTAATTATATTCGATCCCCTGAAGTCCCGTAGTGGTGACGTCACATGCAATACCAATATGTTTTGCACCATGGGGGCGGGTGGCGAGAGGGGGGGGGGGGGGGGGGGGAGCGACCCACTGTGTAGGTTATAATGTTGAGTTCGTGTATGTTTTGTAAGCTGTTTTCAAAGTGAAAAATGATCATTCTTTTCCCCGTTTAAAAAAAGAAAAGAAAAGAGAAAATTATATTGTCCGTGCCGATAACGTCACCATTTCTTGACGTCAGGAGGATTGAACATAGGCCTCATCGATCAGTATCAATCAATCAATGAATCAGTCAGTCTTAAATAGTGGCTAATGGGCCAAGACATCCAATGTTGTATTGAATTGATCAATCGTTCGACTTATTAGTCAACCTGTTCAATCTATCGATAACCAACCAACCAACCAATTCCTCGATCTTTGGGTCATAAAAGCATTACAGTTGCGCGCGCGCGCTGCGTATGTGTGTGTGGTGTGTGGCTGTGCGTGCGTGCGTGCGTGTGTGTGCGTGTGTGCGTGCGTGTAGGTGTGTAGATGCATTTCCAAGAATGTCAGCGATATTATTATCTTTATTCTCTTCAGAAAAGGAGTAAAGTTGAGTTTTCAGTTACCGGTAACACGGGGGGGGGGGGGGGGGAGAGATAAGGGTGTTGAACCCTTAGCAATCCTTTTATTATCAATTTGTGGGCTAAATGCATTGGCGGAAAACACCTGCTACGATGTGTGAATCGCAGTTTTTACGGCGAAAGGCAGCTGGTATCGGAGAGTAAATCCCCAGTTCTTTCCATTGGTTTTTATCTGGAAAAGGGGGAACAGAGGGGGGAGTTTTTTAGTCGAATGTGTGAAGGGCTTTGTTCCCCGAATCAGCCGCTCAAAGCCATGCCTTGTCCCACAGACCCGTTCCCTGTCACGATCCTTTCCTCTCTCTCTCTGCTTCTCTCGTCTCTCGTCTCTCTTCTTCTCTCGTCTTCTCTCTCTCTCTCTCTCTCTCTCTCTCTCTCTCTCTCTCTCTCTCTCTCTCTCTCTCTCTCTCTCTCTCTCTCTTCTCCCTTATCACTATGCGCCCTTTCTCCCCAACTGGCATTTAGCTTCTCTTAAGTTTACAAAAGGAGATATTTAAATTTGTAATCTCAAGAATAAAAAGTTTAGTTTGGGATTACATTTACAAGATACACATTATGGTAATAATAATGATATATGTATTATTATTACATAACTAATGATTCCGTTTTGGACACAGAGGTATATCAAATGATATAATGGTATCAAGAATGAATAATGAGTAGCTTAAGTTAGACTTAGATAGATGGATTGACAGTATGCTTTAAGGCTTTACAACCGCTTTCTTCGAAAGATCTTAGGTATCAGATGGAACGATTATGCTAGTGGGCCCTAAGTGTCATTTCTCCATCTCCATATGCATAAATCTCCATTATGGGGACCGGATAGCTCAGTGGTCAGAGCGCTCGCTTTCCCCCAGCCAGGTTAAGCAGCGTCGAGCGTGGTTACCAGTTGGATGGGTGACCATTTGCGCTCCTTGTCTTCAGTACAGTTCCCCCAGTTCACCCAGCTGTAAATGGGTACCTGCCCTCTTTAGGGTCGGGAAGGTAAAGCAGCGAGGGAGAGGAATGGGCGCCGCCCTCAGCATGCTGGCCCCTAGAGAAGCTGAGGTCTCTGACACTCGCCTCCCTACGACCAATTTGGTCACGGGACAGCTTTACCTTGACCTTACACATGCAAAGTACTCAAGTTTCTTTTGAAGATGTGCTCAACAGCCTCAAGTTAAAAAAGAAAAAAAGAAACAACAAGAAAAGGAAGAAAGAAAGAGAATCAAATAAAAGTGTAAAGTAGAGATTAAGGGTAGGATCTATGTTATTGTCATCAATAACCTACAGCTGTACAAGGTGTGTCTTCTCCAGCAGAATCCATCAACAAAACATACACATGGATGAGCCCGATAAGTCGGAGAAAGAAAAGACGAGCAAAAATAGACAGATTAGAAAGGGAGGGCGCGGGGGGGGGGGGGGGGGAAGAGAGAAGAATTTTGTCTGTATGTTGACAAATTGGCGAGGGGTTGGACGGTTTAGTGGAGAGAAGACCCAAGCGAATGAGGCGGATGAAAACTGTACTCGATAAGAGTGCTTGACCCAAAGTATTTCAGCATACGGGATAAGTCTGCATTATAATCAACATTAAACACACACAAACACACTACACACACACACACACACACACACACACACACACACACACACACACACACACACACACACACACACATATTTTTCAAGTTCAGTTTTAATCTTTCATTTGTACCAAGTATCTTCTTTAAGTTTTCCTTGTTCAAATATGATTATTCTCTTTTTTTTCTCCTTTTAATTTATTTTTTATTTTATTTTAGATGGATGGCTTGATGAAAAAAACAATTGGATGGCTACTCATGTACCATTGGAAATAAGTTTGACTTGACTTTGATCCACACAAACAACACACACACACACACCACACACACACACACACACCACCACACCACCACCACCACACACACCACCATACCACCACCACAAACTTCAAGATAGTTTTAGTCTCAAAGGATAGTTATAGTTACATCTGATACTCTCAACAAAAAAAAGCATGCAAAAATAGGGGGGGGGGGGGGGGGAGTACTCAGCGAATTTTTACATACACTGAATTTTGATAGTTGCAGAGGGAATAAAAGTACGAAGAATAACTTGGCATGGACCCAAGAACTTGGAAGGGGAAAAGTTCACAGGGGAAACAGTAATACTGTGAAGATGATGGAACTCTGTTTAGAAAGTAACTTAGCAATGCTGTCAGGCTCTCAGGGCAGTAAAGCTTTGATGTCGATCAATGCATGTCTGATTTGGATCGGTGTTGTGGTTTGTATTTTGCATGAGTCACAGCACACAAGCCTAGTCGGTTGCAGTCATGCCCTAGTGTGGTTTCTACTGCTGGTGGTGTGATAGATGAAGCAGGGCAACAATGGTACTAGATCTATAGCATGTATACATCTATGTATCCTAACAAGAACAATCTCACCCACCAAAGGCAGCTTGACGTATTTAAAAAGCAGATCTGTCTGTCTGTCTGTCTGTCTGTCTGTCTGTCTGTCTGTCTGTCTCTCTCTCTCTCTCTCTCTCTCTCTCTCTCTCTCTCTCCACCAGATGACGACAGTCTTCTCAGTGTAAGAATGTTTTATTTTAGGGTTCCCAATCACCGCCTTGTGTGACGGGACATCAAACTCAACCTCATAATAATATATTCCATTAGTGGAGAAAGGGTCAGTTGCTCAACGGGAAAATGAAGTGGACCCCCCAAAAAAAGTGACTGTACTAGGTGCACATAGTCGTAGTCCTAGGTTCCCCGCACCTGAAATGGACGTGTTAGCGTAATGGTAGATCTATCTATTAGATCTGTTCAAGATATAAATGTCCATGTCCGCTAGTTTATCTCAGCCTTGCACGTTGCCAACTGTCGCCTTCAACTCCCCAGGAGGTTTACACCTATTGTCCCCTCTGACGGTTAGGTTTAACCGTTTTACTCTCTGTCTGTCTGTCTGTCTGTCTGTCTGTCTCTCTTCTCTCTCTCTCTCTGAGTCAGTTTTTGTGTGCACGGGACCTGGCCTGGTCTGATCTCGATCACCAATGATAGGAGGAGGGTACGTCCTTTGTTGTGTGTGTGTGTGTGTGTGTGGGTTGTGTGTGTGGCTCACCACTTTGTAAGATCGAGAGTGCAGTCAGTCCAACTTTTGGCTTCAATCACAGTAGCTGAATGTTGTTCCCTCCAGGTGTTATTTCAGTATTTATTTTATTCATTTTCTTCTTCCATCCAGTGCATGTGAGTATTTTGTTGATGGCTCTTAATTGTGAAGATTATTTGACAAGAACATTGGATTTTTTCAAAAGATTATGTCATGATAATGCCGTTCATTATCATTTTACTTTGAAGTTGTGAAAATTGGTATTATACAAGAAAATATGCTCTCTCTATCTCTCGTCTTCTCTACTTCTCTCTCTGCTCTTCCTCTCTCCGGATCTCTCCGTCTCTTGCTCTCTCTTCTCTTCTCGTGCTCTCTCTCTCTCTCTCTTTTATTATATATATATATCCGCTTGGCTTTATTTCTTATGTGTGATTTTTATCATTTATGATAACGACGCGAGGTTTAAACTGGCATTGTAAAGAGGGCTTTAGGACCCCCTCCCCTTTCCCCCCACCCCCAATCATTTTTTTTTACCTCTGCACTCATTAGGAAAAAAAACCCTTTCCATTGTGTTGAGTAAACCATTATGACTAAAACTGGCATTGTAAAGAGGGCTTTAGGACCCCTCCACCTCTCCCCCACACCCCCAATCATTTTTTTTACCTCTGCACTCATTAGGAAAAAAAACCCTTTCCATTGTGTTGAGTAAACCATTATGACTGTGTAAAATACACTACTCACATTGATGTTTCCTTGGGGAAACCGAAACTAAAGCACATGTTTAATTGGTCCTTCGTGTTCCCCATGACTTGAAGATTGTTCAGCATGTATCAAGATGGCCATAGGCCTAGTGTAACGATGCTCCTGTACGTGATGTGTATAACCTGACTGCGATAATGACTCACGGCAAGATATCCATATGAAATATACCGTGTAAGGTAAGTTAATAAGGATGCAAAGAACTTTTCGTGAATTTAGCAATTTCCTGCAGTTTATATTTGGTGTGGATACCTCTGTGTAAGTTTACAGCCACAGACATTTCTT
>CM060338.1:30521539-30526539 GCA_030674155.1 Stramonita haemastoma | reverse complement strand
CCCTCTATCTCACGTCTTCAGAGGGGCAATGGGTGTATTGGCCACTGGATCAGATAGTCTGGTATCTAGCGTTCTATCTAGATCTATCTATCGACCTTGTTGTTGTTTTTTCCGCCTCTGCCTTTCGGCTGAAAAAAAAAATCAACCATATCAATCGCTCTTCCTGAAAATGGCCCCTCGGGGACGGATGTGCCCTCATTCTCTTTTCATGAAGGAAGGAACAAATGAATGAATAAACGAACGACTGGATAAATGATTGCATCAATGAAAGAACAAATGGATGAATTTTTTTTTTTAACTGTAACAAAGATTTTTTAAAAAATCTATCTGACTTAGACTAAGAAAGAGGAAGGGTAAAATAACTTGGCCATTATGTAGGTCTTTTAACTTAACAATACCATACGAACATTTCGACTGCAGACACTTTGTCAAATGAGAAGGATCCCTTTACCATGAACGAAAGAATGGATGAATGAATGAATACAATTTTTTTTTTTTAACTGAAAAAAATTATACTAACTCGAAGGCTGGAAAGGCAACTTTCGCATATTTGCTTTTCGTTTAGTATTAGTAGTAGGCACCCATCAGTCTCGGAAGACTATCGAGTTGCACTCTAGTCTTTAGAGCGCAAAGCCTGGGCAAGTATGTATGGAGGGCAAGCTGTTACCCATGCAGCAGACCCCCCTCTCCACGGCACTGGAATGATCCATTATCTTATGGATATCTAGACTGCAGAGCCCTTTACAATGAATGAAGGACAAACGAATTAAACACAACCACAAACAGTCCAAAAGATCCCTCTGATTCAAAGAAAGGATGGAGCTAGAAGAGAGGGTAAAGAAGCAACTTTCGCCATAACTTATTTGCGTTAAATTAATGTCACTATACAGACATTCAGACCGCAGACATTTCCGAATAACCCCCTTTACAACAAACAGACAAACGAACCAACGAATACAACCCAAAGCTAGTCACAAAAAAAACCCAAAAAATCCTACTGACTCAAAAAGTGCGAGAGAGAGAGAGAAAAAAAAGCAAATTCTTTGCCACATTGCCACTATTTGCTTTGAACTTGATGGTATCATGCAGACATTTAGACTGCGGCTACACTTTCAGGCGTACATTAATTTTATAATCCCCTTTACAGTGTCGGTCTAGCACCAGTTAAGAGAGGTAGCTGGATCATTTCATCATGACTGCTATGGATGGTGTGATCCTTGTTTTATTAGTGAGAGACTGGCAGTAGAGGGGCCTTTTATAAGAGGGAGGGGGGGGGGGATTTCACTCACATTGTCTCTATACACCACTTCGGCTAAAGAAAAGCCCTTAATATCCACTGCCTCATGAATAAGGCAGGACAACGCGTTAGGGCAAAGTGTGTGTGTGTGTGTTGTGTGTGGTGTGTTGTGTGTGTGTGGTGTGTGTGGTGTGTGTGTGTGTGTGTGTGTGTTGTTTCTTTTGTTAAACGTCTGTCCACCGTTAGTGATATTAGACAATGGGGGAAGGGAGAATGGCGAGATTAGCAGACATACTAATGGGGATCAAAAGAAAAATTCCAATACAAAAAAATGGAGGAGGCCTATTTTCAAAGTAAAAAAAAAGCAAACACTGAAAACCTGACACAATTCTAAAGAATAATTATTTTAAATAAAAAAAAAAAAACGATATTAACAACGAAACAAACAAGTAAAGTGGACAGTTAATAAGTGATTGCACAATGTCAAATGAAATTCGACAACTCGATTTTATATATATTTGAACTAATTTTCCGAAAATTGCTTTTCTACAAAATCTTAACGGCAAGAACGACCTTAGAGGTTTGCAGTGGAATAAACTGAATGGGGCAGAGAAAAATGTTTGCTACAAAAAACACAATTCACGTGTTCACAAAATGTAGTCTTTATTAACGTGTTTAGTCTCAGACGGTAAAATACCACAGCAGTCAATTTTGAGTAGTATACTGAGAAATGTGCAGACTGTTCTCTTATGTTTTCTTCTTCATCGTCGTCAAAAGCTCAGACCGCAAATACGGCTGTCATGTCATATAAGCAAATTACGGGATCTTAAACGTGCATATTTCATCTTCTGCATGTGTACATGATACACGAAAATAATTAAAACACTCGCAGGTCTGCACTTTAAAGTTGACCTGCAAGATCGTGAAAATCCCCACCCTTAATTCATCAGGCATCGCCGAGATTCGAACCCACAACTTCATGGACTCACGGGATCGAAGTCGAACGGCCTTAATCACTCGGCTTTAACGCCCTTCATACGTGTTGAAACTTAGCAGAATGATACTGACCCTTTCACAAAACCTGCTCAGTGGTATTTCGAACACAATGCCTTTCTGTGCTAAAATTCTAACCATCACTAGACAACCTCAAAAAGTCTTCTCTACTTCACAGATGCAACACTTCAAAAAATATTCATAAAAAAAACTGGACCATCCCCATGCATGAATTTGAATGCAAAACTGGATTGTCTCTACCTGTAACTTGTACTTGTTCACTGTACATAACGAAAACGGCTTACTATGTATGTACTGACAACACTTACAGTTTTTCGTGGTGCAAAGTGACTCACAGATGCAAGTTCCTCAATAAAGCTGGTGGTTATGAAACTATACAAAAAAAAGAGCCGGTTTCAAAGGGAGTTTTCAGAGCGGAGATGAGATGAAGTGATGAAAAAAAAAAAAGCAGCTTGTGGAGGTGAATGACGATTGTGAGGATGATGATGATGATGAATTGCGACAGCTGAAGGAGTCAGTGTGGTGGATGCAGGGTTGATGTGTTTACTCCAAGGCCCGATCTGTCATGGCATTTCCTGACAGTGCTCAACACACCCTGGCGTCGAGGGGATAGGCTCTCCAGTGCACACGCGTGCACGCACGCCACACACACACACATGCGCGTGCAAGCGGAAAACAGACACAGACACAAACACACACACACTGTGACTAAACAGTGTCATTATTCTGCGTGATTACGACATTGATCGCTTTGGTACATGGATATTTGATGTATACTACAGCTTTAAAACCGTTATGTCGATGATATTGTTCTTATTGTGTATGTATGTATGTATGTATGTATGTATGTATGTATGTATGTATGTATGTATGTATGTATGTATGTATGTATGTATGTATGTATGGTATGTATGTATGTATGTAAGTATGTATGTATGTGTGTGTATATAACACACACACACACACACACACACACACACACACACACACACACACACACACACACACACACAACACACACACACACACACACACACACCAAAAGTATACTCACACCCACGTAAGCAAGACCTCTTCCAACGCAGTAGCAAAAGTGAAACTGATGAAAAAGTGATCCTTACCGGAACGATCAACTTTCTGCTTGCTTTTCAAAACCACCACTCAACCTAATATTGTACTAAGCAATACTGACCCCGGTTTGGTTTTGTTTTTCTTTTCTTTTCTTGTGTGACTAAACAGCTGGACATAAACAGAACCTAACTTAACGATCACAATCAAAACAGGAGGAAAGTGACAGCAACCGACCCACTCGCATTAATACCAAACTGGATACTGGCAACATTATAATTATGCTAATTTATGTTCGAACCTGCATGTAAGCAGCCAATACGTCAGTTACTGACATGAACACCACACAGAAATAGGTTTCAGAAACCAACAACATGCAACACTTTCAAACTCATGGGGGTTCTTTCACATGCATGCACAATCATGCTATATATGCAAACAGGAGTTCTCCACTGTCATAGCTACATGCACGCACATGCACATGCACGCACTGGGGCAAGAGAAAAGAAAACAAGTCTGAAATATTTAATGTAATTTGCTTTAAAGCTCTTAGAACACACACGGTGATAGAAACAAAACAACGTCAACAACACAGACAGACAGACAGACAGACAGACAGACAGACAGACAGACAGACAGACAGACAGACAGAGAGAGAGAGAGAGAGAGAGAGAGAGAGAGAGACAGAGAAGAGAGAAGAGAGAGAGAGAGAGAGAGAGAGAGAAGAGAGAGAGAGAGAGAGAGAGAGAGAGAAGGGTTGGGTTTATTTGTTGGGGTTTTGTTGTTTATTTTGTTGTTTGATTTTTTTTTTCGGGGGTGGTGGTTGTTTTTTGTTTCGTTTTGTTTGGATGGTTGGTTGAGTGTGGATGTGTGTGTGTGTTGTGTGTGTGTGTGTGTGTGTGTTGTGTGTGTGTGTGTGTGTGTGTGGTGTGTGTGTGTGTGTGTGTGTGTTTGCATGTGTGTGTGTGTGTGTGTGTGTGTGTGTGTGTGTGTGTGTGTGTGTGTGTGTGTGTGTGTGTGTGTGTGTGTGTGTGGCGCGCGCGCGCGCGCGAAAACCTTTTCGGAGGTGGACTTTTCTATGTGGTTGTTTGGAGTCAGAGGGGGTTGGATTGGGGGGAGGGGGGAGGGTGCTATTTTTGCTTTGTTTTTGTGGGGTTTTCGGAGGGCTGGGGGTGATTTTTCTGCGGGGTTTTGTTGAGTGTTTATTATTATATTATATTTGTTGTTGTGCATGTGTGTTTGGGGGGGGGGGAGGGCTTTTTTTTTTTTTTTTTGGGGGGGGGGGGGGGGGCACGTCTGCTTAGATTTTGGTCTGGTTAAATGCACATTTCAATTGATAATGATAATCTTACACGCACACACACATACACACACACATACACACATACACACACGCGCGCGCGCGCGCACGAATACATACATGACTGTGCAGCTTTTCGTAGTTAACATACCTAACCGGTTTTTCTTTAACTTGTAAAATAGGGTTACACATGTCCCTAGTTTTTTCCCATACGAAACAACCACCGAAACTGCAACAAAAACCGACCCTCCCCCCACTACCACCACTAACAACAACAACAAGAAAGCCATAACTTCACAAAATCACTGGGGGGTTTTGTTGCTTGTTTTGTTTTGTTGGGGGGGGGGGGGGCTTTTTTTTTTTTTTTTTTTTTTTTTGGGG
>CM060338.1:30506539-30509039 GCA_030674155.1 Stramonita haemastoma | reverse complement strand
AAATAATGTGAGAGTGTATTTTTTTGTTAATGGTTTTTAAAAATGGAAAGGGGTTTTTTTTTAATGGTGGGGAAAAAATGATTGGGGGGTGGGGGGGGGGGGGGGGGGGGGGTTAAAATTTTAAAGAGTTTTATAATGGTTTAAAAAATGGGGGTTTTTTTTTTTGGTGAAGGGTTGTTGGGGGGTGGGGGGTGGGGGGGGGGGGGGTTGTTTTTGGTTTTGGTGTTTTGTTTGTGTGGGTTTTTTTGGGGGGGGGGAAAGGGGGAGGGGGGAAGGGAAGGAGGGGGGAGAGGGAGAGGAGGGGGGGGGGAAGGGGGGAGGGAATTTTTGAAATAAATTTTTAAATTAAAAGTAAATATAATGGTTTTTGTTTTTTGTTGTTTGTAAATAATTTAAATTAGGATAAAAAATAAATGGGTTTGGGAAAGAAATTGTAAATAAAATGAAGTAATTGGGGGAAAAATAATATTATAAAAAATTGGATTATTATTTAAAATGGTAAAAAAAAAAAAAAAAAAAAAAAAAAAAAAAAAAGGAGTATTTAATTGGTGAGGAGATGAAGGGGTTTTGGAAAAATATAAGGAAAAAAGAAGAAGAAAAGGAAGAAAAGGGCGGGGACAACGCGGCAAAGGAAGGAAAAACTTTAAAAACCGTGGGGGGTTTCCCTGGGGGAGTTAAACGAATTGGAACGGCAAGGCTAAATAAACTGCGGAATGGTTTTTAAAGACAATTAATGTAATCCCTTAGCTAACACGTCCTTTCAGGGCGGGACCTAGGATAAGCTATAGCCCCTTTAGTACAGTCATTTTTGTGTGGGCCCCCCTTTTCCCGTTGAGCAACTGAAGTAAAAATTTAGGTTGGTTTTAATGCCCGTCACACAGCTCGGCGTTGAAAACCCAAAAAAAACTTCTTACCGAATATGGTCATCTTGGGGGGGGGGGAGAAGGGGGGAAGAGAATTGCTTTTAAAACTCATGTTGCCTTTGGTGGGTGAAATTGTTCTTTTAGAAAACAAGGGAAACAGCATATACCATTGCTGCCCTGTATAATATCTACACACCAAAGTAAAAACACTAGGCTGACTGCAACCGATAGGCTTGGGTTTTTGGGACTCATGCAAATCAACCACAACAACGATCCCAAAACGGAATGCATTGATCGACATCAAGCTTTGCTGCCCTGAGAGCCTGACAGCTTGCTAAGTTACTTTCTAAACAATTCCAACACTTCCAGTATTATGTTTCCCCGGGGCTTTTTTCCACTTTCACGTTTTGGGTCCATGCCAGTTTTCTTCGACTTTTATTCCCTCTGCAACTATCAAAAATTCAGTGATGTAAAATTTGCTGAGTTTCCCCCCCCCCCCCCCCCCCCCCCCCCCCCCCCTTTTTTTTTTTTTTTTTGCATGCTTTTTTTTTTGGAGAGTACAGATTAATATAACTATCCTTTGGACAAAAATACGGAAGTTTGGTGGTGGTGGTGGTGGTGGTGTGTGTGTTGTGTGTGTGTGTGTGTGTGTGTGTGTTGTGTGGTGTGTGTGTGTGTTTTAATGTTGATTTAATGCAGACTTATCCCTATTGAAAAAATTTGGGCAACACTCAGGTACAGTTTTCCGCCATTCGCTTGGTCCTCCCTAAAGTCGAACTCGCCAATTGGGCAACAGAAAAAAAATTTCTTCCTTTCTTCCGCCCCCCCCCCCCCCCCCCCCCCCCCCCCCCCCCCCTTTTCTAATCTCTCTATTTTTGCTCGTTTTTCTTTCTCCGACTTATCGGGTCTCCATGTGTATTTTTGTTGGATGGATTTGCTGGAGGACACACCTTGTACCTTAGGTTATTGATGACAATAACATAGATCCTACCTTAACTCTCTTTCACTTTTATTTGATTCTTTTCTTTCTTCCTTTTTTGTTGTTTCTTTTTTTTCTTTTTTAACTTGAGGCGTTGAGACATCTTCAAAAGAAACGATATTTTGCATGGAAGGTCAAGTAAACCTCCGTCCCTTTCCAAAGGGTCGTAGGGGGGGCGAGATGTAAGACCCCTTCTCTAGGGGCCAACATGCGAGGGCGGCGCCCTCTCCTCTCCCTCGCTGCTTACCTTCCCTACCCTAAAGGGGGGCAGGTACCCTTACAGGGGGGGTGAAAAGGGGACTGTACTGAAGACAAGGACGCAAATGGTCACCCATCCAACTGGTAACCACGCTCGACGCTGCTTAACCTGCTGGGGGAAAGCGAGCGCTTGACCACTGAGCTATCCGGTCCCCAAAAATGGAGGATTTATGCATATGGAGATGGAGAAATGACACTTAGGCCCACTAGCATAATCGTTCCTCTGATACCTAAGATTTTCGAAGAAAGCGGTTGTAAGCCTTAAAGCATACTGTCAATCCATCATCTAAGTCTTAACTTAAGCTACTCATTTTTTCATTCTTGATACCATTTATGTATTTGATATACCTCTGTGTCCAAAAGGAATCATTAGTTATGTAATAATAATACATATATCATT
>CM060338.1:30421539-30501539 GCA_030674155.1 Stramonita haemastoma | reverse complement strand
ACATATCGCATTATATGTACTTCTTTCACAATCTAAGTGGCTTTCCTTCAGAATTTTGCCAAGAATAACTCTGTTGTTGCCATGGGTTCTTTTTACATAAGCTATATATTGTGTGTTGCATGTGGAATTTCAGTTTCTCATCTCATTTGAAAGACTAAGACCCAGACCACAAATCATGAACTAGTGGACAGAGGAAAAGTTTCACTTTCAGGCACAAACAGGTATTAAACCCAGACCAACACAAGCTTTCTAAGAAGGTGCATTACCTCTAGATCACCAATCCAGTATGATAAAAGAAATTCTGTGTGTTACCACACGCACCATAACATGTGCACACATTAGAACTGAAACTCATCCATCTTTTGTAAAAGCAGGCCTGCCACCTTTGGCAGGTGGTGTGGGTGACAAACATACCCAGCATGCAATCAATCCGCAACCCACACAGGAATGGCATCTGCTAGTAACTTTTCAACTTCATCTGTATTCACACATAATGATTTTTATACAGACTACAAGACACAAAACAAAATTCATACACATGTAGTATGTCCTATGTACTATGTAGGCATCTGCCCTTTCCACTTCCCACACCTTCCTTCACCAGTCGCATTGTGAAGCATTGTGAATCAGTCCGTTGCAACCCTTTGCTTTACTTTACAAACTATACACACACACAACACACACACACACACACACACACACACACACACACAACACACACACACACACCACACACACACATACACACACACACACACAACACACACACATACACACACACACACACACACAACACACACACACACACACACACACACACACACACACACACCACACCCCACACACACACACACACACACACACACACATACACACACACCTTATATTAAATGCATAAAAAAATAATTTTTAGATCTACATTCATACTGATTCAATAATTTCACCAGCAGAAGCTATGCTGGTGTTTTGACACATGAATGAGTGAAGTTTAATTTACTAGTTGTTTTGTGCCTCAGTATGCACTGTATACTAAATCGTATTAAAGAAGTTTGCATTATATACAATGATCAATAATAAATGTACTAGATACATTATAATAATTATATATTACATGTAGAATCACAATCACAAATTATTTATTGCCATAATTAAAAGTCACATCTTTAGACAAATTTGACACAACAAAGTAAACTTCATAATTCAATGCAACATATTATTCATTTTGTCATTGTGACTGAAATGATGTGTATGAAAACACCATGTTGCATGCATTCTGTCTCATCAAAGTTTATTGCTCTCTTTTTTCAAAACAGGTACATGATTAATTGCTTCAGCTTGATGATTTACCCATTACAAAATTTTACATTTCTATATTTGTCTTCACCTGTATTATCTTTCACACATTCTTTAATAATCTTTAACACCAGCATTAAGAGTTGACAATAAGTTTTCCCTTTGTTTGGTATATAAAATGCACTCATCCAGTAAATTAAACTTCTCTTCTATCTTGTTGCAGTATTGACAAGTTCTATTCTTCATCTTTCTTTCTCTATCAATCAGTCTATTATGGCAACTTGTACAAGTTGTAGCTGTACAAAACTTGCAATGTTTTCCTAAAGATTTTGTTTTCACAGATAATCAGATAATGGTTCTATTCTGTATTCTTTGAGCATGAAATTATATATTTCACGCAGAGATATCTGCTGAGACATAAAGTGGTATAAAATAAAATTAAAATAAAATAAATAATTTAAGTTGTGTGCAATTTTGTTTCAGTATGTCTTTAGAAATCCCTTTATAGTGAACTGACATTGATGAAGAAGACAAAAACACACGCATGCGCACGCACACACACACACACACACACACACACACACACACACACACACACACACACACACACACACTGCAACACATTAACTTATAACCTGTTCTGCTTTTTGAAAGGATAGGCTATTCTGTATTTGTACTGGTGGGAACAGATCACACAATTTACAAAACCACATGCACATGGAGACTGGATGTAAAAAAGCATGAGTGCTTACTCCATTGGCATTATTTTCAAAAGAAAAAATAACAAACAAAACAAGGACATACACACCTATTAAAAAATTCAGCAACTCTACCAAACTGGCAATTAAAATCAAACTAAATCTAGATCTGGCAAATAAAACTAAACAAAATCTAGATTTATTATGTTGCTGACTGTGGACCAATACTAAGTTAAATTAGCTGAAAAGTCTGATAATATTCTGTCATCTGCTTTGCTCTGAAAATTTTCTACAAAACAAAACAGACTGAAAAATTTGAAAACACACCAGCTGATGATAATAATAATATTTACTACTATTTCTAGTGAGACTAAGATATTGTGAGCGTATGGAGACTTCAGTAGAGAAATAACGCCAACGTATTTTCAATAACCGCTGCATCTACTCGCTGTCTACTGTTTCTTCAAACGAACAAAGAGTACTCACCACTTTAGAGAAGAACCAGGCGCCGATTTCAAAACAGATGGATCAATGAGCGTTAGAAATTACCGCCATGACACCAAAACACACACCAATCACAACAATGATTGACGGAAAAAAACCGGAATAGGCCGAACTTGTGATTAAAATGTAAACATATTGACGAGGGAATTGATTTTTAGATTTCCTTTCCAATTTAATAACTTAGCCTTTGAAAATTTGATTTTTTTAAAAAAAACACAAAAAGGATTCTAAAAAAATGATAACCGGATGTTTATGCCGGAAACAGTTGATGATAAGTGGTGTTACATAAAACTGATTATGGAATAGGGCTTTCGATTTGAGACAGTTACAGGTAACATTTTTGATTTATGTGTTCAGTCTTTCGTGTGTCAAGGTTTCAGACCACCGTACCCGTCTTAAGAAAACTTTATGTGTTAACTTAGAAATCTGTTGCCCTTGCATGCCAACGGTGTGGTCTTAGGGGAGCGAGATATCAGACCTCAGCTTCTCTAGGGGTCAGCGTATTGAGGGCGGCGCTCATCTCCTCTTCCTCACTGCATTTCCTACCCTGACCCTAAAGAGAGCAAGTAGTGAAGTGCCCAAGTACAGCTGAGTGAATTGGGGAATCCAAAAACACCGCTAGATAAGCGAATTAGGCCTACCTGCGTTAGTAAACTCATTCATGAATGTGATCTGTGCGGGCCATTTGTGTAATTTACAAGCTATGTTTTAGTTTAAAAAAAAAAAAAAAAGGCAAGCACATAATTATAAGTGTGAAATCTAGAGGTTACATATCAAGAGGAAACATTCAAACAAGCTGGCATTCTGTAACAAAGATTCATAGATTGTCAACATTCATATTGAGCGAAAATTTCATGCATGTCCCAAAGACCAGAGAGAATTTAGCAGTTGGCTCAAATTAAACTTAACACTTTCGTGATTCACAGTCAAGGAAATCATTCTTCCAAGCTTATTACAATCATCAATAGGCTGATACAGATGATCAGCTTGGTTTTCTTCTCTCTCTCTCTCTCTCTTCTCTCTCTCTCTCTCTCTCTCTCTCTCTCTCTCTCTCTCTCTCTCTCTCTCTCTGCGCACATGTTAAATCCTGTTCCGCTTTTCGTAAGAGTAGGCCATCATGTGACGGTGGGAACAGATGACATATATACAAAACTGCATACACACGGGGACTGGATGTAAAAAAGCACAAGAGTGCTTATTCCATTATCCTTGATATAAAAGAATAAATCAAATCAAATCAATCAAATCAAAACAATCAACTCTCTCTCTCTCTCTCTCTCTCTCTCTCTCTCTCTCTCTCTCTCTCTCTCTCTCTTGCGCACATGTTAAATCCTGTTCCGCTTTTCGTAAGAGTAGGCCATGGTAGTAGAGTAGAGTAGCCTAGTGGTCAGAACATTGCGCTGGCAATTTGATAACCCGGGTTCGAGTCCGGTCGAGGAAATTTTTCTCCTGGAGTTAACATCAGTGCAGACTCCACTCTCCCCAAAAGTCCTTTGGATGAGACTTTAAACCGAGGCCCCGTGTGCGAACGCAGGCAGAACATCTTGCGCACACATTAAATCGCGTTCCGCTTTTCGTAAGAGTAGGCCATCGTGTGCCGGTGGGAACAGATGACAATATTTACAAAAAACTGCATACACACGGGGACCGGATGAAAAAAAGCACATGATTGCTTATTCTGTTATCTTCGATATAAAAAAATAAATAAATAAATAATCTCTCTCTCTCTCTCTCTCTCTCTCTCTGAATTGCTGTTGGTGGTGATGCTGGTATGTAGGGGTAGGGATGGGGTTTCTTGGCTTTATTCCCTGATCAGGGCAAGGGCCAGATGAAAAATAGTATGTAATGCTTACTCTGTAACCCTTGAAAAATAAAGAATAAAGATAGATTATTCAAAGATTATTCATTTATTCTCTCTCTCTCTCTCTCTCTCTCTCTCTCTCTCTCTCTCTCTCTCTCTCTCTCTCTCTCTCTCTCTCTCTCTCACTCACTCACTCACTCACTCACTCACTCGAAGACCCGGGTTCGAGTCCGGTCGAGGAAATTTTCTTCCTGGAGTTAACATCAGTGCTGACTCCACTCTCCCCAAAAGTCCTTCGGATGAGACTTTAAACCGAGGCCCCGTGTGCGAACGCACGCAGATCATCTTGCGCACACGTTAAATCCTGTTCCGCTTTTCGTAAGAGTAGGCCATCGTGTGCCGGTGGGAACAGATGACATGATTTACAAAACTGCATACACACGGGGACCGGATGAAAAAAAGCATATGATTGCTTATTCTGTTATCCTCGATATAAAAGAATAAATAAAATAAATAAACTCACTTTAACCTTTCTGAAAAGGACAGATTGATGACGAAGCTGGGCAGACTTCTGGTTCTCGCCAACGTATTGCGAGTTCCTCCTCAGGCAGCCTCCTTCTTCAGCTTTGGAATGGGAGAGAGCATGTCCAAAACTACCATGCCCTCCAAAGAACAGGCCTTACCAGGTATGATGAAGTAAACATACTGTTCTCTTTGTGACGTGTGTGTATACATGTGTGTGTGTGTGTGTGTAGTGTTAGTAGTAGTAGTAGTGGTAGGGTATGTAAGCTCCAATTAACATACAGTCTGTCTGGGTACCAATAAGCCCCCCACCAAGTTTCAAAACCAGAATATTGTCTGTTTCAATGCTTATTTGTTTAACATAAATACTCAACTCTTTTCTTATTAGGAAAAGCAATCCACCCAACAAACGACCATGCACACTGTCCGACACTTTCACTCCGGGGCAAGAAAAACATTTATGCATAGGGAATAAGGAATGGGGTATGCTTTCAGTAAATGTTTTACAAGCAAAACTATATCATATTTGTTAACAAACGCTAGCACATCAAATTCATTCATGAACCACCAAAGACCCTCTACATTTAAAGTTACTAGCGATAGCCTATTGGTATCACGTACAGACGATATTTCGGCACTGTCGTCTGCATTAGCACCGGGCAATGTTGGAACTGTGGCACCAAGCTGCTGGCTTCCAGACTGAGAGCATGACAGGTTCTGGCCTGACTGTCAGCGACGTGCACCCTTGCCTTGCTGTGCGGCACCGCCTAAGCTAGACACAACAGATGGGCTGCCTTTCCTGAACACCTCACTCCAGTGTTTTGACAGACCCCCCACTTCCTTGCTAGGCACGCTGGTACTCTGGTGACGACTTCTTGTGTGCACAGGTGACTCACCAGGACGACCATCTTGTTGTGCTTGCCTCTGTGTGGAATGGTCACGGCTCCCCTGCTGTCCTCCAGTTGGGCTGTTGACAGGAGATCCTCTTCCGAACCGCCGGGGTGAGGAAGCTCCCTCACTCCCAGTGGCACTGGCAGAACGTTCCTTGGCCGCTCCATCCAGTCTGCCAGCCTCCGTTGACACGTCATCTTCTTCTGAAACCTGGAGTGGGCAGGAATCTGGAAGCCGTTCATCTTCAGAGAGCACAGGTTCAAAGTGGTCTGACGTTTTGTCTCCTGTGTGTTCTGTGTTGTGTGAGAGTCCTTCACCCAGATTTCTTGGTTGGCTTGTCGGACTGCCCTGACTGTAGTGAGCAGCTGGCTGTGTACAGCCTACAGCTGGGATGTTCCGTGGCTCCTTGGTTTCTTCAGCACCTCTATCTTCACTAGCAGCTCTTCTGTCAGCAACGCCTCTTCCCTCCTCCTGTATGCCCCCCTCCCCTTGACGCTGTTCTTGCTGCTGTTGTCATGTCACTGAGTGCCCCAGGTGTGCCGAGTGTTGACCCTGGAATCACCTGCCACTACGACACACCCATTTTTCAGGTAGCCCCTTTTGCCTTCTGCTTTCAGTTTCTGCATTTGCTGGTGCTGGGCAGGAGTCAGATCTGGCCCCACTCGGATTCCCGAGGCTCTGGTCATTGACTGCCTGCACTCTCTCTTGGACATCAGAGATTTGGGCAGTTCCCGGTTTCTGAAGGTGATGATGACGGGTCTAGGCATCCTGCCATCAGGATTGCCAACACGCACAGCATCTTCAATGTCTCCTCAGCCCAGGGTGAAATCATCAGAACCAAAATGGGAGTTCAACATACCGGTAATTTTGTCTTTGAGAGATGTCAATGTCTCGTTCCTTTCTTCCTCTAGGCCTGTCAGCTTCAGGTTCCTTCGGCGCGAGTCAGACTGTAGACGGTCCAGCTGACTGTGCAGCATGTCGCAAACTGCTCTGACTCCCGCAGTCTGCTGTAGAGGTCCTGGATGCTGTCTGCATTTTTTTGCACTGTTTTTGTGATCCACATCAACTGCTGCTTAATGTCTGCCATGTCTTGAGACACCGCATAGTGGTTCACCGCCATCTGTCTCTGCATGTCTGCACTTTGCTGACTGACCCCCGACATCATGGACAACACTGACTGCAGTTGCTGTGACAGGCCCTGAAAGTTTGCATTCTGCTGGGGCTGGAGGGGGAGGGGTGGGGGACCGGGATTCTGTTCAATGTCGCCACATCTCATCAGTACTGCGACATTCAGAAAGACTAGAATAAAGTCGGAGAGTTAACATGATACAGGTACCTTGATTGTTTTGAGAAATCTTGCGGCTGCTCTTGCTGCCCTACCTGCCATGAAAGCAATGAATGTCCAGACAAAGATGCCCATCGCAACCCTCCATTGCACTGTTCTTATAGGCATCTTGGCATATCAAGGAATGGGGAAAAAAAACTAAGTTGAATTTTCAACGGATTCAGTGTTATATTGCGTACAAAACTCAGAGTGCTCGCCAAACACGTCCGAACACCTCGGCAGTCGCTGATGAACTCTGTGTGTGTGTGTGTGTTCTTCAGTTTAACAGCCTTCCACAAAACAGTGATATCAGACGTGTGTGTGTGTGTGTGAGTGTGAGTGTGTGCTGGCTGATAGTGATACTATTACTAGTATTAGATAGTTTGTGTGTTCTAACTTGTATGTCAGTGAATGTGTACATGCTAGATAACTTGTTGGTATCCATGTAAAATACTAGTTAATGTTGTGAGCAGATTATATTATTTATGTTTCTATAGTATTCAGGGAAATAACCAGATTTGGGATAATATGTAGAATTTATTCATGATATTTGATTGATAAACTGTAACTTTTGTGTATTTTAACTGTAAGGGTGTGTGTGTTTGTATGTGCATGTGTCTCTGTGTGTGTCTCTGAGTGTGTGTGTGTGTGTGTGTGTGTGTGTGTGCGTGCGTGCTGTGTGCGTGCGTGCGTGCGCATGTGGGCATGCGCATGTGTGCAAAACAGGTCGCTCAGAGAAAATGAAAGTTTCCCCAAAGCACACGGTCACTGGCAATCCCATCGTGCCTCCCTTCCCTGACCAAATGAAAATGGCCATGTTTGGTAATGTACCCCTGTGTTGATGACTATGTTTGGTTAACCTTCACTCTCTTCCTCTGCTGGGGGTCTGTCGGGCATATATATATATATATATATATATATATATTATATTATATTGTATATATTATATTTATATATATATATATATATATATATATATATATATATATATATATATATATATAATATATATATATATATATATGCCATTGTTATTACTGTGACATTTTGAGAAATACAATTGTGATTAGTTCCCAGAAAAATCGGTCTGTCAGGTCATGTATGCATACAAACACAAACTTAGTTGCCTATGAACAAATTCTGACAGTGTAAATCAAATACATTCACTGACTTGTTTTACACATACTTTTCTTTTAAAACATGCTGTGTATTAAAAATCAAGTTCAGTCATTCTTTGACTCATGATAAATGATGCAGTTCAGAGTGCCAAAGACTCCTGATGTTATCCAATATTCCTGAAACCTAGTAGTGACAGTCTTGAACAGCCCTGGAAAGCCAAAAATGTTTACAAAAATCTGAAAATGTTATCGTATCATGACTGAACTGTGAAAGGTCTTGAGAGGACTAGCACTGTAACAGACCACATACCTGTATTATCCTTTGTCTCCAAAAGGCCCTAAGAGCACAGTAAAACTAAAAGAGTAAAAGTATTGCCCTGCTTTCTTAAAAGTGTCCAAAAAGTTTTAGACTGACTGATTAGTGTCTCCCTTAACTCCTTTAGGAGTCATGTAGGCTCTACATGGAATTTTTCTGGCAATGCGTCTGTGGCAGATGGATCTTGGTGGAGTCTGACTTTTTCTAGGTTGCATGCTGGGTATGTTCATATCAGCCTTTCCACCATGCACAGCTGGCTTACTCTTCCATCTAAAGATGGATAGGGTTAAGTAACATGTATGTGCAAGAAGTTACATTATGCGTTCACACATGGAACTTCAGTTCATAGTCTCATCTGAAGGACTTGTGGGGAAAAGGAGCTGAAACCAGTGTAACTCCAGGACAGAAATCCACCATCATAAAACACCTCAGCAAACACACAAACCTTTGCCTTCAGTTGTAGTAAAATCCCAACATTGATGCCACAGGCACTCACCTTTTCATCCCCACAGAGAAGTTTTCAGAAAGCACCAGACACAGAATTTAAAACTCTAGATTTTGTCACATAGTAGCCATGCGCAAAGGTCTAAGTTATATCATTTTGTCCTTGAAAGTGGCCAGAGTGCCTAGAAGTGAAAATTTAGAATATTCATGAGGTATGTTTTGACAGGTCTGGGCTGTTAAGTTTTCAGAAAGCACCAGACAAAGAATGTTTAACTCTAGTCTTTGTCACATAGTAGCCATGCACAAAGGTCTAAGTTATATCATTTTGTCCTTGAAAGTGGCCAGAGTGCCTAGTAGTGAAAATTCAGAATATTCATGAGGTATGTTTTGACAGGTATGGGCTGCTTCTGGGGTGCGGAGAGAAAGTTTTGGCAGCAGAAGGGGGTGTTCTCCACCCAGGTGAGATCTTCATTCATAATGCAAAGAATATCATCATGGTTAATTATTAATAATAGCAGTTGTTGTCCTGATAGAAATTGTTTGTGCATGCAGCATTGTCAGTATTTATATATATATATATATATATTATATATATATATATATATATATATATATATATATATATATATATATATAATATTAAAGTTAAGTTTAAAGTCTGTCCCGAGCCTAAGGCTCATCAGGCCGGTGCTTATCCCGGTTTCTGTGGCGTTAAGCGACTGAGAGTCATTGACTCCCCCCTGGATAGGACGCCAGTCTTATCGCAGGGTTAACCCCCAACACAAGGTTGGTACCCCTTTTACACCTGGGTGGGGTGAGAAAATAGCCGTAAAGTGCCTTTTCCAAGGGCACAACGCCATAGCCGAAAGCTGGGATCGAACCCGCAACCTTTAGATTACGAGTCCAACGCCCTAACCACTAGACTACAGCGGCGGCTTATTTATATATATATATTTTGTGTGTGTGTGTGTGTGTGTTCATGCATAAGACCTGGGTTCAGAGCCTCCTCAGAAGGACAGGGAGGACATAGGAGTCTGTGTGACTGTTGGCTCTAGAAAAGGAAAATCCTTTAACCTGGCAGCCAACAGTGAGAATCAAACCTATGACACTTGGACTAAGTATCAAACATCCTACCCCTGAGTTAACCAGACTCCTGTCTGCCTGCTCTGGTTCAACATCAGAAGACACAGACACACTCAGCCCCCCCCATACCAGCCATCAGCGACAGTTCAGGGACAGTCATTTATTTATTTATTTTATTTATTCTTTTATATTGAGGATAATGGAAAAAGTACTCATGTGCTTTTTTACACCCAGTCCCTGTGTGTAAGCAGTTTGTAAATCTTGTCATCTGTTCCCACCGCCACATGATGGCCTACTCTTACGAAAAGCGGAACAGAATTTAGCATGTGCACAAGATGTTCTGCGTGCATTAGCACACAGGTTCTTGATTTATAGTCTCATCCAAAGGACTTTTGGGGAAGTTCAGTCAGCGCTGATGTTAACTCCAGAGGAAAAATCCCCTCAAACGGGAATCGAACCCGGGTCGTCAAATTGCCAGCGCAATGTTCTGACCTCTAGGCTATCCTGTCCCCTGGCTGAGGGAGAGGCCCTTGCTGCAGTGGTCAGCAGTCACCATGTTGTCCCAGTGCCAGTCCCTCATAAATCTGCAGATCCTGAAGACTCACAAAAACAGAAACTCAGCCCAGGCATGGAAGTATATATATGTATATGTATGTAGTTACTAAGTATACAATTTACAGTCTGGAGAAAGAAGATGTGCTCTGCTAGATTTGATTTGCCCAAGACTCTGTACTTCAATGTTTCTTTGCTATGACCCAGTGAGGGAGGTAGGGAAAAAGAGAGAAAGAAAACTTCATTTGTGAGAATGGCAATGTGGGCGCCTTTTTTTTTTTTTGGTTGTTCCTTGGCTAGAGCTCCAAGGTTCACCAATGCTGAGATTTATGCGTTTTTCCCCCCATCATTTAGGTAGCCGCATTATGTCTTGAGGGATGGTGTCTTAACACAACACCTGTGTGCATGCTGGGGTTTTTTCTGTCATCCGTTCCTACTGGCACACAATGGCCTACTCTTCCCAAAATCAGAATGGGTTTTTAACATGTGCACAAGATGTTCCGCATGCTTTTGCACATGAGGTCTCGGTTTATAGTAGTCTCATCCAAAGGACTTTGACATTCAGTGTGATTTTTTTTCATCAAACTGAGAAGAAAGAGTGAGGCTTGGAATCGAACCCAAAACCTCACCGTTTACTTATTTATAGGCAAACGCCTTAACCATCCTGCCACCATCCTTCTTAGTCATCGGTGGGTTGATACAATGTTCCCTGGTGCCTGTTGGAGGGGGATTAGTAGGGGGGGGGGGGGGGTTTTTTTTTTTGTAATAATGTTGATTTTTCTGGTCACTGTATGGTTCTGTCTGCATCTGCTCAGGTGGGGTATGCAGGGGGGCTGACCCCTAACCCTCTCTACAAGGAGGTGTGCTCAGGCATGACGGGGCAGAACGAGGTGGTGCGTGTGGTTTTCGACCCTGCCAAGGTCACCTACGCCGACCTCCTCAAGGTGAGAGCTCAGAGATTTTCATCACGTCTTATGTATCCCTTCTTTGTAAAGCGCATTCCTGTCTCTCTTTAAAAGGAAGAAAGAAAAGAAGGGGGAAAAAGAGAAAAGTGGGGGGGGGGAAGGATGTTGAAATGTGATTAGTATTTTAAGGTCTGATTGTATACATGATGTACGATATGGCCGTCTCAAATTCCTGGATTTATTTTATTATTTTTTTTTTTTAAAATTGTTTGCCGAGCATGTTGTTTATAGCATCTGATCTCTTTGTGTGTGTGTGTGTGTGTGTGTGTGTGTGCGTGCGTGCGTGCGTGTGCGTGCGTGCGTGCGTGCGTGCGTGCGTGCGTGCGTGTGTGTAGCTGGCTGGCTGGCTGTCTGCCTGTCGGTTTTGGTTTTAGGTAATGGTGGCACTTTTTTGTGGTTTTGATTTGTTTTGTTGTTGTTGTTTTCGGGGGATGTTTGTGTTTTTTCTTCTTTTCAGCATTTGACTTGTACAACATTTTCTTTAATCACTTTTAAAAACTATTGTTCACTTCATATTGATAGATGTTGAACAGATTAAAAAGTTTTAAGAAGTGCAACATTTTGCTTCTGTACAAGTCAGTGAATGTAGAAAATTGCTAGACATAACTTCCCTTGTAGAGACAGTTGAAACCATCAGTACATGTGGGGGGGGGGGGGGAGGGAGGGGGGGGTTCTGCAACATTTTGTTACAGGAGTGAAAATAGCTCCATGCAAAAAAAAAAAGCCAAACCAAACATAAAAAGTTTTTTTTTAATTAGGAAAAGGTGATGCTGGAACATTTCTGTTTTGTTTTGTCCCACATCCCACCAATATGTCATTATTACTCCAGCCACCCATCAATTAAAATGCGTCAATGTGTGCAGGTGTTCTGGGAAAGCCGTGACCCCACGTTGATGTGTGCAGGTGTTCTGGGAAAGCCGTGGATCTGGTGTTGATGTGTGCAGGTGTTCTAAGAAAGCCATGATCTGGTGTTGATGTGTGCAGGTGTTCTAAGAAAGCCGTGACCTGGTGTTGATGTGTGCAGGTTTCTGGGAAAGCCCTGACCCCACATTGATGTGTGCAGGTGTTGGTTGGTCTTCAATTTATTTTTTAAATTGTTATTTAATAAAAAAAAAAATTAAATCACGTAGAGAAATCTGCTGTGACATAAAGTGGTATAAAATAAAAAATTAATAAAATAAAATTTTACGTCTGTTCACATAACGGTGATATCAGACAATACCCACGTTGATGATGTGTGCAGGTGTTTTGGGAAAGCCATAACCCCACCCAAGGCATGCGCCAGGGCAACGATGTGGGCACACAGTACAGGTCGGGCATCTACACGTACGGGGAGGAGCAGCAGCAGGAAGCGGAAGCCTCCCGCACGGCCTACCAACAGCTGCTGACCCAGTCAGGCCACGGCACCATCACTACCGAGATTCTGCCTGCCTCCGAGTTCTACTACGCCGAAGATTACCACCAGCAGTATTTGGATAAAAACCCCGGGGGGTATTGTGGTTTGGGGGGCACCGGCGTGTCTTGCCCTGTTGGCGTGCTGAAGAAAAAGAAAGACGAACTTTAGTTGAGCCCTGCTTGGGTAATTAATACCTGATGAAAAACTATGCAGTCTTTTCTTTTTTTCTCTCTCTCTCTTTTTATGGATATGAGATTGGCTGAACCATGCATCCTTTTCTCTTAGAATGGATATGAGGTTGGCTAGCTCAGAAGGCCTCAAAGGCTGTTCAGTAAGGATATTTATTCTTTCTTTCTTTCGGACTAAGGGAATAAAAAGCATGCTATACAATACCCAGTTATCATTTAATCAGCTGCACTCAAACTTAATCTGTGAAAAGGCATTAAAACTGATTTCAGGGGTGGGGGGGGGTGGGGGAGGATCAAGTATAGATCTTTTTTAAGGCTGGAAATAGATATATATTCAAGCTGCTCTGCCTTAAACTTACTTCTTCATCTAAAACCAGATAATCATTGAGCACAACTGTTTTGTCTGGAATTGTCTGAAGAACTTAAAAGAATAATGATGTTGATGGTGAAGTTTGTCCTTTTGAGTTTGAAATCGTTGTGTTCTGCTAATGGCTCTGCAACTCCAGCATGGAGGCAGAGACAAGAATCTGGAGCAGTGGGGGCCCTGGAAGGCGGTTGTGGTAGCTGTCACTGTTGGTAATGATAGTCACATTTAATGTAATAGTAAGAGTTACAGTGATAGTGAATCATTCTGATAACTATTGTGCAGAATGTTTGGATTGGCAAGTCTTTGTGTTCCTTTTGCTCTGCTAAATGATATTAAGTCAGTAACACTCAAGATAACTTGCACTTACATTCAAATTCAGTTCAAATTTTATTTAGTAGTTCAAACTCAAATTTGTTATATCGAGGATGATGAATAAGCGCTCATGTGCTTTGTTTTTACATCCAGTCACACATGATGATATGTATGCAATTATGCTACAGATACATGCAAATAGAGAAACACACGCAACGTAGAGAGGGGCAAGTGAGGTTTGTGTGTCATTGTTGAAGTTCTTGTTTTGTTGGTGTGGGTTTTTTTTTCACCCCATCTCAGGGTTTTAAGTAGTCCACAGTTTTGTTCCGAGCAATGTTAATTATGCTTAAATAAGTTAGTGCTTCCATAAAATAAAAAGTTCAGTATAATTATGATTGATTTCAGTATTTGTTGATGATGGTGCAACTGCCCATAAAAAATAAATGCAAAAGTATTTATAAATGCTCACATACATATATGTATATACATATCTGTGTGCTCACTTACAACTTAAAGTCATTTAGTGACGACTTTCACAATTAACATCAGTGAATTTTTTTCTTCTTTTTTATTTGATTTTCTTATGTGGGAGGAGAGGGATGTATCACTTAATGTACCAGATCTCTTGTAAATTTGTTCATTTATTTTACAGCCAGATCTTTGTAAATTTGTTCAGATTTTCTTACAACCAGATCTTTGTAAATTTGTTCAGATTTTCTTAATAACCAGATCTATTGTCAGTTTGTTCAGATTTTGTCTGTACTGTTATTAAAGTTTTAAATAATTTGACAGATGATTTCACAAAAGTGTTAAAATTTTCTTCTGATCGCAACTGGTATGTTTAGATATACCTCTTTGTAAAATGTTTGCATCATCTAAGAGTGAATGAAATGATAGTGATTTTACATTTTGTTTGGGTATGTGCATTTTGGAGATTTTTATGTGTAATGTTTGAAAATTATGAACATTTACAAAAAATATGGATGTTTATCTGTGAGATACATGTAGAGTGTGCATGTGTGTGTTAGTATTCTTTGTTTATTGATTCTTTTATTTCCAGAAAATAGAATAAGCACTCATGTGCTTTTTTTTTCTCCAATCCCCATGTGCATGCAATTTTGTTAATTCTGTCATCCATTCCCACATGGCCTACTCCTCCAAAACACAGAACAGGTTTTGATTGTGTGTGTCTGTGTGTGTGTGTGTGTAAGTGTACACATGCTCGCATAATTTATACCTCCTTATGTGGAAAGAGAAACAACACTAACTCACATTACTCAGGGCATAAAAATGAAATGTGGTTGTTGGGAGTATTTCACTGCAGTTTTTCTGTGGACAGGCAGGCTGTGAGGTAGAGATATATCATATGTTTTTTTCATGTTCAGTTTTTTTAGCTTACCTCACTGTGACACCCCTGTTATGACTCTACTGTTGATGATGGTGTCTCCACAACTGGCAAGGATTATTTACCAACACTTTTTACTACAGTGAGGATCAACACTTCATTTGTTTGGAAATTATAATATTGACTATGTCAGTTTCACACTGCTCTCCTGGTGTTTTATTCATGTGAGAGAATGTATAGTAGCCTTTCTTTCTTTCTTTCCTTCCTTCCTTTTCATCTGTTGGGTTGTTTGTTTGGGTTCTCTTCCATCGATGGCTCCTGGCCCTGTGCAGTATGGGCATTATTATAAAATACATGGACACACATCAACTCCTAGATATGGCTCTGACCACAACCATTATCAATTGAAATTCTGACAGCCTTTCATTCTTTTTCACCCTCCCTTCAGAAAGGTGAACTACCTTGCAGACTTCAATGATTGTTATATGACGTATTGATTGATTTATTCTTTTTTTTATATATCGAGGATAATGGAATAAGCACTCTTGTGCTTTTTTTCATCCAGTCCCCGTGTGTATGCAGTTTTGTAAATGTCATCTGTTCCAACCGGCATACGATGGCCCACTCTTACGAAAAGCGGAACAGGATTTAACGAGTGCGCAAGATGTTCTGCGTGAGAGAGAGAGAGAAAGAGAGTGAGCAAGTGTGTGTGTGTGTGATGTACCATCAGCTAGCTGTCCCAATGGTGCATACCATGACCTGGTGGGATGGCTTGCATGCTCTGTTTGATCCCCAGAGCTATGTGGGCGGGGGCTTCAGCCTCTGGCAGGTTTAACCACGAAGGCAGCCAGAATGACATGGGCCGAGCTGAAGAGGATCTCCCAGAACCGAGTCCGTTGGAGGAGTGTTGTTGCAGCCATTTGTTCCCAAGGGAATTCACAGGCATAAGTCATACCATCCGCTAGACATGTAGGGCTCTGAAAAGGATGGATCTGTAAAGGATGGATCTGTCTGTCCCACCCAATCCTCTTCCTGCTTTAATGAGGAAATTCCGAGTGATGACATACTGAGAGCAAAATCTGACTTACAGCTCAAGCTCAACATGATGAAATCTTTTGTTAAGTCTGCTGTCTTGAACAACCACCAACCAAAAAAAAAAAGTACAAAGAGCAAAACTTTTATACAGATCAAGCACTACGTGCTGAAATCTTTCAGCAAGCAAGACTGTCTGTCAAAAAGGATGACATCAAAGTCTAAGTTCAATATTTTCAGTCTGTTAGACAGTTCTGATTCAGGAAAAGAAATTTTAAAAAATGTTTTGCTTGCTCTGATGTGTTCTTGGATAGGGAATTTTTTTTTTTTCCTACGTCTTTAAAAAAAAAAAAAAGAGGAAAAACTTGTACAAAATAGAGATACACAGATGATGGATCGATCAGTGTTAACAGGTGGGTCCATGTAGATTCACAGATGATGAATGTGTGATTGTTATCTCATACCTGACAAGATGAATCAATCATTTGACAAGTGGATCCGTGGTCTTGAGTAAACGTAACTCGCCTGCCTGGAAAGCTAGAAGTGCTACCTGTGGCTATTTGTGTCCTAACTTTCCCTCCATCCACTAGGCTTTGAGTGGTGGTCTGAGTGCTAGTCTTTCGGAAGAGATGATAAACCAAGGTCCCATGAGCAACAAGCATTTAGTGCACACCCACAGCAAGAAGAATTTTTCCTGCCAACATTCTGTAGAAAAAAATCCACTCTCATAGGGAAACGAGTACATATGCAGGCAGGATTTCTTTTTCTTTAAATGAGTGGCGCTGCTCTTGTGGCATTGTGCTCTCCCTGGGGAGAGCAGCCTGAATTTTACACACACAGAGACATGCCATGACTGAAAGTGGCTCATAACGCAAGAAGAGGGTGTTAAGCTGGGGAACGCACAACTAACAAACCTTGATTTTCAGGGCTTTCCAAGTGCCTTCAGTCACAGGTATTCATTTCTTTCACTCATCAAGACTTGGAAACAGAAACCTCAAAATTCAAGGATGATATTTTCTCCTGCACACATCACATGCAAACACCTGTCCCACAACTCAACCGACTGCACAACCATACACTGAAGCATGATCCGTACCTTCTTCATCACTACAGATTCACATGTGTCAAAATGTTTATTCAGATACTTGCTTCATCTTCGGAAACTTCTCTCTTGCGTGCCCAAAAAAATTCATACACATGGAACAACTGTAAAGAAATAAATACACTCAAGGCAATATCTTTCTGTACATGAAAAAAAAAAAAAGAAGTCTATGTACACTTCTATATCCTTCTTTGCCTCGACTGTATAGTTTATTCAACCACTGAACACCGCTACTTACACTAACTGGAGACAAAAAAAAAAACCAGAAAGGAAAAGATGCTAAGAGTCACACAAGTGGAAAATTCAGGAAAAAGGCATCAGAGAAGAATTTGCATCATCATTACCATCATCGTCATTATAATGAGTTCATGACAGGAGAGGAGGTGGATGGGAACAAAGAGGAGGAGGAGCCAGAGAAGAGGAACATGTTGATTTCGTGCTCACAGAGACCGCTCTCAACTGTAGAATGAGGGAGGGATGAAATGTAGGCACCACCCACTGCGTTCCTTCCCCTTACTGCTGACAGACAGCTGGGACTTCCTTCCGTTACCGATGAAACAAACAGCCACAAAATCACAGACGACACATTTCACAACTTCACCACGGCCTTTGGGGTGGCTCCAAGCGCGAGAGAGGTGGAATGAAAACCGCCCACATAACTAACACCTGCTTACAACAGAACACCCAACAAAAACATCCACACCTAAACAGCCACGGACACGGCTCCGCATGCACTCAAAAGACAGATTTGCTGACCAAAAACGACAACTTCGAAAGTACAGAGCAACCTCCCCGGCTGTGTAGGCCATAGAACACCAGCAGAGACAAGACAGACAGACAGACAAGACAGACAAAGCAGCACTTCAGAGTTAAGTTTCCGTGTTTCTGAACAATTCCCTCATGAGCGCTGACACCTCAGGCTGATGGACAAGCAGAAGACCAGAGCCTGACAGGAGAGCTAGGGCAACACCAGTACAGGTCCCCAGCTGACAGGCCACTGCTCTGAGAAGAAACCTTCGGATGGAGTGATCAGTATGAGAGAGAGATGTGACAATCGCTTGTGACAGGTCAATTACAACTACCGATGAAAACGGAGCAGTCTGATCAACAGGGATGAGAGAAAGACAGACAGGCGCCGACACAATCCATTTCTTGGAGCCCCCCACCCACAGGGACAAGGACAGCAAAGAAATGATTTGCAACAAGGAACGTTCATTCGTTCATTCATTCACTCACATACAATTACCATAATCTCCTCCTCCTTCTGAAGCTCCCACACAAACTGACAACCCTTTAGTCATGTTTCACTCAAGTGCATGCACGCACGCATGCACGCACACCACACACACACACACACACACACACACACACACACACAACACACACACACACACTACACAATCTTCTCTCTCTCTCTCTCTTTTTTTTAATACACCACCAATGATATTTCCACCTGAAAGTTTGCTACATTCCTTGCAGAGGATAAAAACACACTTATGAACTTTTTTTTTTTCTTTCTCACACTCCCACAATGTCTTTCGTTCTTCATTATATACATACACACATATTCAAGTGTATGCCCCCCCACACACACACACAGCATACAAAAACATATACACACATACAATCTGCTTTGCAGAAGAAATCAAACAAAAATGACCACTATGTTGATAACAAAATTCCAACTAAAAATCCTCTCTTATGCCAGATGCCTTTTTTTTTTCTTTTTTTTTTTTTTAAGCCAATTCAGACTCAGTCATTCTAGCAACCAGAGCAAAAACCAAAACTCCAATACAAACCTGCATGACATAGCCCTTTATCCCAGAAAAACACAAAACACAACTAACATGCCTAAACACCACAACAAAGAGAATGCCTATGTATCCTCTGCATACCTGTGTGGTACTAACAATCCCAGCAAGTGCATGTTCCTTAATCATTCCATATCTAGGTCATGGTGTGTGTGTGTGTGTTAGGTGTGTGTTGTGTGTGTGTGTGTTGGTGTGTGTGTGTTGTGTGTGTGTGTGTGTGTGTGTGTGTTGTGTGTGTGTGTGTGTGGTGTTTGTGTGTGTGTGTGTGTGTGTGTGTGCCTTGGTGTGTGTGTGCCTCTGTGTGTGTGAGTGTGTGTGCCCTGTGTGTGTGCCTGTTAGTGTGTGCCGTGTGGTGTGTGTGTTGTGTGTGTGTGTGTGTGTGTGTGTGTGCTCTGTGTTGTGGTGGTCTTGAGCGCGCCTCTAAGGTGTGTGCCTATTGCATGCAGGCAAACCCCAAACCAAGCTCTCTGTGATTCTCCTCAAAGCCACACAACCACATCGCATAGTCTTTTCTTCTCACAAGCCCTGCTCCCCCTGACTTACCCCTGTAGAATGTGAAGTTAAATATGCCCCCCCACTCTACCTATGCAAGTCTTCCTGACCAACATCCACCACACAGCTGATGTCTGAAACTGCAGACTCCACCCACAGACACCCTGGCAGTGTTGCGCACTCTCCGTCAAGGGGTTTGGGAGAAGAAGGAAGAAGAGGAGACAAGGTATCGCCATCTATCTTTGTTCTCTACGCTTCCCAGATTTCAGCAAAGTACTAGGTCCAACAAAACGCCCGGCAAAGTAAAAAGAGCTAAGGACTGCAACCAACAGACGACTGTGTTAAACAGGAGAAGAAAAAAAAAAAAAAGGTCTGGCACAAAAACGGTCTGACGGAAAACTACTAGCAATGAATTCAAACTTGGATGGCATCAGCAAGACGACTTCCTTCAAGTAAAAAAAAAAAAAGAATAGAAACCAACAAAACATAAATATCACCAAAACGAAAAAAAGAAAAAACATCAATCCCAAACCAACCAACTCCCCCCCTTCCCCTTTCACAAAAACTCCTTCTGACAATGGTCATTATCACACACACCCAACTATGACACACACAGAAGTCCAATCAAGGTGATCTGGATGAAGAGCAGATGAAGATGACAGACAGGTCAGTGGTGGAGGTGGAGGTGGTGGTGGTGGTGGTGGTGGTGAGGGTGGAGGTGGCACTGAAGAAGGGAGGAGGGCTAAGCCAGGTAACTGTAGGTGTCCTTCTGGCCCTCCACACGCTCTAGATACTCCTTCTCTATCAGCATGTCGATGCATTTCTGACATGCACACACGCGCACACACACACAACATACACAACTCATCAGTTATAGCATTTCTCACACACACACAACATACACAACTCGTCAGTACTTATAGCATTTCTGACACACACATACACCATACCAGTTATAGCATTTCTCTCTCTCTCTCTCTCTCTCTCTCTCTCTCTCTCTCTCTCTCTCTCTCCTCTCACACACACACACACACACACACACACACACACACACACACACCACACACACACACACACACACACACACACACACACACACACAGACACACAGTCACAGACACACACACAGACACACACACACACACACACAAATATACACAACTCATCAGTACTTAAAGCAATTCTCTCTCTTACACACACACACACACACACACACACACACACACACACACACACACACACACACACCACAACACACAACCATACACAACTCATCAGTACTTATAGCATTTCTCTCACACACACACACACACACACACACACACACACACACACACACACACACACACACACACACACACACACACACACACAGCATACACAACTCATCAGTTACAGCATATTTTGAAGTAAATGTTGATTTTGTTGTTTATGTTGTTTTTCGTTTCTCGGCAAGAGATCCCAGGTTCAGTAATAGCAAGATTTTGCACCGTTTTTGCCCACCTTGAAGGTAGATGCATTTTGATTTCAGGGGGAAAATGTACATCTGATTCCTTTTACTCTGTTGTTTCTGTAGGTGGCATGAGTAACAGTGAATCTCTCCCAACCCAACATTTTTTGGTCTGAGATAAGCACAAAAAATAAATGATAAAGAAAAGACCTGCTTTTGAATCTAAAAGGAAAAACCCAAACACTTTTCAAACATTTCCACATGCAAAAAGTGCACAACCTTAGATACCATAGCAACAAGTCCAGTGTCTGAAAGCATTCTTCTTTTTCCAAGTTCATAAAACAAATGACTTGATGCTATTTCCATCATCTAATGCCAAGTTTTCAGGCAGTAGACAAATAAAACACATTTTGTTTTCCCACCCATGTCCATATCCATGACATGTCCATGTCCATATCTATGACAACTTTCCTCAGAAAAAGCCTTTCTCAGTTGGGAAGCGCATAACACGCATACACAGGGGGAAAAATACATTCGCTCTCCATGGGGAGAGTAGCTCAAATTTGACACACAGAAATGTGCTGTGATTTTCAAGTTGTATACAAAATAATAAAACAATCTTAAAAATTTTTTTTTTGACAGTTGGAGACGAGGCACACACAGACAGTACATGTCTACATGTCTACATACCTTGATGATGGGGACGCGGGGTTTGAAGCGCGAGGACAGCTGGTTGAGGACCTCTCCCAACAGATGTTGATGCTTCAGCTGTTTCCGCATCTTCATAATCCGCACAATGGCCGCCTGCAGCACAACCAGCATACATATTGATGAATGTCACCTATATGAACACTTTCATACATAATGATGAATATCACCTATATGAACACTTTCCTGCTGCAGCATCATGCAATCAACACACAACTACAGGTAATGTGCTGCATGTAAACCGATACCAGTTACCACCTTCTTACAACAATGTTCTCTGTCTCATTTATTTATAAATCAAGTACACGTAATTTCCAATCAGAAGAGGAAAAAATGTCCACAGCTTTTTACCTGATGAAAAAAAAAATATATACTTCACTGGACCATTAAAAAAAAGATTTTTCATTTTTTAAAACCATCTCAGGCATCCCTTATCACAGCTAAATTTCAACCTCCAAAATCAATATCATGTGCTCACACAGTGCGATTGTATCATATATATTATAGCAACAGAGGGATCCTTTTTATTGGTATGCAGCGCAGGCATTACAGGGGATGGGATTGCTTAGTCATGTTAGTGGTCAGAGCACTTGCTTTCCCCAAGCTAAGGTTAAGCAGCATCAAGCGTGATTACCAAGTGGACGGGTGACCGTTTGTGCTCTTTGGCTTCAGTATAGTCCCCCCAGTTCACCCAGCTGTAATTAGGTACCTGCCCTCTTTAGGGTCAGGGAAGCTAAAGCAGCACAGGAGAGGAGTGAGGTCGGCCGCCCTTAATGCTGGCCCCTAGGAGAAGCTGAGGTCCTTGATGCCATCGCTCCCACGACACATACTATTGGGACAACCTTTTACTTTTACAGGCAAGACAGACAATGTGCTCAACAGAGGAATCATATCCTTCTTTTTATTATTAATATATCTATTTTCTTTACCTTTATGCAGCACAGACAATACAGACGATGTACTCCATTACAGAGCAATATATTCCTCTATTTCAGCATTAGATAGCTCTTCTCTATCTGTACACATAACAGGCAGTTGGCCTCTCTCTCTCTCTTGTCTTTCGTCTCGTGTTCTCTCTCTCTCTCTCTCTCTCTCTCTCTGTCTCTCCCTTTACCTGTATAAGCAGTTTCCTGTCCTCCTCTATGTGCTTGTGTGTGGACTCCTGTTCCTGTTTGACCTCGGTTTTCATTGGCACGTTGATGTTGACACGCAGCTTCTTACTGCAACAGAAACAAAGCCACACACAAACTTTGGGACAGGTTTTGTCAGGAGAGTCGGCATACAATGATTTTGTATGATCGCTCATTTGATTTCCCGTGTATCAAAATCATAAATAGATTAAAAAAAATCTAAGCAAAAAAATTAATGAAAAAAGGGATTCATTCACATGCATGAAAAAAAAAAGGTATACACATGCAAGTTTTTTAGTTTGCCCTAACATATCATTTACATATTATACACATGACATTTGAGGGCTTTATTGTTGCAGATTTTTTTTACATGAAAAGCAGCACAATATCTGTAGTCTGCATAGGCATCAAAATCAAACAAGCGCACCAACAACAAACCCTAAAATGTTATCAGCAAGACCAATGTAAGTGCTGACAAAAGCAAAAATGTTCTACCGTTCCTATTGACAAAATATCATGTACTGCTTGACATTGTTCCACTATCTATTTCAACAATGGTACCAGTATCTGTTTGTGCATAAAGACACATTTTCTTTGCTTCATTCACAACAGACAGAAGCTGTACATTTGTGTGCAAAACATAATAGTTCATAGCATTTTCCAAGATGACAAGTACTCATCTACTCCTATAATATGTAAGACTCTTATAATACATAGACAGCACGGTCATTCAGTACAAATGTCTGCGCCCAAATATTGTTATTGTAGGGAAAAAACGACATCCCTTTATCTTCTTTCCACAACCGTTGGAATAAACAGTTAAAAACTTTACGCAAAAAGATGTATCAATACACCCAAAAAATGATATATCAACAACACACATACACATTCTACAGCCTGTACAGCCCAGAGATTGCTCCACTCACTTTTTGTAGCCGAAGAAGAGCGACATCTTGGACTGGGGCTTCAGGTCGTTCTCATCGTCAGGGCACACCAGCAGTTTGGACTTGAGGAGGATCTGCAGCACTTGGGTCAGCATGTCCTGTTCCGCAACACACAAGGGACACTCTGTTTTCACCATCCTCCTCCTCCTCCTCCTCCCCTCCACCTCCTCCTCCTCCTCGTCCTCATCATCATCATCATCATCATCATCATCAGAACAAAGAATGACGGATTCAGAATGCCTCAACAGGAGAAGAAAACGAATTTTTAGAAAATCTCGTATGAGAGCTTTTGCAAACATTTACTAAAAAGTATAGCAAAATTCAAGTGACTATGAGTCTCTCTCTCTCTCTCTCTCTCTCTCTCTCACACACACACACACACACACACACACACACACACACACACACACACACACACACACACACACACACACACACACACACACACACATACACACTAAATTCCAGAAAACAATGCAAACACAAAACACACTGCAGTATGCTTTGAATGATACACATCACATAGTTTCTTTCTGCCAACCCGTAATACTGATTACAAGATAAAACAAAAAGTCGAGTTAAATGCAGTTCTGAAGACTGCAAAAGGGAACAGCACCTAGTAATGGATATAGAGAGATGAACAGTAAGTACACATAATCAAACAGTCCCAACACACCAAAGACTGATGATCCCCAGCACAACACAGTCAGTCGTGTCCTCTTTTCAGACAAAAAAATGACGCTCCGCCACGAAATGAGTCGCTTGCACCATTACCTATTTTGCTCTAGGAGCCATTAAAGGCAAGTAGGGTCAGTTTGTCAAAATTTTGAGATTTTGATTAATTATTAAACTATATCCGTTTTCTACCTTATTAATGAATATCAAAACTTAATTTTTTATCCCCCTTTTGCTTTAAATGTGTTTTGAAAATACCCAAGCCTCATTCTGACAACGTGTTACGAAAAATAAACTTGTACCGTTTCTCTTTTGCCACTTCCTGTAGTCTATCATTTCAACTTGTAATAACTTTGCACAGAATGTCCGATTTTCAATCTGTTTTTTGTATTTGATAGCCACTTTATTGTACATTAATAACATGTCAATAACTAAAATAGACCTCATGTGCACTCCGTCTCATTATGTGGTGGAGCGTCACAAATAAACAACCCCCATTCTCTTTTCCTCCCTCATCTCTATTTGGAGTCACTGAGGCACCACACTAAAGGGTTTTTCACTAAATTCTTACATTCATTCCAAGTGCCAAAGCCTGGATCTCAACACGCGGTTTTCCTGTCCATTCTGCAGTGTTGCTTACCCACTTTTTTTTTTTTTTGGGGGGGGGGGGTCCACCCTTTCATTTCCCTCCTTAGCGGTTCCCAGGAGAGTAATTTTAGGCCAGAAGGCCAAGAGAAAAGGTTAGACAGACAGAAAGGCAGGCAGGCAGGCAGACAGAGGGAGATGCAGAGAAGACAGAAAGTGAGGGCTGGGGGAGAGTGAGGGAAATCACTGACCACTTTGAGCTGAGTGCCGTCCAAGAGCTGCTGGACAGTCAGGGCATCACAGTTGTTGAACATGAGCAGCACTGCCATCTGAAAGGTCGACGCCTGCACACACATCATCATCATCATCATCATCATCATCATCATCATCATCATCGATCAATCAGTCAATCAATCAATCCATTCATCGTCGTGTTATCATCATCATCATCATCATCATCATCATCATCATCATCATCACCATTCTCTGCTTGTCTCACCAGTGTCATCATCACCATCACTCCCAAAATACTGTAGCCATCCTTTGACTCTCTCGTCACTCCTTCATGAGTCAAGGGGGCCCAAAACTGAATTATTCTGGCAGTGTGTTTTGGGGAACCTCCAACTTGGCAGAGCCCAACACACACCCCTGTCTGGTCTAATTTACCAATATATCTACAATCTCTGACATACACTATTGCAAGGAAATTCTGAATAAGTCAAAATGATGGGAGAATACACTGGTTGATAGCTTTTTTTTCCCTCGCTCGTTGATAGCTATGACACTCTTCCAACATATCTATCAAAAGCCCTCAGACAATCTAAAAAAAATATGTTGGAAAAAAATGTTGGTTTCGGATCACATCATACTACTCAACTGGAAAAACTAGCCTCACACCTTAACTTGAAAATAAATTGTGCTTATGAAACAAAAAATAAGCTGCTGAAATATTAGACAATGTTACAGTAGGCTTGAAACTACCATTTCTTTAAATCTTAGGACAAACCCATACTTGTACTGGAAATTACTCAAGTCTTGCCCAATTTCATTCTTGCACAAGAAAAGAAAATTAAATCACAAGAATCTCATTCCTGGACTGGAGACACTTTCTCTGACAATCTCATGCTTGTGCTGGAAAATGACAATCTCATTCTGGCAGGGTTATTACCATCCACCAACAGACACACACTAAAAAAATCCCAATCCAAAAACCTATATAAAACACAGAATAAAATATAGACCAAAGAGCTCACCTGCAGTGTGTATCTGTTCTTGAAACAGTTGGTGACGATCTCCCCTTTGGACATCTGATACAACCAGTTCAGCTTGCGACCACTGTGTCGGCCACTGTAGAATGTGGTGAACCTCTGGAAACTGCGCTCCAGCTGAACACACACACAAAATGCTTAAAACTCTGTCACAGGAGTTCGATGATGAAATATGAATAAATGCAGTGCCAACACACAAAGTTATGTCAAGTAGTATACAGCAGAGCATAGAATTGGTAGAGAGAAAAAAAGAGAAAAGTAAGCTGGGGTCCAGGGGCCGCTTAGGCCCCGGTGGGGTGCAGGGGCAAAGCCCCACTGGGGGGCCCAGGGGGGCAAAGCCCCCTGGCCGAAAACGATTTTTCACATTTCAAAGGCAATTTGGAGGCCTCTCCAGGCACCATTTTGAGCAATGTGAAGGCATGTGTGTGTCGGGGTCCAGGGGCCGCTTAGGCCCCGGTGGGGTGCAGGGGCAAAGCCCCGCTGGGGGGCCCAGGGGGGCAAAGCCCCCCAGTCGAAAATGATTTTTCGCATTTTAAAGGCAATTTGGAGGCCTCTCCAGGCACCATTTTGTGCGATGTGAAGGCATGTGTGTGTGCGTGTGTGTGTGTGAGAGACAGACTCAGACCTTCCTTAAAGGACCACCAGAGTATGTCAAACTTGTTTTAAAAAGATCTATTCTGGGTAGCGGTAATATAAGTTTGTGTGTACCACTGTGATGGTTGAGAGAGAGAGAGAGAGAGAGAGAGAGGAGAGAGAGAGAGAGAGAGAGAGAGAGAGAGAGAGAGAGAGGAGAGAGAGAGAGAGAGAGAGAAGGCAAGGCAAATTCTTTTATTCGAGGATAATGAATAAGCACTTGTGTGCTTTTTTACATCCACTCCCCGCCCTTAACAGGGATACATCAAGATTTTTAAAAAAACCTCTAGAGAGAGACAGACAGACAGACAGACAGACAGAGACAGACAGACAGACAAAAACAGTGGGTGAGAGAAATGAGGACATAAACATCCAGCAACTAATAGCAGAATTTAAAAAAAAAGGGTGTGTCTGTATATAATTTTATATATGTAGTGATGTCTATGTCTGCCTGCTTGTATGTACACTTGTTCTGTGGCTTGTTTCTTCAACTGTTTATTCTTCCCTGCTTGGATGCCCTGAGTGTTATCCGCAACAGTATTTTTTCTCAGTGTCAGTCTGCAAGAATTGTATGGATGGAGTCGATCACCTTCTTGTGTTTTGCCGTTTGAAAATGTTCTTCAAGTGCTCTGCGGCCACGGCTAGCATAGAGAATGTCGCATTGGCAAGCTTCGCATGATGCTTTGCCTGCAGCATCCAGTTTGCAAATGTGCTTGCCAATCCACACATTTCGATCCCAAACCTTGACTTCACCATCCACCCACTCCCATGCATTTTTGCATCCTCTGTAGTCATAAGCATGAGTCTGATCGACGATCGTTCTCCCGCATAAGCTAGCCATTTTGAAATCATGCATACGGCCCTCTACCGGCTTTAGCTACTGAGTCAAGTGAGTGAGAACTGAACCCTTTGACGACACTTGCACCATTTGAGAATATCATCCAGTTTCGTTTTTTTTTCCCCCCAGATTTTTTTTTCCGCGGAAACTTTTTTTTCCGCGGAAATCTGCTTTAAAAAATCGGAAATCCGCGGAAACGCGGAGAATTCTATGCTCTGATACAGTCTCTTTCTGCTGATACGCTTACAACACAAATAACACTGCAGTATACAGTCTCTTTCTGCTGATACGCTTACAACACAAATAACAACACTGTAGTATAGTCTCTTTCTGCTGATATGCTAACAACACAAATAACAACACTGCAGTATACAGTCTCTTTCTGCTGATACGCTTACAACACAAATAACAACACTGTAGTATACAGTCTCTTTCTGTTGATATGCTAACAACACAAATAACAACACTGTAGTATACAGTCTCTTTCTGCTGATATGCTAACAACACAAATAACAACACTGTAGTATACAGTCTCTTTCTGTTGATATGCTAACAACACAAATAACAACACTGTAGTATACAGTCTCTTTCTGTTGATATGCTAACAACACAAATAACAACACTGCAGTATACAGTCTCTTTCTGCTGATATGCTAACAACACAAAGCTAGGTCAAGTAGTATACAGTCTCTTTCTGTGATACACAAAGCTAGGTCAAGTAGTATACAGTCTCTGCTGATACACAAAGCTAGGTCAAGTAGTACACTCTGCTGATACACAAAGCTAGATCAAGCAGTACACTCTCTGCTGATACACAAAGCTAGGTCAAGTAGTACACTCTGCTGATACACGAAGCTAGGTCAAGTAGTACACTCTCTGCTGATACACAAAGCTAGGTCAAGTAGTACACTCTCTGCTGATACACAAAGCTAGGTCAAGTAGTACACTCTCTGCTGATACACAAAGCCAGGTCAAGTAGTACACTCTCTGCTGATACACAAAGCTAGGTCAAGTAGTATACCGTCTCTGCTGATACACAAAGCTAGGTCAATCTTTCTGCTGGTATACAAACAACACAAAGCTAGGTCAAGTAGTACACAGTCTTTCTGTGCTGATACACAAACAACACAAAGCTAGGTCAAGTAGTATACAGTCTCTTTCTGCTGATACACAAACAACACAAATAACAACACTGTAGTATACAGTCTCTTTCTGCTGATACACAAACAACACAAAGCTAGGTCAAGTAGTATACAGTCTCTTTCTGCTGATACACAAACAACACAAAGCTAGGTCAAGTAGTATACAGTCTCTTTCTGCTGATACACAAACAACACAAATAACAACACTGTAGTATACAGTCTCTTTCTGCTGATACACAAACAACACAAATAACAACACTGTAGTATACAGTCTCTTTCTGCTGATACACAAACAACACAAATAACAACACTGTAGTATACAGTCTCTTTCTGCTGATACACAAACAACACAAAGCTATGTCAAGAAGTACACAGTCTTTCTGTGCTGATACACAAACAACACAAAGCTAGGTCAAGTAGTATACAGTCTCTTTCTGCAGATACACAAACGTCCCTCAAACAACTGTCCCCACGAACCTCTAACCCCAAAAGCTGCCCCACACACACACACTTCTTCCCAAACCAAACTACATTCCCCAGATTTTAAAAGCAAGTGAAAAAAATAAATAACAATAACACTGTAATATACAGTCTCTTTCTAACACAAACTTTTACCATCAACTTTTGTGGCCTAAAACATGCGTGCATCGGCAGGTGAGTCATTATAAATATTCACCACACAAAAATAAGAATGAAAACACAAAGCATGAGAACAAAAAAAGAACGTAGAACAACCACCATCCAAAAGAGCTATGATCTTCTGTACTGACCTCCACAGGCAGTGTGAAGGTGCAGGACTGCTGGAACGGCCAGGACCCTGAGCTCAGCACCTGGATACTGAAGTCAACTGCAACAAACACACCACACATGGGCTGAAGTTAGGATTCAAACTGCAACGCTACTAAAAAAAAAAATAATAATAAAAAATAATTTAGAAAAAAGTCTTTAAAAAATAATAAAATGAAAAAAATAATATAAAATGAAAAAAATATATTTAAAAAAAAAATTTAATGTAATCATTTTTTAAAAAACTGTAACGCTACTCTTCCAGTCAAAACTGACATGAACAAGCAAATTACTGTGGATTTCTATAGCAACTGTACAATAAAGTCTTTTCACAGAGAAGTGATTTCTCAGCACGTACTGGTAAAGATATCTGTTTAAAATAAAGTCTGTTCCTTCCTTTGCTAGCTACCAGCCCTGTGAAAACACTTACAGTTAATACACACATTGGAAGACATGAGAACCAAAAACAAAGATCTGACATGTGATTTACAGATTTCCAGATTAGGCAAATCTCGCAAGTCTGTATCTTTTATTCTGAGTAACTTAATTTTTCTTACCCTTATACTGACATGAATATCAACAGAAAGCCTTCATTCAAGACTCGGTATTAAAGAAACAAAATCAAAATTATGATGATCAACAGAAATCCCATAATTTCAAAGCTATTCAGAGAGAAGTATGCTCATTTCATTCCCTCATAAAATTTTCTACTTTTTATCCATCCCATTTAACAAATCACAATCTAAATCCATAGAAATGCGTCCAATTTTACACTATTAAGCTACAAAATTTAATGACAAAAGCTGATAAGCCTGTAAATTCCTAAGTGTATAATTATGTAAAAAAAAAAAAAAAAAAATTTTAAGTCCAGTCGGGCAGTATGTCGATCCACAAATATGTGAGAGTGGAAAGTCTTGCTTACTGTCCAGCGGATCCCCGGCAGACTCCTGTAAGTGCTTCTTGAACTGTTCATTGAGATCTTTGCTGACGCCAATGTCCTGGAACATCCTCTGCAGCTTGGAGGTGTACTCAAAACCACAGGCTTGCTGCAATCCAACAACAAAAAACTGATGTTAGAAAATTAAACTTAGTTCATCAGTTTCAAGCGGCTAGCAAGAAAGATACAGGATTTTTTTTGTTGTTTTTTTGCCTCATCTTCTGTAACATCCTTATCCTGCTGTTCCCACGCCGCTCATTTTAATCTCCCCGCCACAGCCATATCCAGATTCATTATGTCTCATCCCCAGGGTTGGGAGTCCACAAGGAGCCCATCATTATCGAGCCGCCGTGGGGCCACCAGCCAGAGCCTGCATTGCTGCTGAGTCACTTTGGTGGTGTTCAGTGGAGCCTGTTCTGAGCTAACATACGCAGGACACCACCTACTAAGCCCCCTACTAATGACAGTATTAGCTCAGTTGCGGAGCCAGACTGAGTTAGTCATTCACTCATGGTGGCAACCACCACAATGTCCCTCAAACAACTCTCTCTCACGAACCTCCAACCCCAAAAGCTGCCCCCCCTCCACTTCTTCCCAAACCGAACTACATTCCCCAGAATTCAAAAAGTGAAAAAAATAAATAAAGTAAAGAAAGCAAGAAGAAAACTACAGATAATTATGTAATGGAACGGACTATAAAGTGAAGACACCAGATTATCCCAATGGAGAACCAGAATAGTATGTGAATGCATCATCCACTTGTGATCAATCCCCACTCTCCTTTACATTCCAATCAACACAACTATTTTCGTTGCAGAAGTGAACAGTAGATTTCTGTCACAATAGCAGAAGACAAGGATAATAACAAGCACATTCAAAACTCATTAACAATTAAAAAAAAAAAAATTTTAAGTACAGTGAAAAGATCAACAGCAGAAATGATGACATCATAAATACTGCAGAGAAGCAAAACTAGACAGCAAGACAAATACATAAACCAACCTCATAGCTCGTAAAATAACCTCTTCTTTTTATTTTTCCTAAGAAAAAAATAACTACACAAAATACCTCAGCTGACTACATTTCTGGTGGGACACGAATTTCTATCAAGTTTAAAAGAAACTTCTGTCAGGAAAGCAGAGAATAACCACCAAACAATGGAGGCTATTTTTGTTAGCTAATCCGTCCATGGAAAAAAGAAAAAGGGGAAGTTCTTGCCTTGAGTTTGGAGATCATGCTGGCTTCTGCATCATCGCTGGCAGACATGTGCTGTACCAGTCTCTTGGCCAGCATCTTGCTGTAGAACTTCTGAAAGACGTCTTTGTCCTCTATGTACTTGAACACGATCATCTGCACACACACAGTAGGATGCCTTCACCTGCAACGCTGCTGCCTGTTTTGTTTACATGCACAGCTTTGAAATGTTAAAAGATGCATTTGCCTGTGCTCACTTTGCCTTCCTTCAAAAGGGCTTACACCCTACATGTACATAAATATTTAATCAAAACACATACATCCACATAAATACTTATTTAATCAAAACACATACATCCACACAGATACTTATTTAATCAAAACGCATACACACCAACTGATAAGTTATAAGCCACAAGCTTGTTTTTTCATAACTCCACATAGTAGCCAACTCTATGTAGAGCTCTGCTTATGCATCACTGGAAGTGAAACCAGTACTCTCATTTTTTGACAATGACCTGCCAAAAAGGCCCACTTTCTTTTAATTCAGTTTGTTATTGCTTCAACACACGATGGATGTCTTATTTATTCAACTGGAAACCACACTGCAGAAAAACTCCACATGCGGTCAGTTCCTGCTATAACTTAACTAGCACCAGCTGGCCCCAGCTGGGCTGGGAAGGGATGAAATGGATAACAGCTGAGAATAGCTGACAGTAGACGAAAATGACAGCAGCGTTCCCTAAGTTCACAGTTTTCAAAACTTATTCCAGTAAATAATTATCCATATAGTAGAGATATCTACATAATCTTTATATGGACTTACCACTTGATTCAACGTGTCTTCCAATTCTGCTTCTTCAGGATTTTTAGAGCTGGAAAAATAAATGACAATATCTTCATTAATGCCAGCAGACTGATGTCATAACATACAAATGAATGAATATCTAGTCTTAAAATGTCAGTACAGTAATTTACGTCTTTTTTTGGTTGGTTGGTTGTATCTTGCCATCATTGAGTAAAGTATCACAAAGACACCAGTTCTTATAATTATTGAAGTGAAGAAAAATTATCATTATATAAGACAGAGGCTGATACACTGGATCTTCATCTGATACCCAAGTACCTGGATTGCAGAAAAGTTTATTTCTGAGCTACTGTCCTTTGCTGATATAAAGGAAAATGTGGTGTGTGTGTGTGTTTTGGGTGTTTGTTTTGTTCTGTGTGTGTGTGTGTGTGTGTGTGTGTGTGTGTGTGTGTGTGTGTGTGTGTGTGTGTAAGTGTGTGTGTAAGTGTGTGTGTAAGTGTGTGTGTGTGTGTGTGTGTGTGTAAGTGTGTGTGTAAGTGTGTGTGTAAGTGTGTGTGTGTGTGTAAGTGTAAGTGTGTGTGTGTGTGTGTGTGTGGTGTGTGTGTGTGTGTGTTTTGTGGTGTGTGTGTGTGTGTGTGTGTGTGTGCATGTGTGTGCGTGTGCGTGCGGGCGTGCACGCAAGCTTGCGTGCATGTGCACACACACCCACAAGCATGTTCTGGAGAAAAGTATGGAAGAAGACAAGCAGGGTGATGGTGTCAGGCTTTCAACACCAGAAACACCACCGAGTTGATCACACGTAGACAAACCCACAAACGAAGAAGAAAAAAGCTCATCAACTGCTCACCTCTTCTTGAGCAGGAGATCACAGTAACGAGCCAACAGCTCAGGAGACTTGCTAGTGTTGTTCACCATCTTGGTCACTGAGTTGTTGTTGATGAAGCGACCACAGGCCTGGTGACCAACAAACAAAAAGACAGTAATCCTTCACGACATGCACACAATCAGTGGCTTACAATGGTTCCCTCCTACAGCAAATAAGGCTATTTTCTGTTTGGTATGTCTCAGTAACTTGCTGCAAACAATGAGTGGAGCATTTAGTAGATTACTGTTAACATAAAGATCATTTTGGATGTTTATTTCTGATGTACTATATCTAAATCTAACAAGCAGTGCACAACTAATCCCACAATCACATGATTTTTTTTCTTTCTGCGGTCTGCTCTACCTAAATTCTCAGACGCCTTGTTCGACAACAACCGCATAAGGTTATGGGAACACTCTGACCTTCTACTACTTAAATCTAAGCACCAATGCCATAATGTTATCACTGGGTTACGGCAATCTACTCCAAAATGTAAACAAAATTACAAGCTGCAGCACACAACTTAAATGATAACGGATAATTCCTGGCCTTAGGGCATTTTTTTGTTTGTTTTGAATTATTAGAATAGCATATTCTAAGAAACAACCTGGGTGTTAAGGTGGACAATACCCAACCACAACAAAAACACATCTATGACACCATATAACCCAACAATTAACATACCCTCAAAAAGGAGATGTCTCTGATTTTCACACTATCAGGATCAACTGACAATGATATAATACTCTAATACTGAGGAGAAGGAAAAGCATCATCAAAGATCAACTGTCACAATGATACTCTAATACTGTGGAGAAGGAAAAGCATCATCAAAGATCAACTGTCACAATGATACTCTTAATACTGTGGAGAAGGAAAAGCATCATCAAAGATCAACTGTCACAATGATACTCTAATACTGAGGAGAAGGAAAAGCATCATCAAAGATCAACTGTCACAATGATACTCTTAATACTGTGGAGAAGGAAAAGCATCATCAAAGAAAAGACGACAAAATGAACTGACCTTGTCCAGAGCAGCAACAAAACCGGCATCATTGACAAAGGCAGTGAGAACTAAGGCATTGTACTTCTTGTGAACGTCCAGTATTGTCTGTACATATACTTTGGGATCCTGCAACCAAAAATCAATCATCACTTTTACACTAAGGCAATAATATATTGTATGTATGCATACATCTTTTTCTATATTTTTTTAAATCCCATAGCTGTCAAATTTCAATGAAGATTTTTCCGGGGGAGGGAAGGGACGTACTATATCAAAGACCCTCACATTTTTTTTTAAAGAGATACTAAATCAACAACCCTCACATTTTTTTTAAAAGGATACTAAATCAACAACCCTCACATTTTTTTTAAAAGGATACTAAATCAACAACCCTCACATTTTTTTCAGGGATACTAAATCAACAACCCTCACATTTTTTTCAGGGATACTAAATCAACAACCCTCACATTTTTTTCAGGGATACTAAATCAACAACCCTCAATTTTTTAAAGGGATACTTAATCAACAACCCTCACATTTTTTTTTAAAGGGATACTTAATCAACAACCCTCACTTTTTTTTTTAAAGGGATACTTAATCAACAACCCTCACATTTTTTTTAAAGGGATACTTAATCAACAACCCTCACATTTTTTTTAAAAGGATACTAAATCAACAACCCTCACATTTTTTTTAAAGAGATACTAAATCAACAACCCTCACATTTTTTTCAGGGATACTAAATCAACAACCCTCACATTTTTTTTAAAGGGATACTTAATCAACAACCCTCACATTTTTTTTTAAAGGGATACTTAATCAACAACCCTCACATTTTTTTTAAAGGGATACTTAATCAACAACCCTCACATTTTTTTTTAAAGGGATACTAAATCAACAACCCTCACATTTTTTTAAAGGGATACTAAATCAACAACCCTCTGAATTTTTAAAAAGAATACTAAATCAACAACCCTCACATTTTTTTTTAAAGGGATACTAAATCAACAACCCTCAGATTTTTTTTTAAAGGGATACTAAATCAACAACCCTCAGATTTTTTTTTAAAGGGATACTAAATCAACAACCCTCACATTTTTTTTAAAGGGATATAAAATCAACAACCCTTAGATTTTTTAAAAGGATACTAAATCAACAACCCTCAGATTTTTTTTAAAGGGATATAAAATCAACAACCCTTAGATCTTTTAAGGGATACTAAATCAACAACTCTCAGATTTTTTCAAAGGGATACTAGATCAACAACCTCCAGATTTCTTTTAAGGGATACTAAATCAACAACCCTCATATTTTCTCTAAGGATACTAAATCAACCAAATATTTCAAATCAAAACAAACAATAACACAGATAATCTACTGCTTGAAAACAGTGATTATGATGACCTTGATCTCTCATTTTTAAGACATTTATGCAAATATTGCTATACTATTCAAAGTCTTAACACTCTATAAAATTGTAATTTATGAACTTCATGCCAAAAAAACAACAACCCAAACCCAACCCTACACAGTATTTTGATGCTGGAAATCTTTACCAAACAGGCTTTTGTTTCACCCCCAAAATGTCTTATATTTATTAAACCATACATCAGACACACCCACACACAAAAAGTCAAATAACAGAAGAAAAAAGATGTAAGGCCAAAAAGAGAGAAGAAAGAAAAGATAGAGGAGGGAGGGAAGGAGGGAGGGACTGACATTGAGGGCGGCATCTCCACAGCGTTCAATGGCGGCCAGGCCCTGAGTGTGTATATGGGACTCCAGCAAGGTCTTCAGCTCCCCAAGGCCGTCCACAATCCTCGACACCAGCATGTACATGCGTCCCAGATCTTGCACACAAAAATAGATAGACACTCCTTTTTTTCCCTTGATAAGTATTTCTTTTTTGTCATACAAGAGGCATATCAAGACAGTCTAATAATCATTTTGTTTTCTGAATACAGATAAACTGAAACTCTTTTGTCTCATGTTGAGAACAGACGCAATCAACACTCTGTTCTTAGTACAGGATTTGACCAAAGTGAGCTGAAAATGGGTAGGTATGTTTGAAATGTAATCTCTCTAACACTATATGACACATCTGCATGAAATATGGGAATAATGTTGGCAAATGGTTGTTACATATGTTGCACTGTTTTTTTTTCTTACATGCCAGTGTCATGTGTCAAAGTTATTTGTTTATTTTGTCTGTATTTCTTACATAGCTTTTGTAAACAAAGCATTGAGATAAACACAACAACAACAAAAATCTGTAAGGGTATTGCGTGATTGCATTTAGTGGCAAAACCTCAAAACACAACAGAGATTATCAAACAACACAAAAATTTAGTTCCTTTTATTTTTTTGTGTGTTCTGAGCAGGTAACTCAACCACAACACAAAGGTCTAAATCCAAACAATTCTGAAGACTGAAATGATGTGTTTGAAGTGTGATATCTCTTTTGTTAACAGATTTCCATAAACTTCACAAAAATGAGTGGAAAGGCTTGTGTTGCACATTGAATGCCTTCTAAATTTGCAAGTCATGTTCATTTATCATTCATTTACATTATCTGTAATGATGACACAATCTCTAGTAAACAACATAAAACATGGAAAAACCTATCCACTAGGAAATTACACATCATTCTCGCTCCTGTGCCTCAACTTACTCAAATGCTGGCCGCAGGGATGTACTAAGAAACAACTGCCCCAAGTTGGGTGCATGTTCTTGTTTCTCATTTATCATCCTTTCCTGTGACTAGTCAGTATATATCATTATCTCAGATGCCAATTCACACACAAAAAAGAGAATAAAACCAGACAATACCATTCACAAAAGAATAACACCACACAACCAAATACATACAACACAAGCAGAGACACTATTACCACTAGACTACTGTCAAACCAGAAACTTGTATAGAACTGCAAGTATGCATCTTAATTAATCAAAGACAGCGGCCTGTCTGCTACAACTCTTACCCTCATTTTTGTCGGTGTCCAGGAGGTTCTGGAACTCGAAGTGGAAGATCTCCAGGTGTTTTTCTATCAGGACCCGTTCACACACTTTGGCCAGGCTGTCCTGGGTGCTTTCATGGAGGTAGGTCTGCACACGCTTCTGCTCTTCCTTCAGGCGCATCTCCGCCTGCCAGCATAGTTTGAGCCCTCTTACACACTGAACGCTTTCAAAATATGTTGTAGGTAATGGCTCTTCTTCAACCATATTTCATATCCCAGTTTTTAGTTCCCAGAATTTCAATCACATTTAGTTCACCGCTTACACATGAGGAAAAAAGACAACTGTTGCAACTGTTACAGCTCTTGCTCTCTTGAATATCAGCCGCTCTCCAACATGGGTAACCTTTCAATGCCTGTTTCATTAACACCCATGCCAACAAGTTCCCATCTCCTGTCAAATCAAACGTGAAAGCCACTGCCAAGTACAAATAACAGAGGAATCAGTAAATTAACTAACTGCCTGACTCTTTTTCATAAAATGTTCCCATTACAAAATATCAGATATTCTTCACAGATAAACATTCTCTACATTACCAAGAATAAGAAATACTTTAACATTTCACGCTTCTGCCATCTGTACAGATATCAGAAAATACTCTGTAATGAGACCTCTGAAATTTAAACCCCAAGTGCACGATTTCATTAATCATAAAAGGTGTTTAAAAAAAACATTGTTAAGTAAACAGTAGCCATAAACAAAAAAAACCCACCTAAACCCAAAATACCCCTAATCAAATTACTTAATAATTTTTTTCACCTATGCGTAATAGACATTTGAGCTACCCAACTGACCTTCTTCATGTACTCTGTGACAGGATTCTGACGCAGAAACTCAGTGCTCTCCCGTGTGTAGTAGCGCTCTGTGTCGTCGAGGAAGGGGTACTCAAAGTTCTCTTTGTACACACCAAGGGTGGGCCCTTTGGCACTCGGGTCCTCTTCATTCAGGCCCAGTTCCACTGGAATATATAGAAACAAGACCCTTGCCACATCCTAAATTGTACTCATCAGTGTATCAACCATCATGCCTGTATTTAATATATATACCCCCTGAAAGCAGTTCTACTAAAATTTCAACTACAGAAAACATGGTTATGTCTCCACAGTGGTGATACTAGGATATTCTTTTAAAAAGGGGGCAACAGAGAGCCCCCTGAAATGAAAATGGGGGGGACTGACCCCCTCCCCTCCTCCCATCTAGACAACCTAGAGACCAGTACAAAAGAGAAAAAGGATTTAAAAAAAAAAAATTGCTCCTTCACTTTCTGAGATGTTCCTGCCCTGCTGCTCAAAAGCCACTCACTTCAATCTCTCCGCCCCAGCCCTACCCAGATTCATCATACACATCCTCAGGTTCCAAAATCCACAGGGAGCCCATCGATGTCAGGCCGCTGTGGGGCCACAACACAGAGGGGCCCTGCACTGCTGCTGGGACACTTTGGCAGTGGTGGCTGTTCCATGCTAACATACACAGGACACTGCCTACTAAGTCCCGTACTGAAGGCAGCATAAGCTCAGTCGCATGTATGGAAATACTCGATCCCTCCATGAGTACCATCCCCAGCTTATAGATCTGTACTTTTTGTAGAAATTGACAGTTAAAAGAAAATGTGGGATCCCTGAGCAGACAGACTCACAGACAACAGACTGGCTTACCGTAACAGTTGATGACCCCGCTAACCAAGCGTGTGTTGATTGTTTCTCCATTCCGCTCCTTCTCAATCAGTTTGAGCACAGCATTCGTGACCTGCTTGTTCAAGGGCTTGAACAAACACTCCCTCCATGTGATGAGAGCTAACTGAAATAGGATAACAGTAACAAGATTATCGCACCATTTGGGGATGCCATGTTGCCCTAGAAAGTAATTATAGCGCCTAATTCAGATATTCGTCTATTCATGATGCACAAATTCAGCACGGCTAGATATTTATGCTGTTTCATTTCTTTTCCTTTAATCAAAAAAAAAAAAATGAAAGACCAAGGAACGCTCGTCACACTTTTTACATGAAGTAAATTCCCTTTAACAGAATAAATGCTCACAGGCAAAAACTACTTAACAATCTGATTACTGAAAAGGGGAATATAATTGTCACGCTTCTTCAAATCACTCTAGACAAAAATAATGTTCTGACTTATGAGGTGAGATAACTGTGACGCTCCACCATGAAATGAGTTCCATTGCACCTGACCCATTTTTCCACAAGGAGTCATTTTAGGCAGGTGGGGGTCAGGCTGTCGATTTGGAGATTTTGGTTCAATTAACTACAGCCATTCTTCCACCTGGTACTGCAGAACTGTGGCGTTATTTTGTTTTCTTTTGCTTTCAAAAAAAGGTTAAAAAAAAACAACACCCAAACCTTTGTTCTGACCACCAATTACAATGCAAAATTCGTTGATTTTTCATTTTGCTACTTCATGCAGTCTATCATTTCAATTTGTAATAAATTCTCATAGAACTGTCCGATTTTTATTTTCTTTTTTTAATTAAATAGACCTTTCATTGCAAAGTATCAACATGTTCACTAAAATTTGACCTCGGGTTCAATGCTACTCATTATGTAGTAGAGTGTCACGATTTCACTTTTTTAGCTGTAATGTGAATGACCAACAAAAAATGTGGAATTCAAATTTTCAAAATGATTAGATATAATACAACTGCTTTTCAGTATGTAAGCATGAATACACACACACACACACACACACACACACACACACACACACACACACACACACACACACACACACACACGCACTTGCTGTCAATCATTGCTGTTTTCGAGTGAAAATTCTCATTCTGGTTTTGGGTGTGATTGTTTTTTCCCACTTAAATTATGATAAGTTTTTTCTCATGTGAAATCCAGTAAGGGAAATTTATTTACACTGTTCATTGGAATTACTAATTTTGTTAGGAATTGTTAGAACTGCATTTTTCTTTTTGTTTATTGTAGTTTAATAGGTTAGTAACATCAGGGTTGCTTTTTATCATTTGAAGATTTCACATGTACTGATCCCCTTAAATTCCTTCTTCAATACATTACCAACTACACCCCCCTCCCCTGACACCCCCCCCCCCCCTCTCTCTCTCTCTCTCCCCCTCCCTCCCTTCAAATATCACAGTTTGTGAAAAGATATTAAATGAATTTAAACACACACACACACACACACACACACACACACACACACACACACACACACACACACACACACACACACACACTTTATCCACAAAGAAAACAAACAACAGAAAAGACTGGCTGACCGAGCCTAGTATTGAATTAGCTCTACATATAAGTTGCAACCAACAAAAAAGGCAATTTCCTACTTTCTTCCAGGAAGTTCAAAGCCAACACTCACAGAGTAGATGTAGTAGATTCCTTTAGTGCCTTCGTCACATTCCCGTCGCACCCAGTGTCTGTTGAGGTAGGCGCAGATTCCATCCAGCACCTTGGAGGAGAACTGATAGTCCTCCCACTGGCGCGTGTAGAACTGCAACACCTGTTCGTCCAGGAGGTCCTGCCCATCCTGTACAGGCCACAAGTCAACCCCTTCACTCTCACACTCTCACAGGCCACAAGCCAACCACTTCACTCTCACACTCTCACAGGCCACAAGTCAACCACGTCACTCTCACACTCTCACAGGCCACAAGTCAACCACGTCACTCTCACACTCTCACAGGCCACAAGTCAACCACGTCACTCTCACACTCTCACAGGCCACAAGTCAACCACGTCACTCTCACACTCTCACAGGCCACAAGTTAACAACTTCACTCACACTCACAGGCCGCAATCTAGTACTTCTTTTTCTTTTTTTTTTGTTCCTCGGCTAGAGCTCTGATGAGGTTCACCAATGGGGAGATTTATGGGTATGTGACCGTTCCCCCCCCCACTACCATTTACTTAGCCACATTCCAGCTTTGGGAATGGTATCTGAATAGGACATCTGTGTGCATGCTGGTGTTTTTTCCCGTCATCTGTTCCTACTGGCACACTCTTCCGAAAGGCGGAACTGGTTATTGACGTAAGCTCAAAAGAATGTTCTGCGTGCGTTCTTACACAGGGCCTCAAATTATAGTCTCATCTGAAGGACTCTAATATTCGGTTTGATTTTTTTTTATCGAACTGGAAAGAAAGGGTGAGGCTGGGAATCGAACCCAGAACCTCACAGTTTACTTGTTGGCAGGGGAATGTCTTAACCACCCTGCCATCCTCTTTCTTATGTGCTTCCCTTTTTTTTTTTTTCCCCTCAACAATCTCTTCTTGGTCTGAATTGGAAGAACTGGAGGTTTGATACTCTAGAGGTGATGCATTGATCTAAAGAGTGCCAGATATGTACCTTCTCAAAAGGATACTCCCATCCCCTTCACTTCTAGATAATGCATGATGGTTTAGGTTCACATCTTGTGGATGAGATAATAATAATAATAATAATAATAATAATAATAATAATAATAATAATAATGATGATGATATGATGAGTAAGAGATGATGATGATAATAATAACAACAAGAACATATGGAATTTATATAGCACTGAATCTTGAAGAGCACACAAATCAAAGCACTTGTCTATTCATAGAAGATAACAGAAATACAATGAGCTAAATGCATTTAAATTAAACCACTTTTTTTTTTTTTTAAAGAGTAAGGGGTTGCTCCTGCAAAATATTGTTGGGGGGGGGGGGGGGGGGGAAACCCTCACTCATCTATAGACAAGACAGAAAAAGAGAATGGTATGGTATTGTACTATGGGAGTATGTTCTCCACAAGCACTATGTTTAAATACACTGTTTGACATTTAGCCTGGAAATTGGGAAAAAACACAAAAACAATGTAAAACATATTTCTACTTTCCATGCCGTTTTTAAAAATGCAAGATTTATTAAGATTTAATTCCTTTTACTGTTTGACATTTAGCCTGGAATTAGAAAAACAAAAACAAAACAAAAAAAACAATGTAAAACATATTTCTACTTTCCATGTGTTTTTAAAAATGCAAGATTTATTAAGATTTAATTCCTTTAACCCCTTTGGAACATAGTAGAACAACAAACAAATTCAACAGGAGAAAAACAACAACAAAACCTTACAGCAATACACCACTAGTATTATCAATGCTAAAAGGAACTAAAAAGCAAGAATTCATTGCAAAATGATAAACAAACAATATTAAAAACTCAAGACATTCTTTTTTCTTTTTTTTTTAAGTATACAGATTTCTGTCAAAACACAATCTACCTTGTGTAAGGCAACAAATGAAATTTCAAGAAATACCTGTACAAATGTTATTAATTTTGAGAAAGACAGGAGAACTTTTCAAGATTTACATTTCATCAGCCTACAAAAATTATAACTAGACACGAGTTAAAGAAAATACTGAGGAATAAAATCTTGTCGTAAATATGTACAGTGGGGACATTCCATGAGGAAATGAAATTCATCCCTTGATACAGACATACTGCATTTCGAACATACTCTTTCTCCCTGTGGCATAAATAAGGAAACGTGATTCTCAATAGGATGCTCGTCAAACTGCAAAAAAATTTCATAAGAGTGTAAACATATACATCTGGTAGACAAAGTTACATATTTTTCCATACCTAAATCGAGTTTATAGTTTTTACAATAACAGCATCTACTATGACCCCACAGCTCAGCTCTCCATTCTTTAACAAAATTATCCATTAAGCTGGCTCGATATGTAAACTGGTGGGAATTGACAGTTGAACAAAACTCTCTCCCACAAATAGTCAAATCCGCTTTGTACTAAACTGTATTGAGTCTTATTTAGCCATGCTGATTGAATCAACGATTTGTCATGTAGATCTTTTATCATCTGATAAACATTTGATGATACAGCTTTTCAAAATGGAAGTCAAGCACCTACATTCAGAATCTAACAATCTGAAAAGAAACCAAAATAGACAAGGCATACCTGCCGTTTCTCCTTTACACACACAAAGCTGACCTTGTACGCTTTAAACAAAAAAAAACTAAGCACACACACACACACAAATGACAGCAAAAATAAACGTCTTTTCCGGCAGCTGACCTTTAGCAAGTTGACCAAGTAGGACTTGAGGAAGTCTTTGATGCGTTTGTACAGTTCGTGACCCACAAACTGAGCGCCCCCTGAAGCTTGGCGTGGTTTGTTGCGTATGGCTGGCCGCTGAGCTGATGATCCCGTCATGCCTGAAGGCTGGCTTTGTCCATGCACGCTGGTGCAGTAGTTGTAAACATGGCTCATAAAGGTTAAGGACAGTCAACAGACACTGTGTACAGCTTTATAGATCTCTACAGAATCCTTAAATGAACTCATCTCCCAAATTCATGTCGTCAGAAAAAGTTCAAACTTTTTTTTTGCTATCAACTCCTATAGAATCACTGCCCAATTGGAAACTTTATACTCTCTATCTTGGTTGATTTTTATTGGTTATAAGAAGAAAAAAAAAACTAATAAAAAAATTCAAACACATAACAGTTTCCTAATTTTGTGGTGATATGTAGTATGACAAGTATGGAACAGACTAACAAAAAAGCAAAGTTTCAAAGTAATCACTTTATCATTTCACGGGGGGGGGGGGGTGGGGGGGGGTTAAGTTTATTTTTGAAAAAAAAGCTAAAACATTAGAAGGAAATGCATAGATATAGGTCAACGCTGCATGCACAACTTACACAATCTTCGAAAACTATAACACAAAGACTTACCTCCAGTTGATAAATTTATTGAGGGAGCCTCCTTTGGCAAGTTAAATCCAATGTAGAGCTGATGATGATCAGCACAGTAACGTACAGACAGAATGGAGGACATATCAACAACAAAGAAAATAATATGATTATTTAACAGATAAGCTTGGTGATGAGCCGCCGCTGTAGTCTAGTGGTTAGGGTGTTGGACTCGTAATCTAAAGGTTGCGGGTTTGATCCCAGCTTTCGGCTATGGCGTTGTGCCCTTGGAAAAGGCACTTTACGGCTATTTTCTCACCCCACCCAGGTGTAAAATGAGTACCAACCTTGTGTTGGGGGTTAACCCTGCAATAGACTTGCGTCCTATCCAGGGGGGAGTCTATGACTCTCAGTCGCTTAACCCTCTCCCATTTTCTAATGCCGCAGCGGGCTTTTCGGAAAAGGCCCCATTTATTTTATTGTGCCGCAGCATGCCGAGAATCGCTCGCGGCCAGTGGGTATTTTCCATCACGCTGTGAGCATGAACAAGTTCACACACACTATGAATGACTTTTCCCGCTATAGTAAGGATAGCCCAATGGCTTTTCAGTACTATTTCTGGCACCACACATCCTTCCATTCTCAAGAAATTGGTCAGCGTCTCTCATTTTCATTCACACATTTTCTCATAGTTAAGAATGGCGGCAAAGCACGAAGATGAAATGTGGGAAGATTTTCCAGAAGATGAAATTGACGAAATTATGCGTCAAGTTGAGGAGATTGAAAGACAACAGAATGGAGAATCTGATGTTGAAATTGAAACTGAAGAAGGAAGCCTGGATGAAATAGATGAGGATTATGCAGTAGAAAGTGACCCTGAAGACAACATTCCACTACTAAATTTGCAGACGACGTGGCGCGCGGCGCACACAGCGCTGGCAGTGAAAGATTTTTAGTTGCCTGCAGGCCCTGTACACACACTACCGCTCAGTGCCAAGCCCCTGGATTATTTTTTTCTGTTTGTTTCCCCAACTTTTTTTCATAGTGCGGCAGATGAGACAAATAAGTATGCTAAACAAAAGATCGCTGCTAGAGGTGTGGCTTCTGATCCTTTGTGGACAGACACAACACCTGAGGAGATCAGGGCTTACCTGTCTATACTGATAATGATGGGAATCAATCGTCTGCCCAGAATACATATGTACTGGTCCACTGACCCTAAGTTTTCTCACTCATGGATCAGTACTGTCATGCCCAAAACAAGATTTTTGAAGCTGAATCAGTATTTTCATTTGAGAGACACAAGTGACACACCTGGACGTGACAGCCCCCAGTACGACCCTCTCTACAAGATCAGGCCCTTTCTCAATGACATCAAAGCCCAGTTCAAGGCACGACGCAATCCATCCCGTGAATAATGTACCGTGTTTGCGTATTTTTTTATTTCTCTTTAGTGTGTAGAAAAACTGTACAATCCCAGACAATGGACGGTGACAATCTTCATGTGATGTGTATTATTCAATCGGATTACCCTGACGTGGAATCCTACAGAGGGCCTGTAGGTAGGACACTATTTTTTTCAATTTTGACTCATACTAGTGCATGATGTGCATGTTAGAGCATATTATTTTACTAACAGCATGAAGTGAACATGTTGTCACCTTGATTTGGTGACAAAAAGGGGGACAGCAACACGACATATATAAGCAGGACTGTCAAATTTTGATGCAAAGTAAACTATGATAACTTATGAACACTCCTGTCAAATTTCAAGACTCTACTATCAGTAGTTTTTATATGGTGGTGTATATTACTAAGGAACTGTGTTTTACTAGAAAAAGATTGAAATTTTCTGAATACTAGGAGGAGTTTCTTGGTCAGAAAAGCGAATGGAAGAGGGTTAACGCCACAGAAACCAGGATAAGCACTGGCCTGATGAGCCTTAGGCTCGGGACAGACTTTAACTTTAAGCTTGGTGATGGTGCTTGACATTCTATCCATTTATTATAGATAAAACTACGGCTTAACTCCCCCCCCCCCCCCCCCCCAAATAATTAATTCCCACAAGTTTTCCTGATATAATAATTTTTTATAGGTGTTAAGTGATAGTCACTTGTTGGAAAGCTAATTTCAAGATGGGTGTACATAGGTGCATGCATGCATGTGCATGTAAGTGTGTATGTGTATCTGTGTGTGCGTCTGTGTGTGTGCGTGCACATGCGTGCATGAGTGTGTGTATGTGCGTGTGTGTGTTGTTGTTCAATTTAAAGTCTATCCACACACAGTGATATTACACTGTAAAAAGGCATAATAAACAACAACAAGCAAACAAACCAAGTATCCAACAAAATCCCTACCATAAAATATTTACAGAAGATCCTAGACTAATCCTAGTAACATCAGTAACCATTGGTTTTCGTAAAACTAACTTAACTGGTTCCATTTGAATTTCAATACCCAATTCTTTGTAAATTGTGTTTAATACTGGACATTCAAAGGAGAAAATGTTCGCAGATTGGGGCTCAGAACAGGAGTAAGTCACATTTTGAGAATATTATTTAGTCTTCCAAGAATTAGTCAACCCCTAAGCCTAGATGATGGTGAAAATGTGCCATGGACAGCCTAATATTTCAAGCTTCCAATGAAATTTCTTTTTATGTATGCGATTTTCCAATGATGAAATAATTTCATGACAATCAATTTTAAAGTAATGTACAGGGAACTCTCTTGTTACATATCACTTTGCAAGACTAACTGCTACTTCATTCCAGCTGATCCCACATTGAGTAGGAATCTAGCAAAAATATATTCTGATACTTTTTGTCATGATAAAATGTATCATGTTTTATTTCAAATAATAAATCTGCCATTTTTGAGCACCAGTCTTACATTGTAAAACATGTAAGCTATTAAACACAAACTGAAACAACACAAACACAAAAACGGTGTGAAAGAATGCAAAATTACTGTCATCTATTATAGTAACCAATGCCATAAATATGGTATAGAGCTCAGCGCTGAATATTGAAAAACCCTTCCCTAAACAGAATGATTTCTGTATCTCCAGAGCAGGAATAACAAAACCTCATCCTGCATTCCAGTCATAAAAGGAATCATCTGTCAACACTTTAAGATGATTGGGACAATTTGTTTCAAGATGTTGCTTTACACCAGAAGTCAACATACTAATTCTGTCATCTTTTTTTGTACATGGTATAATCAATATCAATTTTAGCCTCCTTATGCTTCCACTGCGATATCTTAGGAACTATTGGGACAATGGGTATTCAAGAAATGTCAATAATACACTCTATTAATAAGTCTTTATGTAATTATGCATTTATGGACTGGACAAAAGCATGAGCTATGTTGGGCCCGCTTAAGATAATCACTGACTGAATCAATTAGTGATTTTTTTTTTTTTACTGAATTAGTAACTGAAAGACTTCTTATGACATACTTAGCTACAGATACTGAGATAGATGGCGATAATCTGATAAAGAAACTTGATAAACTTCTGTATTCAATTTGTGTAGACTGGAACTACAAGTGCTAGTTCAATTAATTTACTGTCAATACTTTGCAAAATTTTTTATAAAGAAGGCAGAGTTGAATGGTTAACTTCCTACCCATAAACTAATGTTAATCTGATTAGACTAGTCACTAAATGAAGAAATGTTGTGTCCTGACCATATGGCTGTGCGGCAATAGTACTTATTGAGTAGGTTTCATCATGTGTGTGTATGTGTGTGAGTGCATGTGTGAGAGAGTGAGTGAGTGAGTGAGTGTGATGTGTGTGTGTGTGTGTGTGTGGTGTGTGTGTGTGTGTGTGTGTGTGTGTGTGTGTGTGTGTGTGTGTGTGTGTGTGTGTGTATGCCCACATGTGTAAACTTATAATTATAATGATACTAATTAGTTGAATTTCTGTAGTTCTCTATCTTGTAAAAACAAATAAAACAAAAATATGCCTTAAGCATAAATCAAATGCATGCCTGAATGCACATATACATGAACAAAGTTGTGTTTTCAAATGCACAAGTTCATTCATTATTTATAGTGTTTTCACATCTATCAATGAAGAATCAATGTGTCTGTGATCAATGTGTATACACGCCAGTCCAAAAACTGCATGCTCTGTTTACACACACTATCTAACCCAGATTAAAAATGAAAAAGACAACAACAACAAAAGTGTTTGATTAAAAAAAAAAAAAATTTAAAAAACACGAGCAAACAAAAAAAACCCATTCAAATGGAAAATTTAAGTAAACAGTAGCCACTTTGGGTTTGGCCAGTCACACATAGCAATACCCCTCATATTACTTACATGAATCTGTCTCGCCAATTTAGCCAATGCAAAAGGATACGTATACAGTTCCATGTATCTCAGTTTCTTCATATTCTGTCGTCTGTACACGCTGCGGATCCCTGCTTTCAAGTCATCCCAAATCTGGTCCAGTTCGATCTGTTTCAGACCATGAGGATTTTGACCACGGCTCATGATGATGTTTGTGATAGGTTCCTCCTGAACTCCTCAGGAAAAAAAACCCAGCTTTTAAAAAAAAATGGAGAGTCACAAATGGATCACAAGCTTTCTCCCCTTTTCCGTCTTGTGTTCCTTCCAAAGTAAGGTCTACAGCTAAAACAGTGCACCTGGCGTTTTCAGTCCCACAGTCACAGCACCATTTTTATCCAACTTCAGTGAGTTCCTGAAAATAGAAATTATGAAAAAAAAAAAAATGAATAACTAGTGAGACCAATCAGACTACGACTATTAGTACTACTATTACTACTACTGTACTAGTAATAGCTGAATCAGTTTACTGTGTAGGTACTTTGGTTTTGTTTCTAAACATAAAATAAAAAATATGGTGATCTTGTATGCATTCATGTATTGTAAGCATATCATGTGTATGCATGCAAGCATTACACACACACACACACACACACACACACACACACACACACACACACACACACACACACACACACACACACACACACACACACACACACACACACACACACACACAACGGCATATATACACGGGGACTAGATGTAAAAAAAGCAAGAGTGCTTATCCCGTTCTCCTCAACATAAAAGAATAAAATAAAGAAAAAAAAAATCTTAAATAAAACACAAGGGATAACCCAGTGGTTAGAGTGATATGCTCATGGCCTGCTGACACAGGTTCAAATCTCGTTCAAGAGTATATTTCCTTTGGAGGTAAGTCGACTCCACTCCCCCCCCCCCCCCCAAAAAGCCTTCAGATGAGACTAAAAATCGAGGTCCTGTGTGAGAATGCACACAAAACATACTGCGCACACGTTAAAACCTGTTCCACTTTTCAGAAGAGTAGGCCACTGTGTACCACGAAAACAGAAGACAAAAATTTACAAAACTGCATACACACGGGGACTGGATGTAAAAAAGCACATAAGTGCTTAAAACCCAACGCTCCTGACACTAAAAATAAAATTAAGTGTCATCTAACTTCCATTGGTGGAAGACCCCTTTGCAACCTCAGATTTGCAGATGACATTGACCTCATGGGCAGCAGCAAACAAGAACTGCAAATCCTCACAGACAGTCTAACAGATCAAGCGAGCGCATACGGCATGGAGGTCAGTACAGAGAAATTGAAGATCATGGTCAACAGCGCGAGTAATGACAGCACGAAAATAAAGATGAATGGAGAAATATTGGAAGAGGTGAGCCAATTCAAATACTTAGGCTCCATCCTAACAAAAGATGGCACATCAAACAATGAAGTGAAAGCTCGCATTGCAACAGCAACATCTGCTCTAGTCAGACTCGAGAGGATCATCAGAAGCAACAACATCAGCTTCTGCACCAAATACCACCTCTACAAATCCCTCGTGATATCTATCCTCCTATATGGCTGTGAATCATGGACTCTGACAGCAGAGTTAGAGAGGAGAATCCAAGCATTCGAGAGCAAGTGCCACAGAAGACTCCTCAAAATATCATACAAAGAACACAAGACCAATAACTATGTGAAAGAAGAAATCAAAAAGCGTGTGGGCCCCCAAGAGCCTTTGCTCTCCACCATAAAGAGGAGAAAGCTGATGTGGTTTGGTCACACCACAAGACACAACACCCTAGCAAAAACCATCTTGCAAGGAACAGTCGAGGACAAGAGAAGAAGAGGACGCCAAAAGAAATCATGGGTTGACAACATCAAAGACTGGACTGCCCAACCCCTGCAACACCTCCTACTAGCCACACAGGATCGTGAAGCATGGAAAAAGATCTCCGTTGCGTCTTCTCTCATGTCCCCCCTACGTCCTTTGGAACATGGGACTGAGTGAGTGAGTGAGTGAACTATGCAACTCCACACAGATCACAAACCTACTGAACAAAAAAAATTATATAAAATCAATGGAAACTCAGTAGTTTGTAAAAAAAAAAAAAAAAAAAAAAAAAATCAAACAAAAACAGTCACAGCTGGTCTGGAGTTTATAAATTACTTGTTTAATGCATTACCCTAACAATATATATTTTGCTTTATCTGATGTCAAGTTTAGCACAATAACTATAAAATTGCTTTTTCAATAAAAGGTCAGACATTTCTACCTGAGAAGTAGTTCTAGTACTTACTAAAACCCACCAAGACATATTATTCATCTCTCCAACACACAATAGTATAGTTCAAAAACCCTTTAGGATCTCTTTCGCAATATCAATTGGTACACATGCTCTGAGGTATGTAAAATCAACTTCTCAAGTCCCAGTGCTCTCACTGGCTTTCCAAAATATAGTGAAGTCATACAGTAACACAGACAGCAAATGAGCAATAACTTAATAACTCTAACATCTTGAAGACAGAAAAAGCAGCTGTTCTTACTATTACAATACTAATTTACTAATTACTTTTTACTGTCTTAACCCTTGAAAAAAAAAAAATCATTCTGATTATAAATCTGATCATTTTGCAAACAAGCTTTTAATGGTGCAGGTGGTTACGAATAACTGAAAATGAAATGGATCAGTTGATACAAAATTTTAATTCATATGCCTAAACTGCTAAAGCAAGGATCTAATCTGTAATCATAAATAATGCACAAATGTGTCTCTGAAGAGGCAAATAATTCATGACCCATTCCAACTCATAATGATATAAGTGTAACACAGTCAAACAGATCAAATTTTATATTATTGCACTGATTTTCTGTTTATCATGTATAACCTGCAGCACAGTATGTAAAAGCACAAGCATACATCATTTTGATATAATCTGGATTTGGGAGTTTTTGAATCTATAAACCGTCACTTAGTTTGAGAAATAGCTCATGAAATCTAGCAAGAATCATCAAAATAACTCTCTAAGTAAGAAGTAATAGACCACAAAGTCGAATGTTCTGACTGAGTTGCCCTGCAACTAACTTGCTAAGCAAGGAGGGCAATCTAGTTCATCTGTTAACTTGATCAAGCATTACTAAATAAGTAAATTACTCATGGCCTCAGCGCTACAGCAGCAAGTGGTCAATATAAAAACAAGAAAATGCAATAACCTACAATTCTTCCAAAATGATTAAGAAGTTTCAAACAATGTATGGAAAGCAGGTCACTGCCTAGCGTGAACAGAGGTTAGAGTGTTGAGCTCATGAACCGAAGGACCAGATTAAAGCCACAACTGAGGCACCCATTTCAGATTTTTTCCCCCTGGAGTTAACATCACTACCAGCTCCACTATCCCAGGTCCTTTAGATGACATACTGTGGTCCCAAAAGCAAACAAATGCAGAACTTCTTGAGCACACAGAAAAACCAACTCTGTCTTTTGGCAGAGTAGGCCACCATGTGCCAAAAGGAACGAATAACAAATCTATGTTAAAAAAAAACAAAAAAAACCAGTATCATCCTATGCAAACTGGTGTCATGTTTAGGTATCATTCCCCATGTCAGAATACAGTTACCAATGATGGGCAAAAACAGTCACATGTTAGATGCAAACTCACTAATGTTGCAAACCTTGGAGCTCTAGCCGAAGAACAAAATAAACCGTCAAATATTATACACTAGGACCAGCTTTATCTAGTTTAATTGGAAAGCACAGTCATCATCCAAAACCTAATAATTTTTGCGTAATTAAACATGTAGCAGCAACGAAAATAATCAGCCCAAATCCCATGATTTACTGAGAAATTAGTTTCAGCAATGTGCATAATTTGCAAGGTAAGACTCGAGGCAGTAAAGTTCATATCACCTCTTAATGATAACCATTTACTTGAATGTTAGGCAAGTCAACGTCTAAACTGTCCTACCACATTCCATCTTGAGCTGAATTATAAAAAATGGACAACGGCTGAGTCATGAACGTTTATAACTGTCACACTACAAGTACATCTGAACTAGTCCTAGCTAGAGTATGATACCAAAACTGACACGAGATACAGAAAAAAACGACCGTCAGTATAGTGGATCTGCACCTATTATCCTTGTGTGTACTTTCAAATTCACAACTTTGTGTGTACCTTCAAATTCACAACCAACTGAATCGAATTTCCTTTGTAGTATTTTTTTCACTCTTGCCTGGAGACTTGCTTTCAAAACAAAAGCTTTGTTAGTTTCTGTATGATCAATCCATGGGTCTTAACTTCCATCTGAATTAGTTTGATATTTCCATTATTTTCGTTGTCATAATGTTTGTTACATCACAAACAATCATTATGCGATCAACACACATATATATCTGAATGAAACGAAATGAAAAATACTCGGATCAACATACGAACGAATCAATGTAAGCACTCCCGAGGTTTTGCTGAGGCGAGTTTGAGACACAATATGGCGTCGAAGGAAGTTGAGGTAACACAAATGGTAAATAACAAATAACGGGCAAATTTACTTTCACGCAGAAGAAAATAAATGAACACAAAGTAGTATAGGAAAAATCAGCTACTTACACACAAAATGTCTGAAAATCAAGATTACTTCTGACAAGGACAAAGCAGAAAACCATAACGTGTTTTCACTGCTGAGTCAAATATGTCAAACGCCTTCAGTTGTCTACCCTGATTACAGGCGGCTCTATAGGCCTAAATCAGGAAAACTAAGCGAAAATTTTTACGTCATGATCTGATAATCTGCATAAAAGTGCTACGCTCTAATGTAGACTTTTGGTAACTTTTGTGGCATTATAATAAATCATTTTATAGTGCAAATGTTATATTCAGAAAGAAAAACATTTTCACATAGTTTTTAGATATATATATTTTCGACTGGTTTTCTTTTTGGTCATGGTCACATGTGTTTGTTGATTTGCGCAAACGCCAGTCCACAAATTCTTGTTCTGTGTTCGGCCTAGGCCTAGTACTTGTTCCGTTTTGTGTTGCAACACTTCTAAGTTGGAGTATGTCGAAATCAGGTAGGAAGAGTTACAGGCTTTTTCAAATTATTAAAATGATACACTGAATAACGATGCTACATTTTTATGGATTAATAGCAAAAACAGTTTTGGCAGTTACTGAGTTAGGCTACTGAGTAAGAGATGCAAAGGTCAGCTCGCGTAGGCTTCCGTTCCAGTTGATAAGTTTGGTGCAGAGTAGGCTTAGGCCTAGACCTGTTTGGTGGTGTTACACTTACAGTTTACGCTTAGTCTAGTTACCTTTTTAGATTAATTTCTTGCTTAATTAGCCCTACAAACATTTGAGGTTAATCAGAGATGTTAACTATGAAGTGAAAACGAATCAAGGCAAACCTGCTCTTCTGATCTAAAACAGTGTGTAAGTATAATATTTATAAGAAGCAGGATGTAAAATGTTGTTTAGGCTACTGTGTTCATGATCAATATAATATTTTTTTAATGTAAGAATAGAATGTCTTGAAATATATGCTATGGTGTGGTAGTACGGTTTGATTAATCATTTAATTAATGGTATGGTACTGATAAAACTAATGCCATTATATAATATGATTTATTTATTTATTTATTTATTCTTTTATATCGAGGATAACAGAATAAGCAATCATGTGCTTTTTTTCATCCGGTCCCCGTGTGTATGCAGTTTTTTGTAAATATTGTCATCTGTTCCCACCGGCACACGATGGCCTACTCTTACGAAAAGCGGAACAGGATTTAACGTGTGCGCAAGATGTTCTGCGTGCGTTCGCACACGGGGCCTCGGTTTAAAGTCTCATCCGAAGGACTTTTGGGAGAGTGGAGTCAGCACTGATGTTAACTCCAGGAAGAAAATTTCCTCGACCGGACTCGAACCCGGTCTTCAAATTGCCAGCGCAATGTTCTGACCACTAGGCTATCCGCCCCCCTATTTGATTTGAAAGATTAAGGCAATATTTTGTAAATTAGTATGATACAGACCCAGCCTTCATTAATTTTATTCAGTGTAGGCAGTTGTGTAGCTTAATAAGACCTGATCAGTAGTAAAAAAAATAAATTAAAAAAATAAAAAAAATTCATATTACATTTCTTGAATCTTGTAATTTTACTTGCCCGTCTTTGGTTCTAATGGCTGCCTGTTATTCAACTTATTGTTAACACTTGTTTTTCTGTTTAAATAATAAATTACTTTTTTTTAAACAAGATTTATTCATCACTACAACATCAGTTACCAAAAGAAATTAGCAGAAATGATTAATACCACACTGAAATCATTGATATTGGCTATTACCGTCAACTAGAAAAGTTATATCATGTGTGAGGTTTGGTATGATTATGATTTTTGTATTGTACTGTCAGTGTTTTGGACTAGTTGAGCCTTGTGGAGCCAAACCTTCTTCAGTTTGCAGATTACATGCTGGTTGTATATGCCACTAGCCATAGCTCGCTAGCTGGCATTCTCCTCAAAAATTAAAAGATGACAGATGTACTCTATTCAGACGATTGCCTAGGTCAGTAGCAATTAGTATGCAATGAATCATGATACATGTACCACTATGCACAAGGTATACTGTATACAGTATAGTGCACAGTAACACTTTAACAGTCAAAGCATTAGCAGAAGAATAATGGCAAATTCTTACAGATGGACACAAAAGCAATGATTCAAAGTCAAACCCATACCAGCAGATTACTTTGAGATGTTGTTCATTTCCCAGTATATCTTCCTTCACTTCACATCATAAAGTGAATATAAGTTATTAATATTCATGCTGGTAATTGCTATTAAGTCGGATTACATGCTGATTTTACTAGAAAGTTGACAATCGACCTCCTAACTGCATTACATCATGCAAATGAGTGTGACAGTGACACGATACAAACTTTTACACCATTCTCGCTTCCTTTCGGGAATTTCCACTTGAAATGTCAGAAGTCCATGCTGTCTGGTGGATGAATTTAGCAGATATTCATTGACGATTGTTGCTGGTGTCATTTGCTGAGTACGGTATTTTGAAAATTGAAGCATAACTGTGTTACATTTTGACACGAAAACTTCAAAATCATATCAAGAATGTGTTTAAACATTCTTACGTTAATAAATGCCTTTATTCTTCTCATTATGATGAACTTCAAGCATTTGTATGACCATCTTTAGTCAAGTGACCACTTGGCAAAGCAGACGATTTTAAGTTTTCGTTGAGCCCTGTTACGCGACACGTAACTTAGTTATGGCTTAGTTTGGACGTCTAAATATAAAAGTTAAAATGTTAAATGCAATATTTTTGTGCAGGATAATGTTTAACAATGTATTCTTTTGTTAGTTATAACGAAAATATAAGGTTTATTTGCATTGAACTTGAAGACTTGTAAACTGCCCATGTTGAACACTACATAATACATATGCCTGTCCCCTTTTTAGGTGCTATTTTTGGGGCTGTTTTTTCACATTCGATTGCAATTTCTCAAATACAGGCCAAACATACAAATATCCCTTGATACTGTAATTTCTTTAACATTATTAGGATGTTTTTATTCACATTGCATTGAAAAGAAACAACTTTTATGAAAATAAAATCCATCTGTTGTAGATCAACCCAATAGTGACCAAGAGCAAAGAATGACTCATATATATATATATATATATATATATATATATATATATATATATATATATATATATTATATATATATTATATATAAATATATCTCCAGATGCTGCCTGTCAGTAGAAAAAAAAAGAAAGTATGTTTTCACAAGTTTAGGAATTAAAACTGATTCACTTCCTAATCTTAGTTTTTAATTTTGTTTGTCTTAACTTTTCAATGATTTTTGTTTCCTACACATTGTTTTTTTTTTTTGTCCTTTCTCTGCAGGAAAGAAAGGCCCTTCTCCGGCCTACCCTCAACAGCCTGCTGCCCCCTCAGCCCCCGGCTACCCCATGCAGCAAGGACCTCCCATGGCCCCCATGGGGGCTCCCCCTGCATACACCCCCGCCCCTCCACCCGGTCACCAAACCTATATGCAGCAGCCTTACTATCCAGGTATTCAGTCTGTTTAGCTTAGCATTCTGTCTGATGTGAGGCTCTTCTGCTATGCTGGCATCAGAGGTTTTGCTGGTTTGGTTTTGTCGGTTGTGATTGTTGTTATTATTATTATTAGGCTGCTTTGTTTTTTGGATAGGAAAATTTTTCAGGAAGTTTTGTGTAGTGTGTTTGGGTTGTTGTTTTTGTTTGGGTTGTTTTTTTGTGTGTTTTTTAGGGGGGGGGGGGGGGGGGCAGACACAGACACACAAAACATCCTGCAAGATATAATATGAAATGATTGAGTCCAAATGAAACATGCATGCATGTGAAGTAGAAAATGCTGCCATTCCATGAATAGTAGCAATATGTGTTTATATCTTCCTGTGTCAAATATTTTGATTATGGTTAAATCTTAACAGTAATTTAATACACAGACTAGACAGTTATCTCACACAGTGCTTGTTTCAGCTGCATGCCAAGATCTCAGATTGAATCTTTAGGTATGGCCTATGGGTATGAATTGAATTTTAGATGAGCCTATTTTATAGATAAGATTTGAATTTCTCTTGACCACCCCTCTCTCTCTCTCTCTCTCTCCCTCTCCCTTCCCCTCCCTCCCTCTCTCTCTCTCTCTCACTCTGTCCCCTCTCTCCCCTCCCCCTCCCCCTCCCCCTTCCATCTCCTCTTCTTTATCCTCCTCATGATTGAATTAGTCAATTCAATGACTGACTTAGGGTGGGGTTTTGTTTTGTTTTGGGCTAATAAAGTGATGGGGATTATTGAGATCAAATCACACTGTATCACTGATTACTGATTTAGCATGACAGGCTTTATCAGTGTGTGTGTGTGTGTGTGTGTCACTGTGTGTGTGTCACTGTGTGTGTGTGTGTCACTGTGTGTGTGTCACTGTGTGTGTACGCCCCCCCCAAAAAAAAAAAAAAATATATATATATATTTTTTTTTTTTTACAATTAATCAAGAGAATATCATATGCTTCAATACAGTGCATATCAATATGCACATTGAAGCATATGATATTCTCTTGATTAATTTGTAAAGTTCTGTAAGTTGTTTTTCTTCCCTGAGGCCCTCTTTCTGTACTCTGTCACAGTGTCAGTCTCCCTTCTGTCTTCTTTCTTTTATCTTTATTTTGCCTTCTTTATCAGGTGTTGTTATTCTGAATACATCAGTTCTCTTTTCTCTTGGCAACCCTTCACTTCATGTGGTGTAAATTTATGCATTTTGTTTTGTTGTGATTTTGGATTCTTGTTTTTAAGCTGCACTTTCAACAGGTTCCACTGTTTTATGGGTTTGTTTGGGTTTTTTTCCGTAGGCGGTGCTGTTCCTCAACCGCCAGTGTACCCCCAGTATGTGTCTCCTGGTCCTCAGGCCTACCCTGTAGCACCTGGCATGACGGTGAGTGACTTCTTCTTTTTCTTTGTCGAATGCTCAGACAGTAACTATTGTCTGTCATGTGAGCAAAAATGCATTGTCCTGCCATCAAGTGTCTGACAAGTCAGGCCCAGCACATACAATTTTGGCACAAGTCAGAGTGAGTGAAGTGGGTAGATTTGTGAAGTGTAGCTTGCTGGCTGTCATTCTGTATAACAAGTACATGTACTAACCTTGGCCTGAATTTTAAAGTCCATCACTCATGCTTGAGTACCTTCTTAAAGTGTGGTTCTGTAGATCACAGGAGAGGATCCGGGTCATTTGCCATGCAGCAGAAGAATACAGTTATGTTTTAATCCCGGGTTCACAATAATGACCAGTGGCTGTTGTGGGGTGTGGACAGTCCCTTGCAGTAATGACTAACATTGTTTTGTCTTGATGTCTGGATTTGTAGAGCTCTGCTCTGACTGTACATTTTGAAGGTGGAGCAAGGATAGCGATACTGGTAGTTGTTGAGCTAATGATGAATATTGAAACCATTGTTGTTTTATTTTTTATTAACGTTTTTTTGTTTGTTATAAATTGCAACTAGCTATTCATAATCTGTCAGTCTTTTTGCAGCGGGATCTTTCAAGGGTGGGTTGGGCTTCTATATAACATTCTTTGTAATTTTTTCTTGTTTAAAAAAAAAAGAAAAGTTTTTGTATGTTTGGCAAGTAAGTTAAAGAATTGGGTTTTTTTCCTGTCATGGAAATCTGGATGGGGGTGGAGATTTTTTGCTGTTTTTCTTGGTTTGGTTTGATTTGTAACCTTGTATTTTATTTACTATCATCTCCTTACATTTGTGGGGGGGGTATTTTGGGGGGGGGTTTGTTTTTTTTTGGGGGGGGGAGGGGAATTGTTAGTGTAGTTGTTTTCTGTCTCTTTTTTCTCCTTTTTCATTTTTTTTTAAATATCAAAGATGTTTAATATTAAATTCTCTTTCGTAAATCTAAAAAAAAATGTGGCTAGGCGTGCTAGAAAAAGGATGTAAGTAACAGATGATAAACCAAAAGGGAACCTGTAGTGTTGTCTAAAACGTGTGGGTTACATACAAGTTGTAAGTTATATATTATATATCTGCATTGAAATCTGCCACAGGCCTACGGACCCCGCCCAGCTGGACAGCCTGTTGTAGTGCCAGGAGTGTTTGATGCTGGAGCGCGCTTTGATGGAGGAGCAGCAGCCACCATACCCGTGAGTTCCTGCACATGAATTTAAATTAAGAGAGAGGTTTTCCTCCATGAAGAAAAGTATTGCTTTGTCGGGGGCCTCTGATAGTGCACGTGTTTAGTTCTCATGTTGGTAGAGGAAGCATTTTAACACTGTTGAAGTGTACCACAAATAAAACTAGTGTGTGTGTGTGTGTGTGTGTGTATGTATGTATATAGATGTATATGTCTCCCCTGCCTTCTTGACCCACACCTCCTGTGGTGGTCTGTTTTCAGCCTCCCCCTCCCGGCTGCCCCCCCAACGCTGCCCAGATGGCGGCCATGCAAGGCCACACTGTGGTGGGCACTCAGCAGCGAAGCAACTTCTGGACCGACGGTTCCGGGGGGGGCATGTCCTTCTGGTAGTGGCCTTGCCCCTTGCTGCGGTGCTTCTCCTTTCTTCCGTCAGGTGTCCTCCCCCCCCCCCCCCCCCCACGTGTTTAGCTGTCGACTAGAGAGAGAGAAAACCTCCTGTGGGACATCACACGCCTTCCTGGACTACGCTGAAGATGTGAGGAAGCTGGATCAGAGAAATTTGGGGGGGGGGGGGGTAATATGGATGAGTCAAGTTATTCAAGAGGGAGCAGTTGCCATAATCAGCATTAGAAACATACCCGCAAAAAAAAAATGGGGGGGAAAATGTTGTAACTAATTACATTGGTTTAAAAAAAGGATGAAGTTCACGATATATTTTTTTAAAGGAGTTCTGAACAAAAATATGCAGCAGTAGAGTGAGCTGTAGGTGAAAGTTCACAGATCGTTGTTTTGCTTTTGGAGAATCATGCAGAAAGAAACGGAAATCTAAAAGCACGCAGAAAAAGAAACAGAAAGAAATTATGAATCTATAACTCACTGTGGTTAAGATTTTTAAAAAGTGAGGGGCCACTGTAGTTGATGTGGGGGGGGGGGGGGTGATGGCTGTCGTTTTGGATGGGTTAATTAAATCTGCTGTTGTACAGCATTTGTGTCAAAATGCTGCATAGTCTATCATTATTCATTCATCACCTGTAAAAAGTTCTCCTCTGTAAATGCAGCTTTGTTTTGTTTTTGTTGGGTTTGGTTTTTCATGTGTTTTTTTTGTTTGTCATCTTGTTTAAATACATGCATATTCAGACAAATATTGTATAGTTATGGGTTTGGTTGTTTTTTTTTTAAACATTGATTTGTTGTATTCTGTTTACGCCATCATCTTGTTACTGTTGATGTTTACCGTTGTTACCGACTCGCGCCAAGCTGTGTTTGAAACTTGTAAAGTGTTTTTTCAGTTTGTATGCATACATGTACATGAATCTTTTTCTGGTTTGCCTTACACTGTTGCCACTCTGTCACTTGCGCTACACTAGCAGACTGACTGATCAGTTTATCCTCAGGGATTAGCTTGCTCATTTCTGCGTTTGCACTGATACACATGACTCTCTCTCTTTTTCTGACTCTCTCTCTCTCTCTCTCTCTCTCTCTCTTTCTCTTTCTCCTTTTCTCCCAGTTCTTGTTTCCTCCCAAGGGACAGAAATTTAAGGTTAATATTGGCAAGTTTCATGACTTTTTCACAATAATCAGAAACTGAACGTAATGGCTGATATATTGGAAAAATATCTTGTTGGCTGTTTGCAAAATTATCTTTGACCAAAAAAAAATAAAATCATTGTTATTTGACCATGCAAAGAGGTGACGCATTTCATTTGCTCAAATTATGTCATCCAATGGGGAAAAATTGTTCTCTCATGGAATTAAATATGGGCTTTGGAAAGGAAGGGCAGTTTCAATTTTGTATGATTTTTATCAGGTTGTGTGAGTTTTGTGAGCATTTGTTTATTATTGTGTTGCCTCATGAAGAAGATCAAAACATTTGTGCAAATGGTTTTCTTTCTTTTCTACTTTTTTTTTTTTTTTGTAAAGGGAACAATGTTAGATTTTTAAGGATTGGGGTGAGGGTGGGGTTAAACCTGAAATCCATGATGCATTTTTATGTATTCATTCTTTCACCACTTGTCTGTTAAAAAAAAAGTTGTTTTTTAAAAACCCAGATAAAACAAAAAGACTTACATTATCTTTAAATATGCAGGCCAGAGTGTGTGAGATCATAAGAGTTGTGATAGATTATCTTTCAGTTATCCTTCAGTCAGTATCATCAAGGCCAAGTTACTCGTTTGTTTTTCTGAGTTGCACACACACACACACACACACACACACAACACCACACAACACACACACCACACACACATACACACACAACACACACACACACACACACACACACACACACACACCACACACACACACATGTGTTGTTCAAATATTTCCAGTTTTTCTTTAAAATCTCAGCTTTGTACCTAACACATTTTACTTGCTAAAAAGTTGGGTTATGCAATTCTGTTTAATCACGGATTCTTGGAGCAGAGATTTGTGTGTGTGTGTGTGTGTTTACACAACAGCAGAGAAGACTTTTTGATTTTGTATGATTTGCTTTGAAAAAGTAACAATTCGACCATAAATTGTGTTCTGCATAGGCTAAAACAGTGGTCTTTTGGTTTAGATAATGACAAAAACGTTTTCTTTTTTTGTTTTGTTTGTGTGTTTGTTTGTTTCTTAGTGTTTCTGAGAAAAAAATCAGACTACAGTATGAGAAAGACCAAATCAGTTTCTTCCGTCCTGTGCTGTGGGTTGGAGGGTACAAAGTGGGATGAGGAGTGAGCGTGTGTGTGTGCAGGAAGGTTCAGCCACAGAGCTTTCATTCTGCAAGGCAGCTGTGTCTTTTTTTTTAAAAAAAAAAAACTGGACACAGCTTTTTAGGATTACACCTTGAACTCAAGCTTTTGAAGGTTTTTCTGCGCTCTCTCTCTCTTCTCTCTCTCTCTCTCTCTCTCTCTCTCTCTCTCTTGTCTCTCTCTCTCTTTGTCTCTCTCTCTCTCTCTCTCTCTCCGTCCCGACATATTCTGTCTTTTCTCAAGTGATTTAATGCGCAATTATTTATAAAGCTAGTGAGAGGCTGATCAGAGGATTAAGTACTGTTGAAATGCTGAACTTGAGGAAAAAAAATTGAAACTCTCATTGTTCAGGATTTCATGGTTTTTTCCGGACGTATCCAACCGTTCATCTGCCTTAATGTATCTCTTTTTCTTGACCATTTTGCCAAAGCCGGTCAGATAGTTTATACACACACACAGACACACACACACACACACACAGACACACACACATGTGTATGTCTACAGGTTCATTTACAGGCACAGTAGAGTGTGACTTTGGTTGATTTTTTTTTTTTAATTATTATTTTACAGTTTTCAATATAATGTTCTTTGGTAGATTGCTTGGAACTTTGTTGTGTTGATTTTGTTACATTCAAGTGATATTACGGAAGCTCAAACACTTTGATTATATAATAACCTAATAAGGCGTGTTGCACATTATGTTGGAGCGTATCAAGCATTATGTTTACAAATTTTGTTTTTCTGCTGAAGGTTTCTGTTGTGGAAACTTGCAATTTCATTTTGTCAGCCATACTGTGATTTAAGACAGGGTTTTTCTTTTTCTTTTTCTTGGAAATTTTCTGTCATATTTATACATACAGTAATGAACTTCAAAGCAGATCCTTTGATAATAAATAACTTTTCAGTTCATGTATGTACAAGAATGACTTTGGTATGTGAGTGTGTGCGTGCGCGCATGTGGTGTGTGTGTGTGTGTGTGTGTGTGTGTGTTGTGTGTGTGTGTTAAGTGAAAATGTGTCATAGAATAGTTCACAAGTCAAGTGCCAAACTGATGCTAAACAAGTTGGCTCACGGGCACACACACACACACACACACACACACACACACACTGTCACCAGTACCACCCCCCCCAACCAAGTTTTGTGTGTTTGGGGGGGGGGGGGGACAGAAGATGCAGGACATGCAAGTTGACAATTTGCTCCAAGCTGGTCTGTCTTCAGCCTTTTGCAGCAGCAGCACCACCACCATATCGAGGCCGGTCCAATCTTTGACATTCTGCATCATCCAGTTCTTCCTCTGTCTGCCCCCTTCACCTTCCTCCCTCCAGTGTCCCCTGCAGGATAAGTCTTGGCAAAGAGAATTGTGACATAATCAAACCACTCCAGGATTTCTCCTCTTTACCACAGCCAGAAGGGGTTTGTTTGTTCCTGTGGTCCAGATTTCATGATCACCTCTTACCGCACTGACTGGTTGGTTCTGTGGTCCTGCCAGGAAATGTGTACAAGTCTTCTAAATGAGTCCATTTTGAAGGCTCTGATTTTCCTTTCCAGTCCTGTAGTCCAGCAAGTTTATGTATTCGTTTAATTGATTTATTTATTGTTTTATATCTAGGATAATGGAATAAGCACTTGTGTGCTTTTTTTACACCTAGTTCCCGTGGATATGCAGTTTTGGTTAATTTTGTCATCTGTTCCCTCCGGCACACAATGGCCTACTCTTTCAAAAAGCGGAACAGGATTTACCATGTGACCAAAATGTTTCTGTGTGCGTTCACCCCTGGGCCTCAGTTTATAATCTCATCCAAAGGGCTTTTAGGGAGAGTCTGCACTGATGATAACTCCAAGGGAAAAAATCCCCTTGAACAGGATTTGAACCCGGGTCATCAGATTGTGAGCACAATGTTCTAACCACTAGGCATATCCCGTGTGTAGTCAAAAGTTGCCATGGCGGAGGTTGCAAGGGCTGGTCTGATCTTTACTTCAGCCTCAGACTGGCCATCTTGGGTTGGTCAAAACAAATGGCAGGTTATGTATCAAGGACTTAAGAATAGGCATGGCTGAAACTAGAATGATCCAACTAACTATCATCTGGAAAGATCACAGCATTCCTTACCAGTTGAAAATGAAAGTATGGCCTGTCATGTTATGCAGCTGTGAATTGTGAACACAAAGAAAAGATGATGAAAAAGAAATCGAAGCAGCTGAGATGTGATTATTGTTAGAAGGCTGGTCAGGGTCCATGCGACAGATAAGGGAACAAATAAAGACATATTACAGAAACTGGGAACAAGAAAACTTAGTAATAAATGAAAGAAAACTAAAATATGTTGGCCATGGGATACGAAACCAAAATACAGACTCCATGAAGACTTTCAAGGTAAGATAGAAAGAAAAAGGCAACCCTCTAGCTTCTCTCATCGATAACATCACTGAATCCTGTGGCATGAGAATCCATGAAGTCAGCAGGGCCAGTGAAGACTGGAGCACATGGAGAAGGAGAATCATGTTGGTGTCTTTGGGTGCGGCAGCCATTGCCGAACTTGGTAAAGCCAGCAGGTGAGACAGGTCAGTCAAGCTTTCACACCTGTACAGCAGTATGGAAATGACGAATTCTCTAAACAATTTCAAACTTTGTTGGTCAGCTGACCTCTTTGCTTTTCCAACTCCTGCTCACCGTTGTCATGGCCCAGGTTACAAGGACTGGTCTGATCTTTGCTTCAGCTGCAGAGTGGCCATCTTTGGTCAGCATGGAGCCCAGACATTTGAAGGAGTCTACTTCTTCAAGTTGCTGACCATTCATGATGATGCTAACTGTTATGTCACTGGTGCTGTTTACTATGATATTGCTCTTCTATGCACTGATCTTCATACCATAAGCGCTAGCTTGTTGTTCTAACTTGTTTGTAAGGTCTTGGGGTTCGTTGTTACTGCATGCTAGGAGATCAGAGTCATCAGCAAACCGCAGATTGCAAATGGACCTGCCACCAAGAGATACAGTGGTGTGGCATTCAGGGAGAGTGTCTTGCGTGATCTTCTCTATCAAATGCTTTCTTGAAGTCAATGAAATGTATATATTATTGTTTTATATATATATATAATATATAATATATATATATATATATATATATATATATATATATATATATATTGCAACCCATAACAAACTTGCAACACGCCAATCCAAAGCAAACGAAAAAGAGATAAGCAGCAAAATCATCTGGCTTCTTCCTCCACTCCCAACTCCCCTCTCCTCCTTCCAGACCCATCTGTTCAGGGTCACACACTCTAAGTAGCCTGGTTAGGTCTAGTCGGAGAACGCCGCAAATTTGCTCACCAATTAATGTGTATCTGGTTTCACCACCAGGAATTTACCCAGTCCGTAAATTGTGCATGATAAGGGCCTAATCGTAATAACATCATAAACAGTTGCAGTCTTATCATTATTTCTGCAATGAAACAACATCAACAGCTCATGCTCCTCCCCCTCCCTCATCCTAATCCTTATTTTCATCATCACCATTATCATCATCATCATCGTTGTTGTTGTTGTAGATCACAAACACCAGACAAATGATAAGCAAAAAAGAACGCCAAAAAGACAATGTTTCAACAATCACAAGATGTCTTTATTTTTCTCGAAAAATCACATTCACTCTCGAAAGTATTATTACAATGACAGCGATGATGGTGATAATAAATAATAATAATAATAATGATTAGTCTTAACCATACGCACCAAATGACACTGTGCACAAAAGAAAACCATTTCAAGGTAGAGTGGGGCTTTTCCATTTAAAAAAGATTGTAAAAAAAAAAAATAAAAAAAAGCGAAAGGGCAATTCTTTAACAGCACGCTGCCTCCATTTTCTTCCAAAAAAGGCAGTCAATATCTCTGCGGTTCTGTGTTTGTTGTGTTGTTGTTATGGTGGTGGTGGGGGGGGGGGTTATGGTCTGAATAAAAGTTTCAAGCACACTTTCTGCTTTGTAATTGCTGCACAGTCAGAAAATTGTTTTTCAATCTGCTGATACTATGTTTTTCTACATGAAGAATGTTGGTCATTTTCTTCATTTCAAAAAAGTCATATTATGTGGTAGAAAGTTTAGCTTCTTCTACAGAATGCTAGATTATTTGTAATCAATGACTTGAAATGAAACTCTAGTTTGCTTTTAGTATGAAACTCGTCCTACCCACCCCCACCCCCCAAATACACACACATACACACGCACGTTCGCACGCACGCACGCACGCACCACACACACACACACACACACACACACACACACACACACACACACACACACACAAAATGGTACTACAAACAAGACATTGATGTAACTTCAATTGTTCTGTGGTATTCGCACTTTAAAAAAAAAATGAATTCAACATTGTATATAGCCGAAATATCCAATAGATCTACTTCTAAGCAATGTTTTTTTCAGCCTGGTGTTACATGCTTCGTCTCATAAATCACCTTGTGCACACATGAACTAACATTCTAATTCATGGCCAGCCGCCATGGCACACTGGTTATGGACTGGTACGTCATGGGTTCAAATCCCATAAGAGTAAGTTCTCCCGAGAGGATGCCGGGGGCCTGTCGGAATAAAAATGGCGTCTCCACCTTCTGTGGCAGGAATTCCCTCTCTTTTCTATCACTCTCTTTGTTTCCACCTTGTTCCTTTTCTTCCTGCTACCTCCTTCATATCTATCTCCTGCATTCCCGGTCCATTCTCCTGCCTTTTTTTGTTTGTTTGTTTACCTAGAAAGTCTTAAAATAAACAATTCCCCAAGAGAGGAGACTTGGCCCCCTTAATTAACGTGCGGCACGCAGACCCACCTGTGTGTCGATAGCCTACACCCTAGTTCTCTCGAACCCACCCTACCTACGTAAGGACTAGTCGAGGGTAGGCTGGACTCAAAGACTACCACTTGTCCCTAGAAGCCTTCCAGCTATGAAGACGTTAAACTCATCCCTTTCAGAGTGGACTCTGCAGCACAGTGAAGGCAACCCGTCTAAGGAGAATGATCACTCCGATGTCACAACACACACCCAAGTCGGATGCGCTGGATCTGACTTGTCAGGCGTTTAATAAGACAGACACTGAGTTGCTGTCTCGTGCTGACCCATGACAGACATGATTGCTGTCTCGTGCTGACCATGACAGACACTGAGTTGCTGTCTCGTGCTGACCCATGACAGACACTGAGTTGCTGTCTCGTGCGACCCATGACAGACACTGAGTTGCTGTCTCGTGCTGACCCATGACAGACAAGGAGTTGCTGTCTCGTGCTGACCCATGACAGACAAGGAGTTGCTGTCTCGTGCTGACCCATGACAGACAAGGAGTTGCTGTCTCGTGCTGACCCATGACAGACAAGGAGTTGCTGTCTCGTGCTGACCCATGACAGACAAGGAGTTGCTGTCTCGTGCTGACCCATGACAGACACTGAGTTGCTGTCTCGTGCTGACCCATGACAGACAAGGAGTTGCTGTCTGAGCGTTTCACCGAGAAGAAGAATCCCACAGGAGCCACAGGATTGTTGTTGTTTTGAGCTGGCTCATACCCAGGTTAAGTTTGCTGTACATGTGCTCACTGGGAAGACAGGGACCACACACTCTAGCCTCATCCACTTTACGGACGTAATTTTGAGAGTGTTGCTTAAATGACCTGACCAACACTGCAGGTGCCTGTATCTCTCAGACCTGACTGAAGCTGGGATATATCATAATAGGATGTGTGGAGTAGGCCCCCACAGACCTGTCAGTCTCAAAGCACACACACTTGTATACGACACTACGCTATCATCTTCATGATCACCATTGACCATCATTCGATAGAAGAAAATGGTCTCTGACTCGGTGGCCCCGGTTGCTCTCGTCTTATTGTGACCCTAGTTTCCGTTTCCCCATGATACACATGATACGTCCCCATGATCACTTCTAAAGAAATGTTTTTAACCAAAAAACAACTTTACTGGCTAGAAATAAAGGAACAGCAAGCTTCAACTGAACGACTTTTGCATATGTGCGCGTGTGCTCCTCCTCCCCACCCCACCCCACCCCTTCACACACACACACACACACACACACACACACACACACACACACCACACACAACACGCACGCACGCACACACGCACCTACCATTTTAAACAGTATTATCTCAAGCAGTGTTTCTTCTTTCACTGTCAGATTGAAAGTAAAAACTGTTGAGAAGTTTGTGTGTAGGACTCTTTTCAAGTACCTCACCACATGAGCAGCCATTCTTCCACTCTGAGGGATTTTTCTCTTTTCGAAGGAGAGTGCAAGTTGTCATGCTAAGAGCTTGTCATGGCTGAACAAAAATCTCAACATACATTTTACAACTTAGGTAAAGGTAAAAGGTCAAGGTGTTCCCATAGCATATGCAGTCATTGGGGAGCGAAATGTCAGAGACCTCAGCTTCTCCAGTGGCCAGCATATTGAGGTCGGCGCCTATCTCCTCTCCCTCGCTGCTTAACCTTTCCTGACCCTACACAGGGCAGGTACCCACTGACAGCTGGGTGAACTCGGGGACTGTACTGAAGCCAAGGCGCGCAAATGGTCGCCCACCCACTTGGTAACCACGCTCGCGGCTGCTTAACCATAGTGTGGGGGAAAGTGAATGCCCTGACCACTGAATTGTCCCGTCCCCACAACTTAACAATACTATAATTCAGCGACCCGAGGAAGAAAGTGTGGCCGACAGAGATAACCCTGCAGACCAAGCTGTACGACCCACGAGAGGAGCTGGACAGGACATGTATGCCATTATTTTCCCAGACTCTTCCTTCACAGTGTAAAGCGAACGAGAGAAGAAGAGAAAGAAGAAGTTTCGATAATCAGACTCTTGTGGTGAGGATGTGCAGCAATAGATACATGTATGTCATCACCCTCTATTCAACAGAGGATTTTATTTATCACTGGGAAAAAGTCAACGAAATAACATTTACATCTGCACACACTCAACAGCAGCTGCCCTGACCAATAGCAAGGTGGATATGCATGTGTGTGTGTGTGTGTGTGTGTGTGTGTGTGTGTGTGTGTGTGTGTGTGTGTGTGTTTCACGCCCATATGTATGTGTGTGTGTATATGTATGTATGTATGTATGTATGTATGTACGTACGTACGTACGTACGTACGTACGTACGTATGTATGTATGTATGTATGTATGTATGTATGTATGTAGCCTATGTCTGTATGTGTGTATGCACATGGATACTATAGGCCTAGTGTATATGTATTTTCACACACACACACACACACACACACACACACACACACACACACACACACACACACACACACACACACACACACGTATAAGCTCATAATAGCCCGCACAGGCAAACACAACACAAATCAATCTGTCTTTGCAAAGCGAGACAGAGACAGAGACAGAGAGAGGAGAATTAGGGAAAGACAACTCCCCGCCCCAAAACAAAGCAAAACAAAAACAACAACAACAACAACAACAAAGAGAAAACAAGCCAAAACACACACACACAACACACACACACACACACACACACACACACACACACACACACACACACACCACACTATATCTATATTTACAGCTGAGCTAACTGCCATTCTGTTGGCATTATACCATGTACTTGACTTCCCTAAAAACATATTCAACATCCTTATGTGTGTCGATTCTAAATCGGTTTTGCATGCTTTAAACAATTCTACTTCTAAAGTAAGAAAAGACCTCATCACTGAAATCAGGCATCTGGTACACTTTTTGATTTTAAGAGGTAGCACTATTACTTTCTGTTGGGTTCCCTCACATACTGGTATCTATTTTAATGAAAAAGTTGACTGCCTTGCAAAGTTTGGAGCCAGGTGTAAAAATAATTCTTGTGAAATAAATGTTGCCTTATCTCTGCATGAGGGATATAACTTGCTACAAAACGCTTGCTGGAAGCATTTCAGAAAGAAGATAAATGAGTCTGGCTATTGTCCGTATAATAGCCGCACAAGCAATGTGATAGATTTTCAGAATGCTTTAGTATGTAACAAAGTTTCTGGTTGGTATAATCGGAGAAATGTGTCATCCCTCATTTATAGAGTTAAACTAAACGCATTCAGGACAAAATACGTGAAAGATGTAAACTGTATTTGTGGTGAGAAGATTACAAATAGTCATGTCATTTTCAATTGTGAACATTTAAAAACATTTTTACCTGCTGTACCTAGTTTGTCACTGGATCAGATTTTGTCTGAACCTTCTTTGCTGTTGGACATTGTGTTAGCGTTGAAAAGAAGTCCAATAATCCAGTTTTTGTAGTGTTAGGATTAGTTTCTTATTTCAGCATTGTTAAATGACATTTTTCAGTTTATTGTTAACTCTTTCAGGTTTTTGTTTTGTTTTGTTTTGTTTTTTGTTTGTTTGTTTGCTTGTTTTTGTTTGTCTAAAATCACAAAATGTGAATAGACGTTAAACTGAAGATACATTACATTACTTACACACACACACACACACACACACACACACACACACACACACACACACACACACACACACACACACACACACACCACCAAAAACACACACACACACACACACACACACACAAAAAAAAACAACCCGAAAATCAACGTCTAGGCATCAACCCAATAACAATAACAACACTCTACACCTCAGCCACAGCATAGACATTCCAGTCCGAGTCCGCAGCGGTGGCCGGCTTGCTCAGGAAATTCATGTGGTGCAGGCAGTTCTCTGCCCCAGCCGGCAGAGCGGAGGGGTTGTGGCGGAAGCTGAAGGCGGTGCACAGAGCGCTGCTGGTACACCCCCGGGTACACTCCAACCGGGTTCTCACCTTCAGCGAGGTCAGGCTACCCGTCAGACGATGCCCCTGGTGCACCCTTCGCCATCTTTTGTCCCGTAAGGCTCTGGGGTCTTGGGAGGAGACAGAAAAAGCGAGAAGTGAAGTGGGTTTTTTTTTTGGTTTTTTAAAAAAAATAATGATGTTACTAAAAGGTAAAGGTGTCCCATAACCTAAGCGGTCGTAAGGGAGCGAGGCATCAGATACCTCAGCTTCTCTAGGGGCAAGTATATTGAGGGCGGCGCCCATCTCCTCTCCCTCGTTACTTTACCTTCCCTGACCCTAAAGAGGGCAGGTACCCATCTACACCTGGTGAACTGGGGGGGACTGTATTGAAGCCAAGGCGCGCAAACGGTCACCCATCCAGCTGGTAGCCACAATGACCCCGCGTAACTTGGCTTGGGGAAAGCGAGCGCTCTGACCACTGAGCTATCCCGTCCCCTAATAGTGTCCTTAAAAAAAAAGTCAACATTCAAATAAATGATCCTACTGTAAGTAGCCTATACTTGTGTGGTATTGTGTATGTGCTGCGTGCCTGCGTGCGTGAGCGGGCGTGCATACATGCGCATTGTGCGTTCCACTCGTATCAATCTGACATCCCAGATTCCAGCCCTGGTTCCAGCGCCACAGAGATGCCCGTTCAAGAGGATTTTCCTCTGGAGTTCACATCAGTACTGACTCCACTTCCCCAAAAGTCCTTCGGATGAGACTATAAACCGAGGTCCCGTGTGCAAAGTCAAACGCACGCAGAACAGATATCTTGTACCAGGTTAAAAAGCCACTTAAAACTTTTGCTAGAGTAGGCCATTAAATTTTGTGGGAAAAAAATTGACAAACAGCATGCACATGGAGACTGGATGTAAAGAGGCACATTAATGCTTATTCCATTTTCCTAAAAAATAAAAAAGGGGGGGGGGGGAGTGTTGTTGACAAAGCTTTTGGCCTGGTCCAGGAGTTTTCTTTTTAACATAAAGATATTCTTCACACACACACACACACACACACACACACACACACCACACACACACACAAACACACAAAATCACACACACACACACACACACACATACACACACACACATCACCACCCTACCCCCACCACCACACCCACCCCGCCACCCTCCAACAAATCCAACATCTCTCGCCCCACCCCCACCCCCTTGTCATCTCACTCACTTGCACAGACAGGGGGGGCGGGGTGCCAGTCCTTGGTGTGGGAGCAGACGGTTCTCTGGAAGGCCAGGCCCTCTGCTGTCTCCCTGCCGCCCTCACACAGGTACACGGCCTCCGAACCGTAGCCCAGGCTGCTGTAGCGCACTGCTGCATGGCTGATGTTGGGGGGAGGGCCACACTCCACCGCTGCAGCAGGTAGGGTGTAAACACACAAGTATACATATATGTATGTATCACACACACACACACACACACACACACACACACACACACACTATATATATATATATATATATAATATATATATATATATATATTATATATATATATATATATATATATATATATATATATATATATGGCAGGCGGTAATTAGATTATTCCCTTGCGATCGGAACTGCCAATCGCAGCGTCGTGGGTGTAACGTTTGGATCCACACCTGTGAATTGTGCGACGTTCTGTATCGTTGGGGTTGTCGAAAGCCGTCCTCTGCATGCACTTTGCCATAGCGGTAAAATGTAGTATTTATGCAGCCTCTTTTTAGAGGCACATTCCCACTGTCTGACCGTGCTGTCGTTGCAGAGAAGTTTACAGAGTCGCGGCAGATTAAATATCTGCCCTCTGTTACATATATTATATATATATATATATATATATATTATATATATATATAATTGAGGAAAAACTAGTGCAGGAAAAACAAGTGCAATTATATAAAGGTAGGTAAAGGTTCCAATCTCCCGACCCAGGTTTAAAACCCGTTCAAGTGGATATTTTCCCTGTTGTTAACGTCAGCGCTGACTCCACTCTCCCCAAAAGTCTTTCGGATGAGACTGTAAACGGAGGCCCCGTGTGTGAACGTACGCAGAACATCTTGCGCACACGTTAAATCCTGTTCTGCTTTTCGTAAGAGTAGGCCATTGTGTGCCGGTGGGAACAGATGACAATATTTGCAAAATGGCATACACACGGGGACTGGATGAAAAAAAGCACATAAGTGCTTATTCCATTATCCACGATAAAAAAAAGATATATATAAATGGTAGACGTAGGTATAGGTATATATAACTGATGTATGTAGGTAGGTATTAATTTTTTTTTAATTTATCTATTCATTTTGTAACGTCAGTGCCGACTCCACTCCCCCCCACCCCCCCAAAAAAGTCCTTCCAAGTACTTCTTCTTCTTCTTTCTCATGACTGGGATGGTCGTGGTGGAGACATGAGAGACGATTCTGCAGCCAGCCGTCGCCATCCAGCCCTGTCCTCCGCCTTCCGAATGAGTGTTGGACTGTCCAGGTGGGTCCACTCCTTGATGTTATCCATCCAGCTTTTGGTTTGTCTGCCTCGGCGTCTGCCACCTTCTAGCGTTCCTTGTAGGACTGTCTTGGGGAGGGTGTTGTGGCGTGTGACATGGCCAAACCATGCCAGCTTCCTTTTCTTGACAGTGGCTAGTAGGGTTCCTGAGGGCCAGCAATCAGTGCGACTTGACTTCGCACAAAGGTGTTTGTTTTCCTATCCTTCCAGGAAATTCCAAGCAGTCGCCTGAAGCCTTTTGTCTCGAACGTCTGGATCCGCTTGGTGGTTTCAGCGGTCATTGTCCAACTTTCGCAGCCGTAGAACAAGATGGAGATGACCAGGGATCTGAACAATTTGACTTTCGTTTTGAAGCTGATGTTGTTGCTTCTCCATATCTTGTTCAGTTTTGCCATAGCTGATGTTGCCATGGCTAGCCTGGTCTTGATCTCTGTGGTGGAGCGTCCATCTTTCGTGAGGGTAGCGCCAAGTACACTATCTATAAATCGAGTTCCCGTGTGTGAATGCACGCAGAACATCTCGTAACACACGTTAAAACCTGTTCGGCCTTTCGGAAGAGTTGGCCATTGTGTACAGGCGGGAACGGACAACATTGACAAAAAAGCATGCACACAGGGACTGGATGTAAAAAAAAGGTCATCGTCGTCGTCGTCATCATCATCGTTGCCATCATCAACGTCATCATATTTTTCATCATCATCATCATCATCATCACTGAACCCCCTCCTTCCCACGAACAACTCACCTAAACACACTCTCCTCCTCCTCTTTCACCCAAGTCTTTGTTTCCCTCCCTCCCTCCCCCCATCTCCTCCTTCCCTCTTGCCACCCCCAACAAACCCCCCCCCCTCCCACCCTGCCAACTACACATCCCCCCACCACAACATCCCCTCCCCCCCCCCCCCACATACACACCACCACCACCACCACCACTATCTCCAAACTTACGTGTGCAGGCGGCAGGAGGGGTAGCTGACCAGGTGAGGTTGGCTCGGCAGGTAACAGTCATGTTGAAGCCCACCCCCTTCAATTCCTGCCCCCTCAGACAGTCCCACGTCACGCTGCTCCCCACCTCCGTCACGTTCTCCGTCCGCGTCACCAATGTCGTCACCGTGCGGGTGGCGTTAGTCACGTCATGCTGCAGGGGGCAGGTCAGCTCTGTCGGAAGGTTGAAGAGAGATGGGTGAGAAATTGTTTTTTTTTGTTGTTCTTCTTGTTCTTCTTCTTCTTTGTTTTCCTTCTTCTTCACCTTCTTTTTGTTGTTGTTGTTGTTGTTGTTGTTGTTGCTGTTTTGTTATTGTTGTCTTCTTCTTCTTCTTCTTTTCTTGTTCGTGTTCTTCTTGTTCGTGTTCTTCTTGTTCTTGCTCTTCTTCCTTTTCTTCTTCTTTATCTTCCTCTTTTTTCGTCTTCTTATTTTTCTTGTTCTTGTCTTCTTCTTCTTCTTCTTCTTCTTCTTCTTCTTCTTCTTCTTCTTCTTCTTCTCTCTCTTTGTCACCGTCGACATCATCGTCGAACTTCTAGACAGCAACTATAATCTGTCATGTAAGAGCGACAATGCGTTGCGCTGCCGTTAAGTGCCTGACAAGTCAGGCCCAGCTTAATCAGACTTCGGTGTGGGAGAGAAACATTATCTTTTAAGTTTTTGTGGGGGGGAGGGGGGGGGGGGAGGGAGGCAGGAGAATGGACCAAGAAGGCAGAAAACAGACAAGATGAACGTGGTGACAGGAAGAAAAGGAACCAAGATAGACACAAAGAAAGAGAGAGGCAGATCAGAGGGAATTCCCAGAACCAAATTTCCAGAAGGTGGGGATGGCTATTTATAAAAAGACAGGATCCCGGGCATCAGCATGTGGAAAGGTGGACAAATAACGAGGGCTTGATAAGAGGGCGTGTGTGGGCAGAGGGGGTTGGGGTTGGGGGTTGGGGGTGGGTGGTGGGCGAAGCCTTCTAATTGTGGGAAGGGAGGGGGGTGAGAAATGGAGGGAGATGGGGTAGAGATAGAAGGGGGAGAAAGACAAATGAGGGGAGGGAGGAAGGTAGGCATACAGGGAAGATAGATAGACAGACAGACAGACAGACAGACAGACAGACAGACAGATAGATAGATAGATAGATAGATAGATAGATAGATAGATAGATAGATAGATAGATAGATAGATAGATAGATAGACAGATAGATATAGACAGACAGACAGACAGACAGACAGACAGACAGACAGACAGACAGACAGAGACAGACAGACAGACAGACAGACAGTGACACACAGTCTCTGAGACATACACATACAGACATAAAGACAAATTGAACAACTCACCATAGGCTCTATACATAGCCACAGACAGCCCGACATCGCTCCCACAAGGTGAGTTGACACAGGTCGTGTTACAGGCAGTGCCGTTCAATTCTCCGTACTGGCCAATCGTATGGCTGCAGCCACACACAGCGCCACCTGTTTGGATTTGGAGTTTATTTTTAAATAGTAAACACAGACCAATTCAAGCTATGGAACTTACATCATCGTTAATACTTCTGTTCTTTTTCCACATTTGTTTATATGACAGAGCAATGTTAAAAAGGTATGGTAAAGGTCTCCCATAACCTATGTGGTCGTAGGGGAGCGAGGCGTCAGAAACCTCAGCTTCTCTAGGGGCCAGCATATTAAGGGCGGTGCCCATCTCCTCTCCCCTCGCTACTTTACCTTCACTGACCCTCAAGAGGGCAGGTCCCCATTTACAGTTGGCTGAACTCGTGAACTGCACTAAAGTCAAGGCGTGCAAACGGTCACCCATCCACTTGGTAACCACGCTCGATGCTGCTTAACCTTAGCTTGGAGAAAGCGAGTGCTCTGACCACTGAGCTATCCCGTCCCCTAAGAGCAATGTTATAGGTTACAATTAATTTTCTTCTTATTGCTGTTGTTGTTGTCTTCATTGTTGCTATTTTCTTCGTTGTTGTTGTTGTTGTCTTATTTGTTGATGTTGTCTTCCTTGTTGTTGTCTTAGTTGTCATTGTTGTTGTTGTGGTGGCGCGTTCCTCAGCTTAACATCTTTGGAGGTCACCCAGATTGCGCACTCTGTCTTAACCAGCAGAACATCCCAAACCCTACGTTTTCAAAAACATGCAGGCCAGCTGCAACTAGTGGCATGGGTGACACAAAACAGCCCAGCATGCAGCTCAGAGAGAGACAGACTCCGCCAGGTTAAAAAAAAAAACCTCTCTCAAGACACACAGTCTAATAAAAAAAAAAAAGAAAGAAAGAACTGTGCACAATGCTCCAACGAGTCCAGAAGGAGAACAGATGGAATGCATCCTGTCTTACCTGAAACCTGGCGAAGACCGACGAAGGGGAGGGACCTGTTGCGACAGGTGTCCCGGCAATGCTTCAGGGACAGTGCAGGTGTCACAGGGGTCCGCAGCACAGAGTTGACAGGGTCAGCAAAACAGCCGATATAGGAATCATTGTCTGCACACACAACACACGCGCGCACACACGTACACAAGCATGCAAGCACGCATACACGCACGCACGCACGCAAGCACGCACACGTGCGCACTCACAACCACACACACAAACACACACACATCTACATCTTTTAAGAATGTTAAATACGTTTAGGTTTGGTGTCAAATAAATCTCGTTCTGACTTAATGGCAATAACGTTTTCTGATTCTGATTCTTTTCTTTCACACACACACACACACACACACACACACACACACACACACACACACAACACACACACACACACACACACACACACACACACAGAGGAACAACACGTCAACAACATCTGTCATATTTGTTGCTGTTCTTGTTGTTGTTCTTGTTGTTCCTGTTGTTGTTGTTCTTGTTGGGCGTTTCCCAGTTTGACACCCTAGCGATGTCCCATAATATGCACTTTGACTCACTCATGGCTCCTAGAAATCAGCATTAGGTTACAAGTACAACTGGAGGAGAAATGTGCATGTATGACTCTTTGCAGGTACCTACCTCACCATAACAGGAAGCCCATACTTCAACTACTCTGGGATGTTGTACCGATGATACTTTGGAAATACAACACTAGGATGTTATAAATACAATACTTTGGAAAGACAACACTAAGATGTTATAAGTACAATACTTTGGAAATACAACACTAGTATGTGATCAGTACAATGCTTTGGAAATACAACACTAGGATGTTATAAATACAATGCTTTTAAATTCAACACTAAGATGTTATAAGTACAATACTTTGGAAATACAACACTAGGATGTGATTAGTACAATACTTTGGAAATACAACACTAGGATGTTATCAGTACAATACTTTGTAAATTCAACACCAGGATGTTATAATAATGATAATCTGGAAACATAACACTGGAATGATATGATAATACTCTGGACTTGACTGACTATAATGCTTTAACGATAATTGATACTCTGGAAATACAACACTGGGATGATGTAACGATGATACTATGGAAATACAACACAAGGATGTTAAAACAATGATGGATACTCTAGAAATGCAACACTAGGATGACATAAAGATGATGGATACTCTGGAAATACAACACCAGGATGACATAAAGATGATGGATACTCTGGAAATACAACACTAGGATGACATAAAGATGATGGATACTCTAGAAATGCAACACCAGGATGATATAACGATTATGGATACTCTGGAAATACAGCACTAGGATGTGATTAGTACAATACTTTGGAAATACAACACAAGGATGTTATCAGTACTATACTTTGGAAATACAACACTAGGATGTTATAAATACAATGCTTTTAAATTCAACACTAAGATGTTATAAGTACAATACTTTGGAAATACAACACTAGGATGTGATTAGTACAATACTTTGGAAATACAACACTAGGATGTTATCAGTACAATACTTTGTAAATTCAACACTAAGATATTATGAGTACAATACTTTGGAAATACAACACTAGGATGTTATCAGTACTGTACTTCGGAAATACGACACTAGGATGTTTTAAGAACAATACTTTGGAAATACAACACCAGGATGTTATAATAATGATAATCTGGAAACATAACACTGGAATGATATGATAATACTCTGGACTTGACTGACTATAATGCTTTAACGATAATTGATACTCTGGAAATACAACACTGGGATGATGTAACGATGATACTATGGAAATACAACACAAGGATGTTAAAACAATGATGGATACTCTAGAAATGCAACACTAGGATGACATAAAGATGATGGATACTCTGGAAATACAACACCAGGATGACATAAAGATGATGGATACTCTGGAAATACAACACTAGGATGACATAAAGATGATGGATACTCTAGAAATGCAACACCAGGATGATATAACGATTATGGATACTCTAGAAATACAACACTAGGATGACATAAAGATGATGGATACTCTGGAAATACAACACCAGGATGACATAAAGATGATGGATACTCTGGAAATACATCAGTAGGATGATATAACGATTATGGATACTCTAGAAATACAACACTAGGATGACATAAAGATGATGGATACTCTGGAAATACAACAGTAGGATGATATAACGATTATGGATACTCTAAAAATACAACACTAGGATGACATAAAGATGATGGATACTCTGGAAATACAACACCAGGATGACATAAAGATGATGGATACTCTGGAAATACATCAGTAGGATGATATAACGATTATGGATACTCTAGAAATACAACACTAGGATGACATAAAGATTATGGATACTCTGGAAATACAACAGTAGGATGATATAACGATTATGGATACTCTAGAAATACAGCAGTAGGATGATAGAACGATGATGGATACTCTGGAAATACAACACCAGGAATGATAACTGTAATAACGATGCATTCAAAAGGTAAAAACTCCACTCACGGTTAAAAGAAGAATAGCGCTCCCCCATAAGAGTGAACGCCATGGCGGGACTCAGGGACCAGACAGTTGGCTGTAGCCGTATCACTTTGGCCACCACAGGGACGGGCAAATACCGCACTGCCATCTCCAGCGTGTGGCTGGGTCCAGGCAACTGAAGTAATAAGTAACATGAAGAGATGAACGCCACATTTTTTTTATGATTATGAGTTAATACCAGTTACTCCTCTGTTGTCGTCGTCGTTGTCATCATCATGATCTTATGAAATGATGACAAAGGTGATTTTGAGTGGGTCTGTCCCACAGGGCTATATTATCAAGTTCAGTGTACTATACTTGTGTTCTAAACCAAAAAAAAAAAACAACGCCTCCCCCCAAAAAAGACCCCTCATGCCCAAATTAAAACGTTTTTTTGTTTTTTTTTGTTTTTTTTCGCTCTTCTCTCTCTCTCTCTCTCTCTCTCTCTCTCTCTCTCTCTCTCTCTCTCTCTCTCTCTACTATCTATCTATCTATCTATCTATCTATCTATCTATCTATCTATCTTTCTTTCTTTCTTTTCTTTCTTTCTTTCATTCTCTGTGACAGTATGTGTGTATGCGTGCGTGCGTGCGACTGCGTGCGTGCGTGCGTGTGTGTGTGTATGTGCGCGCGTTTTCATGAACACGCTCATGTGTGCATGCAGGTAGGTGCCTCCTCTGTGTGTGTGTGTGTGCGTGTCGTGCGTGCGTGCGTGCGTGCGTGCGTGCGTGCGTGGTGCGTGTGTGTGTGTGTGTGTGTGTGTGTAGGTAAACG
>CM060338.1:30411539-30414039 GCA_030674155.1 Stramonita haemastoma | reverse complement strand
GAAAAAAAACAACAAAACAAAAAACAAAACATACAAAAAACAAAACAAAAAACCCTGAAAGCAGACGTTGTTAAGATCTCAATGTACTGATCAGGACAGTGGTGGGATAATCCTAATTATCCTCAGCCTCAGTGACTCACCTGACAAACCACACACAGTAGGCGTGACCTCACCCGTGGCCTTGTCTTTCAGCAGGTAAGTGTTGTTCAGCAGCACCAAGTTGGCGTGAAGGATCCCACACTTGTCCGCCATGTCATTCCAGTCTGCACACACACACACACACACACACACACACGACACACACACCACACACACACACACACACACACACACACACACACACACACATATTATATGCATGCATGCACGCACGCACATATTTATATGCATGCATGCATGCACGCACGCACACATACACATCATATGCATACACGCACACACACATTATATGCATGCATGCACGCACGCACACATAGGCCCCTACACATTATATGGATGCTAGCCCGCACATACACACACAGTATACACATGCACGCACGCACGCACACATTATTAGAGTCGTTGGTGAATGAAGAGCACACGCGTTTTCAGGAGGAGTGTCTTGGGCCATGTGTGTTGGGTATATTTATTTTTTACTTATTTATTTTATTCTTTTATATCGAAGCACTCATGTGCTTTTTTACATCCAGTCCCCGTGTGTATGCAGTTTTTGTAAATCGTGTCATCTGTTCTCACCGGCACACGATGGCCTTCTCTTACGAAAAGCGGAACAGGATTTAACGTGTGCGCAAGATGTTCTGCGTGCGTTCGCACTACGGGCCTCGGTTTACAGTCTCATCCGAAGGTTTTTTGGGGGGAGTGGAGTCAGCACTGATGTTAACTCCAGAGGAAAAATCCCCTCGACCCTCAGACCTCTTGTGTGTTGGGTATACAGTGTTCGTGTGTCCTATGGTAAAGTGGTTATTTTCGCAAAGTGGGCAAGCTCAACAGACTTAAAAATTTATTCCCAGGTCTGAAAAGCTCATGGGGGAAGAAAAAAACACCACCTTTTTTTTCCTTCACCAGGTGGGCTGCCAATACCCAGACCTACAAATCGCAAGACAAACTATTCCACATCTGACAATTCCTATTGTCTGTGTGGGCGTGCGAAAACTCATCCCCAACACAACTACAGCCATGCCATCTGAATGAAGATGCAAAGGCCAGAGGTACCATAAAAGCCTCTGCAGGTACCCTGCACAATCCAATGTATGCGTGTCTCAATGCAAGAGCTAAGAATAACACATTTTGTGCTTGAAGGTGTCATGCATTGGGTGGCGAGTGCACACACACACACACACACACACACACACACACACACACACACACACACACACACACACACACACACGTTTACTGCCAACGAGTATATAACTGTTTACACATAATATTGTGCGTACGTGCCCTAAGTGCATGTTTAAGAACAATTTCGATTTCATATTGCTTATAATGGTAAAAAAACAAAACAAAAAACAATCAATCAAAAACACTGACAGCAGCCAAAAAAAAAGAAGAAAAGAAATAAAAGTAAAAAACTTAAAATAAAAATTTCAAAGTCAAAAGCCTTCTTTTTCATCCAAGAGAAAAAAACCTCCTTTAAACTCCTTTACTCTTCAAGAAAACGTAACCATGCCTTAAATCCCACCAACCAACCTGTCAAATACCCTCGGAGGAAACCACCGCTCGCGCATGTCTGCAGGAGATTTCCGGGACAGGGGACGTCACATCCGGTCGCATTTTGGAGGGGTGCCATGGCGAGGGAGGAGGAGTTGGGGGCGCAGTAGCAGGAACTGACGTCCAGCAGAGCGAGAGAGAGGTTGAGCGCCAGGCAGGTCTGCTTGCAGAGAGCGATGCTCATGGAACTGTAGTTGGCGACAGCAGGAGACATGGAGGGGGAGAGGAGGAAGCAGCCAACAGCATCTGTCATGACAGATGTGAAAGGGAAAGGGAGTGGGGGGTGAATACAGGCAGAACAATTCGTCATTGATTTTTTGCTTGTGTGTGTGTGTGTGTTGTATAGGTCGAATGCGAGCGCTTTGACTTGTTTTTTTTTTGAGTGCAAGATATGGCGCTAATATAAATTCCATATATTACTATTATTATTAATTCGCAGACTTCTTCTTGGTCGAAGAACGCTCAGACAATTCGCGGACTGTTGGCACAAAATATCTTCACCACTTTCAGTTTGGATGGATGGTCTAGAGGTAACGCACCTGCCTATAAAGCAAAACGAAAAAAAAAAAGTCCGGATGCGAAGTGTGTTGTGGTGGTTCCATCCCCATTTGTGCCCGAAACTGCCCCACTCCATCCGCTAGACCGTGAAGTGGTGGTCTGAATGCTAGCCTTTCAGATGCGTTGATAAACCGTGGTATCGTGTGCAAAACGCATTTCTATCTATCTATCTATCTATCTGTCTATCTAATCCCTTAGTCTGGCGACCGTGGGGGGCACCCCTGAAGAC
>CM060338.1:30394039-30396539 GCA_030674155.1 Stramonita haemastoma | reverse complement strand
ACATTGATTGCGCTAGCTCGCCATTTGACGACCCCGGGGTTCGATTCCCGGAATTTTTTTCCCCCTGGAGTTAATTAACATCAGTGCTGACTCCATTCTCTCCTTAAAAGTCTTTTAGGATGAGATTATAAACCGAGGCTCCGTGTGTGCGAACGCACGCAGAACATCTTGGGCGCATGTTAAATCCTGTTCCGCTTTTCGTAAGAGTAGGCCATTGTGTGCCGGTGGGAACATATGACAAGATTGACAAAACTGCATACATACGGGGACTGGATGTAAAAAAATGCACATGAGTGCTGATTCCATTATCCTCGATATAAAAGAATAAATGAATAATAAATAATAAATAAATAAATGAAGAAAGCCGCCCGCAGGCTTTCAATGAATGCATTGTCAGAGCCCCCACCCCACCCCCACCCACCCACACCCTCTATCACTGTGGCTTACCCCCACCCATACACTGACACACCCGCATCAAACTGCAACTGATGGAGGCTACAGCTGAGGGTTGAGACCGTTACGTTTGACTCCTATCCCGTGGATAGACCAAGTCCTGGGTTCGAATCTTGGTAGCAGTGTATAATAAGTGAATCAAGGATGGCGATTTTTATGATCTCCCAAATCAACTTCAAGTGCCGGTGGCAACAGATGATAAGATTGAAACAACTGCATACACACGGGGACTGGATGTAAAACAGCACACGAGTGCTTATTCCATTATCCTTAATATAAAATCATAATTTTATAAAAAAAAGACCTGCCAGTTACCTTCATGCCCTTCCTGTACATATATACACGCGCAGAAGATTCTATATGCACGTTAAAGATCTCGTCATTTATACCAGTGTTCAGTGATACCTAGCATGCAGCCTGTACATGGAATGAGCTGCTCTGAAGTGGGATGACTGTGTGGGCTGAAGCTAGCAGGGTGACCTCCTGTAAAGTGACAAGCACAAGAGAAAACCAGACACTACGCACCCCACTAACGAAGTGAGGCAACACAGAGAAGAGAGAAGAGAAAAGAGAGTAATGTAATGTAATGTAATGTAATGTAATGTAATGTAATGTAATGTAATGTAATGTAATGTTTGCTCTCTCTACTGATCATTTGTTTCTGAACCTTCAACGCACGTAGATTAAAAAAAAAAAAAAAAAGTCGCATAATTACGCAAAATTTCACCATTTAGCGAACCTCAAAGCTCTAGCCGAGGAACGAAAAAACAACACCCCCCCCCCCCCCCCCAATTTTCTCCTTTGCTTCGCTTTCCACACACAATCAGAAGTGTCTGGGAGGAGGAAAAAAATGGCATGTCCTTTCCAGCTCCTCTCGTGAGCCGTACAACTTGGTTTGCAGAGTAAAACACAAACAAACAAAAAGAAAACAAGCGAAAAAAGAAAACCCCACCCCTAAATTAATTCTTCTCTCGTTCACTTTATACAGTCAGATGTGTCTAGGAAGAAAAAAAAATGGCATGTCTTTTCCAGCTCCTCTCGTGAGCCGTTGGTTTGCTGGGTAAAACACAACCCTTCCTTCACCTTCACCTGTCCCGTAGTCCCGTGGACCGTGGGGGCACTACAGAAGATTTTGCAACCAGCTTCCTCCACTCTCCACGGTCCTCTGCCCCCCGTAGCAGATCGTTCCACCCAGGGCCTGTCCACTATCTGATGTTGTCTTCCCATCGTTTCCTCTGTCTGCCTCTTCGTCTCCCTCCCCTTACTGTTCCCTGTAAGACTGTCTTGGCCAGTCCAGATGTTCGCGTGTGACGTACCCGTACCACTGAAGTTAGGAGCTCTTCATATGGACAGATGGCAGCATTCTTTATTCTGGTTTTCACTTCTTCATTAGTGATGTGATCTCTGTATGAAATGCCCAGGTGCTTGCGGAAGCAGCTCATCTCCATTGCCCGTATCCTTCTTTCAATGTCTGCTGTTATGGTCCATGTTTCACATGCGCACAAAAATATGTACGCAAAACACAAACAAACAAACAAACATACAAAAAACCTCAACTCAGCTAACAACCTACCTGTAGAACGCTCACAGACAGACCGCAGTTCAGAGACACACTGCCTGTCCACCCAATGCTGCTTGGAATGGACGGACACTATGGAGACACACTGGGAGCCGAAGGTGTTGGGTTCTTGAAGGGCAAAGTTGTTGTAGGTCAACAGGGAGCCGTCAATCCACTGAGGCGCCAGGACGTTGAAGGCATCGTACATACCCAGGTAGGGGTCCTTCAGGGTCCCCATGAACGTTTTGGCTGTGCTCACACAGAGACAGGGAAAAGAGAGGATAGGGAGGAATGAGGGAGGGAGAGAGAGAGAGAGAGAGAGAGAGAGAGAGAAGAGAGAGAGGAGGAAAGAGAAAGAGAGAGAGAGAGAGAAGAAAGACGCGTGAAATTAAAAATTGTTTTTATTTTTCTATTTGGTTGCTTTTTTGTTGTTTTGTTTGTTTTGTCGTTATCTTCAATTTGAGACACTCTGTATGAATTTCAGTTTCA
>CM060338.1:30384039-30386539 GCA_030674155.1 Stramonita haemastoma | reverse complement strand
TCTAATGGATGGGGGAAAGGTTTTGGGCACAAACGGGATTCGAACTACCGCACACTCCGGCCATGACTTTTCGTTTTCTAGGCAGGCGCGTTACCACCTAGACCACCGATCCACTTTGGTCAGTTTGGGATTTTTTTTTCACTTTTGAGGTGTTTTTTTTCACTTTTGAGGGTTTTTTTTTTCACTTTTGAGGTTTTTTTTTTTTCACTTTTGAGGTTGTTTTTTTTTCTTCACTTTTGAGGTTGTTTTTTTTCACTTTTGAGGGTATTTTTTGTTTGTTTTTTACTTTGGTCAGTTTGGGGGGTTTGTTTTCTTTTTCTTTGTTTTCTGTCTCTGATGCCTCTCCCCCCTACAACCACATAGGTTATGGGACACCTTTACCTTTACCTTTACCAGGATACCTGAGTACGTGCAGTATGACAATAAGAGCCATGTAGAAAAACAGAAGGAGAAGTACGTTTCGCTAAAGGCGGGGATGTGAAGCCAAAACCTGCCAAGTATTCATTCATCATTCCTCCTCCTCATCATCAGCATCCACAGTGCACAACTCCAACACCACTCAGTCAAGAGTGTCTATATTTAGTTGCTGCCCTTTTCCTTTCACCTTGTCCAAGTGTGGTCAGTTCCTGCTATAAATAGCACCAGCTGGCCCCATCTGGGCTGGGATGGGATGGGATGGATTAATTAGCAGCTGAGAAGAGCTGAAAGTGTGGGAAACTGACAGCTGTGCATCACACTCACGTCTGCAGGAGGAGCCCGCATCGCTGAAACCAGACACCCAAGCGGGCTGACCATCGCTGGACGAGCAGACGTAAGAGAAGTTGGTCTGACCCCCCGAGTCAGTGGACAGCACGTGGCCGGAGTAGCACTGGTAGTACCTGCGGCTGTTGTAGCCGGTGCTGTGACTGCCCCACTGAGTGGTCAGGCTGATGTTGGGCGCTGGGCCACAGTCGATGACTGCACACAGGGAAACAAGGGGGGACAGGATAGCCTAGTGGTCAGAACATTGCGCTCGCAATTTGAAGACCCGAGTTCGATTCCCGGTCGAGGGGATTTTTCCTCTGGAGTGAACATCAGTGCTGGCTCAACTCTCCCCAAAAGTTCTTCGGGTGAGACTATAAACCGAGGCCCCGTGTGCGAACGCACGCAGAACATCTTGCGCACACGTTAAATTCTGTTCCGCTTTTCGTAAGAGTAAGCCATTGTGTGCTGGTGGGAACAGATGACAAAATTTACAAAACTGCATACACACGGGGACTGGATGTAAAAAAAAGTATATGAATGCCTATTCCATTATCATCGATATAAAAGAATAAATAAATAAATAAATAAATAAATAAGAGAATCTTTGAAGATGGAATATGGTTATCTTAGGAGTGATGGGTTTTTTTTGGTTGTTGTTGGGTTAAGAAAAAAAGTGTGTGTGTGTGTGTGTGTGTGTGTGTGTGTGTGTGTGTGTGTGTGTGTGTGTGTGTGTGCGTGTGCGCGTGCGCTTGTAGTAAAAATTGACAGATTGACAGACAGACAGAGAGACAGACAGACACACAGACACAGACAGACACACACACACACACACACAGAGAAAAAAGCAAAAAAAATATAGAGAGGATGACTGGCCAGGAAAGCAGAAACGAGGGACTCATCTGACCTTTACACGTGAAGTCGGACCGTGTCCACTTGCCATTGTCACAGGTGGCGGAGGGGTCACCTGTATCAGGCACGTACCCTTCCTGACAGGTGTAAGTGGCCTTGGTCACCTCCACTGTCACCACAGCGTTGGGCACTGGGGGTGGGGGAGGACAAGCTGCAACAGTGTATGGGATTTGTGTTGTGTTGTGTTGTATTGTGTTGTCTGCATCTTATTTGGTTTGTGTTGTGTTATGTTGTATTGTATTGTATTGTCTGTATATTATTTGGTTTGTATTGTGTTATGTTGTATTGTATTGTCTGTATATTATTTGGTTTGTGTTGTGTTATGTTGTATTGTATTGTCTATATATTATTTGATCCTTGTTTCCAATGGATCATTCCAGTGGCGTGGAGAGGGGGGGGTCTGCTGCATGGGTAACAGCTTGCCCTCCATACTTACCTATCCAGGCTTTGCGCTCTAAAGACTAGAGCGCAACTCTTCCGAGACTGATGGGTGCCTACTTCTACTTTATATTTGTATTGTGTCGGTTTGTATCTTATTGTATGGTCTCGCTATTTCTTTTGTGTTGTGTTGTGTTATTTTGTTATTGTATTGTATTGCATATTTGTTTTGTGTTATGTTATATTGTCACTCACTCACTCTCACTCAGTCCCATGTCCCAAAGGACGTAGGGGGGACATGAGAGAAGACGCAACAGAGATCTTTTTCCATGCTTCACGATCCTGTGTGGCTAGTAGGAGGTGTTGCAGGGGTTGGGCTTTGATGTTGTCAACCCATGATTTCTTTTGGCGGCCTCTTCTTCTCTTGCCCTCGACTGTTCCTTGCAGGATGGTTTTTGCTAGGGTGTTG
>CM060338.1:30376539-30379039 GCA_030674155.1 Stramonita haemastoma | reverse complement strand
TCCAAAAGACTAGCACCCAGACCACCACTCATGATCTAATGGATGAGGGAAAAGTTTTTGCAGTACCAGAAAGATTGTGACATGAATATTGACAGGTTTACCTAGTGCCTTCAGCGCCTGGGGTTTATCACAGTTCTTGATTAAACCATCGACACTGGGGGCAACAGCAAAGTGAGAGACTGTATTCCCACTCATGGAATTCCACTTTACAGCTTAGTCTTTAGTGATCGACTATGACTCTCTGACTAGGAGGCTTGACTTGCACAGTCTGTTATGTGCTGCAGCCCAGGGGGCTAGTCGGCCTTTGGAGAACATCTCCAACGCTGACTGCCCTCTTGGCCGAGAAAGTGGGGATGTACTGTGGGCAAGGCACCTCCACTATAATCAAAGTTCTGCCCCAATTCTGAAACAGCAGCTGCCTCCTCTGTTTGTTTTGGAGGTCATCGTGGAACATGACGGACAAACAAACCTACCTCTGTGACACTGGAGGCCAGGTGTGGTCCAGCTGCCGTCAGTGCAGTTGGCGGAGGGGTCACCTGCATCAGGCACGTACCCTTCCTGACAGGTGTAGGTGGCCGTGGTCAGGTTCACGGTCACGTTGGCGTAGGGCACGGCAGGGGGAGGGGGACACACTGCAACACAGCATGGAGGAGGAGGAGGAGGAGGAGGATGGTGGTGGTGGTGGTGGTGGTATGGTGGTGGTGGTGGTATGGTGGTGATGATGATGATGGTGGTGGTGTTGGTGATGATGATGATGATGATGATGATGATGGTGGTGGTGGTGGTGGTGGTGGTGGTGGTGGTGGTGATGATGGTGATGATGGTGATGGTGATGATGATGATGATGATGATGATGATGATGGTGATGGTGATGATGGTGATGATGATGATGATGATGATGGTGATGATGATGATGATGATGATTAGTAGTAGCAGCAGCAGCAGCAGCAGCAGCAGCAGTAGTAGTAGTAGTAGTAGTAGTAGTAGTAGTAGTAGTAGTAGTAGTAGTAGTAGTAGTAGTAGTAGTAGTAGTAGTAAACTCTTTATATCAAAGATAATAGAATAAGCAACCATAGGCTTTTTGTTTTACATCCAGCCTCCGTGTGTAAGCAGTTTTGTAAATGTCATCTGTTCCCAACGGCACACGATGGCCTACTCTTACGAAAAGCGGAACAGGATTTAACGTGTGCGGATCTAACGTGTGTAGGAGGGCATATGAGTACACGTTCGCGTACGTGCAGGGGGAGAGGAGGGATATCATTGCTATTGTCAATGCTAGCGGCAGTAAATGCCTAGTACATTTTTTTTTTTTGGGGGGGGGGGGTGTAATAAAACAGGAACCTGAAAGAATGGGTGATACTGCACAATGCAAGCTGCTCCACTTTCAATTTAGTCAAGACAATATCAGTGTGTGTGTGTGTGTGTGTGTGTGTGTGTGTGTGTGGTGTGTGTGTGTGTGTGTGTGTGTGTGTGTGTGTGTGTGTGTGTTGTGTGTGTGTGTTCGTTTTAACGTTTATATACTAAAAAAAATTGATATCAGTGTATGTGTGTGTGTGTGTGTATGTGTGTGTATGTGTGTGTGTGGAGTGTGGTGTGTGTGTGTGTGTGTGTGTGTGTGTGTGTGTGTGTGTGTGTGTGTGTGTGTGTGTGTGTGTGTGTTGTGTGTGTGTGTGTGTTCGTTTTAACGTTTATATACTAAAAAAAATGATTTCAGTGTATGTGTGTGTGACTCTGTGTGTATGTGTATGTGTGTGTGTATACATGTATGTATGTGTGTGTGTGTGTACATGTATGTGTGTGTCCGTGCCTGCCTACCCTCATCATATATTTCAAAACAACACAACATCCATCACTCAAAGTACAGACAAAACCTCTCTTTTTTTTTCTCTCCTCAGCATCAATAATAACACATACAACAGCATCACATGTCTGAACGCAACATGCTTGCTTAGGACTGGTTTCCAGGAGATAATTGTCGCTGTCAGCTCAGAATCAATCAATAAATTAAGCAAGTTGTCCATCTACCGAGGGTGTCTGCCTGCGACAAGAGAGCATAGGAGACCCACAGAACCAAACGCAGCGGAGTGAGTCGGAGTGAATGCATTAATGACGAAGACACTTTGTTTCCATTCACCAACTTTGGGGTCGCCTGTTTTTGTTGACTGTCCAGTTATTTTGACGACTGTCTTCATCAAAGGTAGGCAGGGGATTGAAACCCTTTTTTAAAAAAAAAAATCCCGACACCCCACCCCCCCACCCCCACCCACCCACCCACCTCCCAACCTTCCCTGCCTCTTCCTTTCCCCCGGAAAAGTCCTTTGAATGAGTCTAAAAACTGAGGTTCCGTGTGCGAACGCGCGTAGAACATCTTGCGGCGCACATGTTAAAACCTGTTCCGCTTTTTGGATGAGTTTATAAACTGAGGTCCCGTGTACGAACGCACCTAGAACATCTTGGGACGCACACGTTATTTAAAACCTGTTCCGCTTTCTCGGAATAG
>CM060338.1:30349039-30351539 GCA_030674155.1 Stramonita haemastoma | reverse complement strand
GTCATAGATCATCACGCAATAAAAGAAAATGGAGTCTCATTCTGTGGTTCACAGAAGATGAGGCAGCAATTTTTTTTTTTTAAAAGAAAGAAAAACAACAACGAAACCCTAACAACAGCAACAAACAAACCACAACAGTTTTGTTTTGTTTTGTTCCACACATGTGCAAGAGAAAATAAAAAAACAAAATAAAAAAAAGCAAAACAAAACTACTCTCACAACAACAATAACCCAACAACAACAACAACACAAAAACAACGGAAGTGTTATTGTGTTCCACAAATGCGCAAAAGCAAGTAAGTTTCGGTAAAGCAAACACACAAAAGACTGCTTTTGTCATGTGACATGCTGTGAGAAATTGATAGGTGCTTATTTTACGCGCTCACGTTTCTCAGCCAGCATCATTCTGTCCACACTCTCAGAAAGCAGAGGGTGGATTGGTGGTCTAGAGGTAACGGGCCTATCTACAAAGCGAAAAGTCCGGGTCGAAGTGTGCGGTGGTTCGAATCCCGTTTGGGACTATAACTTCCCCCCCCCCCCCCCCCCCCATCCTTTAGACCATAAGTGGTGGTCTGGGTGCTAGTCTTTCGGATCAGATGTTAAACCGAGGTCCTGTGTCTTACACATCATTATTTAGCACAGGTAGAAGAACCCATGGCAACCAGAGAGTTGTCCCTGGCAAAATTCTGGAGATAAAAGCCACTCTGATAGGGAAAGAAATACAGTTGCAGACAGGAAAAGAAAAAAAAAAAGTGGCGCTACTCTTGTGGCGACGCGCTCTTCCCAGGGGAGAGCAGCCCGAATTTCACGCAGAGAAATCTGCCGTGACTTAAAGTGGAGTAAAATGTAAAGTAAAAAAAAAAAAAAAAAAAAAAAAAAGTAAAGAGAGCTGCTTAATGGTGGTGGCTGGTTAATGCAGCCCCCAAATCGGATAACTCCGCTGGGACTTCAATAATATAATCAAAGAAAGAAAAGACCCATAAGTCTCGACTGATTAGTTGCTTATGGAGAATCGATACCTAGTCTTATACAGCATTCCATTCCCTATTGTTATAAACCACGAAAGCCATATCAGGGCTATCACCCCAATCAGTTTCAGTGGCTTCGGTAACTTTCAACTTCAGGTCAAAACCAACGTCTCTTAATACCTTCAAACATCTAACACGCCCACCTGGAAAACAACAACATTAAATGACACAATACCTAAATCACTGTAATCCATAAGGCTAATAAACCAGGCTGTGCTGAGGACGCCAGCCATTCCACTTAATTTATAATCTCCAGATTTATAAAAAAAAATATTAAAAAAATAAAACAAACATTTTAAATTACAAAAAAATATGCACAAAAGTACCACATGGGCAAATAACTCTGCAGAATGGACATCCTGTGTCCATCCCAGTGTTTAAGTATCACTACCTGGTCGCCAGAATAAAAAACAAACAACACAGGCAAAATGTCGTATAATGAAAACAGAATTTTGGGGGGGAAACGTTTGCTTGACGAAAGGCAGGAGAGTGGGCTGGGAAGGTAAAAAATAAGCAAGAGAGATGAAAGAAAGGTAAGGAGAAAGGCAGAGAGAGAGAGAGAGAGAGAGAGAGAGAGGGTAAGGTGAAGGTGACCCATAACCTAAGGGGTCGTAGGGGAGCCAGGCATCAGAAACCTCAGCTTCTCTAGGGGCCAGCATATTGAGAGGGGCACCCATCTCCTCTCCCTTGCTACTTTACCTTTCCTGACCCTAAAGAGGGCAGGTACCCATTTACAGCTGAGTGAACTGGGGAACTGTACTGAAGCCAAGGCGCGCCAACGGTCACCCATCCAGCTGGTAACCACGCTCGACGCTGCTTAACTTGACTGATGGAAAGCGAGCGATCTGATCACTTAGCTATCCCGCCCCAGAGAGATTTGATTTGATTTATTCTTTTATATCGAGGATAATGGAATAAGCACTCTTGTGCTTTTTTACATCCAGTCCCCGTGTGTCTGCAATTTTGAAAATGTCATCTGTTCCCACCGGCACACGATGGCCTACTCTTATGAAAAGCGGAACAGGATTTAACGTGTGCGCAAGATGTTCTGCGTGCGTTCGCACACGGGCCTCGGTTTTAAAGTCTCATCCGTAGGACTTTTAGGGAGAGTGGAGTCAGCACTGATGTTAACTCCAGGAGAAAAATCTCCTCGACCGCACTCGAACCTGGGTCGTCAGATTGCGGGCGCTATGTTCTGACCACTAGGCTATCCCGTCTCCCCCAGAGAGAGAGAGAGAGAGAGAGAGAGAGGAGAGAGAGGGGAGAGAGAGAGAGAGAGAGAGAGAGAAACAGGCAAATTGATAGAGACACAGACAGGGATCGTATTTTGTTTGCCCTTTAATCATGACTGAGGGGGTCTGAAGGCAATGCAGTCAGTCACAATACCTGAAACTCTATTAACGAACGGCTTTTGTCATTGTTTGCTTCTGAGCACAGCAGAAACTGCCCCCACGAGCTTCGATCAATAGCAT
>CM060338.1:30311539-30344039 GCA_030674155.1 Stramonita haemastoma | reverse complement strand
TTTTTTTGGTTAGGAAGTTGCACTGTTTGGATACAGATTAAAGCATGATAAAAGATGGATAGGCCTATTGTAGGTATTATAAGTCTGGAAATATTGGATGCTTAATGTCAAGTTTTTAAGAATTAGTTGTTCTGTGAAGTTATGAAAGGTAGTAATTTGCCCTTTCTTTCCTGTCTAATCCTGAAATTGTTGCAATGACAGGGAGTTGTGTGAAAATTGAAACAATGAAACTGGAAGCTTTTTTTTTAACCTTTTTTTTTAAACACTATTTCAGTATTTGGAGGTGTGTTATGTGTTGATTATTAATCCAGATTTTCATTCTTCTCCAAACCCTATACTTTACACACCTTGTTTTCCATCGTTTCCTTAGGACTATTGCCTATTTTCCATGAATTGAATGGCTGAATGACTTTGTTTTGGCTACTGCCATCATCATTTGAGTGTTTTGTATCAATTCATTTTTTAAAATAAATATCTTTTTAAGTTCGAACACAGTTTCATACTTAGAAACCATTAAATGTGCTTAACTTCATGTTCAACATGATAAAACAGATATGAGATAGTAAGGTTATGAAAACTGAAACTAGAAAAGTAAAATTATATCAAGCCACAGTGGTCTTATGCCCAGGAAATATTTGTGTACAGTGTGTGTGTGTGTGTGTGTGTGTGTGTTCGTTTTAAGTTTTTCCACTACCAAGTGATCCTAGACTGATGTGTTTGCATGTGTGTGTGTGTGTGTGTGTGTGTGTGTGTGTGTGTGTGTGTGTGTGTGTGTTCGTTTTAAGTTTTTCCACTACCAAGTGATCCTAGACTGATGTGTGTGTGTGCGTGTGCGTGTGTGCGTGCGTGTGTGTGTGTGTGTGTGTGTGTGTGAGACTTTTTATGCTTATTATAGCTATTGCAATACTTGGGGAAAATAAGGTAAAATGCCCAAAGTTATTTTGTAAGAAAATTGTTAATGGTTATCAATAATCACACTCACAGTGGTGAACTTCGATATTTTTGTACTACTGTAGTGTTTATTGTGTTGAGTGTTGTGTGTGATTGACTTCATTAAACTTATTTTACAGTGTTCAGATGATGTTTTGTGGAGGTTTTATTTATTCAATAATTGCATTGTGATTGTGCCATTATCAAATTTACATCACACTGTTTTGATGTTTTTTTTTCTATGGTGTTGTGTGATCACTGATCAGTTTTCTACAATATTCAATAAATTCAAATTATTGTATGTTGAAAATGATGCTTAAAATATTGATCGTCATGTTTAAGGAACAAATGTAGAAAAATATATAATATATATTATATCTAAATATTTACTTTTTAACAGTATAGATCTATATCTAAATATTTACTTTTTAACAGTACTTATTAGTATAGATCTATATTTTTATTATTATTATATATTTAACAGTAATATTATATTTTGAATCCATACAAATCACAATGATACATGTATTGATGTCATTTCTGTAAAGCTTATGAACACCGCTCTGAAATAATCATTGGGATGGGATCCTGTTGGGAAGAGGATGAGAAAGAATATAAGACATAGACATGTGTTACTGTTTATTACTAGGGGTTTTCCTTCCTGGTTTCCAAAGTGTGACACACACTGTCATGCAGTAATTGGTGGGGTTTTTTTTATAATAAAAAGCCAAGGACCCTTTTGTGATCAAGGGCTTGCAGAAACTCATCACCAAAGGCCCCCTAAGTTATGCTGTAAATGTTTGACTCCTGTAAAGTTCTGTAAAATTATGAAATTGGACAATGCCAAAAGGTCACAGTGGCGGACCATAGGGTGTTTCTGTTTGATAAGAAAAAGTAAACTACCCAGAATATTTTTTCTTTGGTTGGTTGTGTAATTCTGTCAGCTTATACCATAAACACTAAAACAGATAAATACCACAATATTAGGAAGATGGGTTTGGTGGATTTGATAAAATTGATGTTTGTAAAAAGAAAATGGTTAAAATTGACCAATCCAAAATGGGATTTTTACTGATCAATGCTAGTGATAGGCCACAAACATGGTGTCTAGAGCTACAGCCATCCTAAGTTTCAGACAGAAATTGGAACATAAGGAACAATTAAAACATACCTTTGCCAACATTTTCGTCCCTAAATCACATGTGCATGCTTTTTGATGAAGTTTGTGTTACATAAGAAAGTTAAACTGGTCAGTTATGACTTGTCATGTCCAAAAGACATGTCACCTGATTTGCTTCTTGTTGCTTTTTACTGTGTTTGAAATAGGCAGCATCTTAAATGAATTTATTAAATCAACATGTCAGTGACACAATAAACCTATTTAGGAAGATGTTCAGTTTACACATTTTTCAAAAACAGGATAAGTCTTCTGTGTTCCAAATTCATGTCCACAGTCCAGTCATCATCACCAACCATCTTTCAGTAGAAATTTTATGTGATGCTTGTCTATGCCATTGATTTGTAGTCTGTTTACAACCAGCAGGTCACATGTTCTTTCACAGAAGCAAAACTAGGAGTATATGAATGATGTGAGACAAGTGAAATATTGGTCAGTGAAATAATCATTTCCACTGCTGTTTGCATTATCATCACTGACACAGGATCATCTCTGCAATGAAAAACACATTCTATCATCCTAAAAAGTGCATTTGAAACACTTTCAAACACAAACACAATGGTTATGAAGCAAACAGCAAGAATGATACTTTTATTCACTTCTCAGCTGGAATTTCTGTCATGTCCGCTGTCATCACCAACAGCTCAACAGAAATGTCCACAATCATAACTGACACATTCAGCTTTTCAGCCATGTAAAACAACATAGCTGCGATCAAAAGCTGATAAACTTTACTCATTGTGTTTGCTTTGTCTAGTGATAAAAAACCCTGATATTGCAGACCATGATTTAAGAGTCATCTCAATGGGGGATTTAATGAAAAATCAGAGTGTATTGTGCTTGTCATGTCCATGTCATAAATGACATATGTTCTTTCTTTAAAAAAAAATATGAAAGAGAACCTGACTGCCTGTGAGTGCTTCATTGTCTTTAAAATGGGCATTATATATATTGAATTGTTTTATGCTCTATCATCTATGGCAGCTGCAGTGGAAGTTTGCACGACATATAAAAAAGTACAAGCATGAACTTGTGTCAGTATGATGGTGGACATGAAAAGAGTACTTCATTCACCAGTTATATCTTTTTATCTGACAAAAGAAAACCACTGAGTTTCTTCATCATTGTAGTAGTGTCGTCCATCTTTCATGGAAGCCCCTGTTTCATGACCCTTGCTCAGCTATAACTGCAATTGTAGACATTTTTCATGTCCAGCATTATAACTAGCTTTTTGTGGGTGGTCTGACATTTTCCATGTCATAAAAAAAACAACCCAATGCATATCTTTTGCTTTTAGTTTTCATGCAGGTAAATGGTTTACCTTTCAAACATCACAGAAATTTTTATTTGATTTCACTTTTGAAATTCTATGACCTGTGTTCCATTTTTTGCATGACCTTTTGGTGATCTCATTTGCAAAGTTTGAAACTAAATTAACGAATTTTGCAAAGTTTGAAACCAACAAAAACATAAAAGAAATACACTATCATTGATCATCAAAAAAGTCACTATTGAGTATTGTATAGGGTATTACAGTAAGCTTTTGAGGAAAATAAATTGACATTATCAATATTGATTTTAATGTTTAATGTTAACAGGAGGAAAGAACATTTTCACAATCATGGGAAGATACTTAGATCTAGCTGATAAGCGGGTTTTTCTGGGAAATTTCCACAATAATTTAAACTATAAAATCCATAAGATTTGAATTTATGAACAGAAATGGTGCATACACGTACCATTGTATGTAAATCATCAATAGTATTGACTATAGGACATACAACCAAGACTAGAGCAGTTATTGTGCAGCATGTCAAACAGAATTCTTGCTACCTTTCAGCAGTAACTCTTCTGACAGACATATTGATACACTTCACAACTTTTTGATTTGTAAACTAAAATGCATAATATTAATGTAATGTAAACCACCCCCTCCTCTTCCCCCACTCCCCCCAAAAAATGCACAGACAATTTGCCGAAAAATTGCTGAAAAGTTGCTCGCATCAATCAGGCATGCTTGAAAAGCAGGACTTTACATTTTGCAAGGAAGCAAACGGTGATCATGACATGCAAGACTGTTGATTATGCAGTGAGCCCTGAACTACGGTTTTACAATAAATACTAGTAGTATCTGTGTAGTATACTAGTACTAGTAGTATCAGTAGGAGTGAGATGATTCAGGATGGAGAATCATTCTGTATCTTCTCTGCCTGAGTACAGACCTCTTCCCATCCTGTTCTTATTCTTTGCCTAGCTCTTCTTCTTAGCTGCATGGTGTTTTCACTGCTGAGTATAAATTTCTCTTCAGTCTTTTCATCAGAATTATATTTGGGAATTATTTTTCACAAGTTCTGGACAGCAGTGTAACAGCATGGTCTAAAAGAAAGTACCCCCTCTTGGCCTGTCTTTTGTCCAGCTTGCAGGGGTTTTTTTTTGTGAGAAGGTTGTTTGGTCTCTCACTGCCTCAGTTTACCAGTGTTGTCTCAAAACTCTTGAGAGCTGTGATGTGTTGTCCATCTTGGAGTATATTATAAAGTTAGTTTTTGACATAGATCTAGACATCAGAATTAAGACTGATCTACATAAAATCAGGAATCACATATAATGCCCAAACTTTGAGACAGGTATTTTTTTTAAATCAAACTTGTTTTTGTTTTTAATTATCTCCAGAATTTGAAACTTTGCCATGGGCAAATACACTTTGATGAAATTAGAAGATTGAAAAAACAAATAATGACAGTGAAACATACAACTTATATTGTAGACAGTATCACATGTTCAATCAGCAAATGTTTAGTTTGACAAGAATACAATAATAACAAATTAAAATTTGAACTGACATTGCATTTGATTATGAAAGCAATCTAATGATATTATAATGTCAAATATTCTCAGGCTCATTCAGTCATTGAATGAAAGCCGTTGGACAGTGAGTGAAGGAGCATACAAGATATGGGTAGAGTGATGATTTTAGAACCAGCTACATGCCATCAGAGAGCACTCTGACAAGTAAAATAATTAATGTTATGTTTCGTATCGTTTTATAAGGAAGGCCATAGGCATCTAGGTCAGTATCATTAATTTTAAAGTGAATTATGTTTTCGTTGCACTGTTAATGTTATTCCAGTACTAGGATTATCTGCCTGATTTTAAGTCTGTTGTATAAAATAACTTTTTAGGACAATAGTGTGAGGCTTAAGAAATCCAAATCTGGGCTGACTCAGAACCATAGAATTATGGCAAATAATGAAGTATTTGAATTGAAAGTAAATCAGCATCAAAATGGGAGTGTGACTTAGTTGATTTAGTATGTGGAAATATTGTTTTTCTTTTGATACCAATGCCAGTATCCTTTAGTTTGATTTTTTGCAGAAGGCAGTGCAAAGCTATGCCAGGAGAGAGATAACACAGCCGAGCACTTGACCCAAGATGTCAGTGAAGCCAGTGCGTCCTGTCAGCCCAGTCGTTTATCATTGGGGGACATTGAAGACGTCAACCTAGCAGTTTCCGGAATTCCAGGTGTAGATGAGGCTGAGGAATTGTTTGGAGAATCAGGCACATTCCCCTACTCCGGTCTTGAAACCGAAAGCCAAAGCTACCAATCTCGATTGTCAGAAACGGTTCTCAAAGGGCCGGATCTATTTTTGTCCAAAGCGTGTGAGGACGACAGTGATGCACAGTCAGATTCCCCTCTCACTTCTCCTCTCCCTGGATACTCAGATTATTCATTGGAATCTCAGCCAGATCTCAGTCGCCCCACTCATCACCTGGAGCGCTTCGGAACAGTCCATCCAGCGCCCTATTCTTACACTACAGGATTCACTCATTTTCCATTGAAGAGGGGTCGAGGGAGGCCAAGGAAGGACCCCTTTTCCCCTGTGACCAAGAAACCGAGGTAAGAAACTTAGAAACACATGGATTTTAAGAAATTAGAAATAGTTTCAGGTCAGTACTACAGTAGTCAGTACTAATGCAGTGCAAAAGCTGAAGACCAGAGAGAAAAAAAAAAGTGTGATAATTATTAAAAACATATGACTTTGGAAAAATTTGGGTTGGTAGGTTTTCAACAAAGAATTTTGTTGACCATACTGTAGCTTTGGTACCAAGGTACAACCACTGTACTCAGATTATTCATTGGGAATTGCACAGTTTGCTCTGTAGCTTTTCTGATTGATACACTCTTTTGGCCATTGTTTAAGAATTTAGCAAGCTTAAAACTGATAGACATACTTCAGTGTAAAGCTAATTTTGTGCTTTGCTGATATTTACCACAAAAAAAAATCCATAGATGTTTGTATGTATCTTATTCTTATAAATGTGTTTTGCTTTATATTGTTAGTGAATGTTTTATTTTATTTTGTTTTTTTGTTGAAGTTTTGACTCTCGTGCTTACTTATATCCATCAGCTAATCCATAAAAAGGAATGATTGATTTCATGCATAATGAACTTTCCTTTAAGAATAAACTGTTTGAATTGGTGGTATAAGAGGTAATGTACATGCCTAAAAAGCAAAAGTCTGGGTAGGAATTGCATGCTAGTTCAATCCCTGTTTTCACCCAAAACTTTCCCCCCATCTAAAAGACCATGAGTGGTGGTCTGGGTGCTAGTCTTTCAAATGAGATGATAAACTGAGGTCATGTGTGTTACATATAATTATTTAGCACATGTATGTAAAAGAACCCACAGCAGCAAGAAAGTTGTCTGTGGCAAAATTCTGTCAATAAAAACCACTATAATATGAAAACTTTAAAAAAAACAACAGTTGTAGACAGGGGGAAAAAAAAAAAAAAGGATGGCACTGCTCTTGTGGTGATGCTGTCTGCTCTAGGGAGAGCAGCCCAAATTTCATGTAGAGAAATCTTCTGTGACTTATACTGTTTTAGTGGTATACAATATAAATTACAAGTCACTTTGTAAAGTCAGGACTGCCATAAATATAGCTCTACAGTAAAACTTCAAAAGCTGATGTCGAGAAGAAACAGGTGGTTTATGTGGAAATTGGTGTTGGTTTGGTCAAGGAAGCATTTGATTCTGATTTTGTTGAGTGCAAGAATTCATAAAATATTACATTGGTGTCAGCTTGATACTTGATTTCTGTTCCGGAAAAAAGCTAATTCACTTTAGATCAGAAAGGGACTGTCTCGAATACATGTGCTAAACACCTACAGTTTAAACTATACATGGAGAACTTCCAATTTATGGTTTTTTGGAACTAGAAATTACAAACAATGGAAGAAAAGTATCTTGTGTATTTATATCTGTCCAATTAAAAAAAAAAGAAAACAAAACACCACCAATATAGGCACTGTATTAGCTGTGTAGGGAAATACTAAAAGTTATAAAGTAAAATCTGTGAATAAAGTCTCTTCATTCGTTAGGATATTTTGGTCTTAGTGAATAGTTTTCTTTAGATGCATACGTGTACATGAGTTAAAATCTTATCTGAACCTGACTGATTTCAGGGGCCGAGGGTTTGGACGTCGCGGACGTCCATCATTATCGTCACACTTGGCTAACAAGCAAGCCTGGCTGGAAACCAGGCAAAGCCAGAGGTCAATGGATGCCAGTGACCCTGCAGATGCCAAAGATGGAATGCCAGTTTCAAGAGCCTTTGGACCAAACGAGGGGGCATCCACCTCAGCTGGTGATCAGACAATGTCCGTCTCTGTCGCAGCAGCAACAGATGACACGTCTGACAGCCAGGGGTTAGTATGGAGGAGAAATTTGTGTTTTTCGAAATAAATTATTAGACATTTTTTACCAAATAGACCTGCTACGTACAAAATGTTATAAATAGACTTTTCTCTCGTAACCTCCCCAAATAAAATGGTGTGGAAAAAGTGTTGCCTGCCATTATTTAGAGACTTCTCTTAGTAAACTGTTGATGTCATGATGCATGTTTATTTGCACTTTGCCATTTCATGTGTCTGATCAACAAAAAAGCTAAATGTGTTGAATTGCAAAAAAAATCTGTCTTGAATGAAATGAAAGAAGAAGTGGAGCAATCATAAAATGAAGGTGTTATGCCAGCATGTGAGGATTTGTATGGTTTCCTGGACCAGCTCTGTGTAGATCTGCCACAAGTGCTGATGCTTATAATACACGCATATCCTTTGTAGACAAGTCTACATGTTTAAATTCTTTTGATTGATTAATGTTATTTTTTTATGAGTATTTGAACCATACGTGCACAGGCACACACACCAACCGCAGTAGGTTTTTATTTTGTCCAGCATTTTGCTGAATACAGTTTTTTGGTCCTGCAGGCATTAGATCTTGCAGTACAGTGTTAGTCCAATGCTCCATACTCAGTGATCAATGCCAATGTGACCACCTTCACCACTGTTTGTGATGCAGTACAGTGTTAGTCCAATGCTCCATACTCTGTGGTACCAATGTTACAACCTTTACCGCTATTTGTGATGCAGTACAGTGTTAGTCCAGTGCTCCATACTCTGTGGTACCAATGTTACAACCTTCACCGCTATTTGTGATGCTCATATTACCTGTGAATCGTTTCAGGTCCGGGCACATGTGTGCATTCTGTGCCTGTGGAGAGAAAAGTCTGCTGGGTCAGGGTGACATGTTCAAGTTTGAAGCCACCCTAGGTTTCACGCCGTCAAAGCGAGTGTTGAAGTCGCGCCGCGGCTCTGGGGAGACGGAAGAACAGAGTCGCGAGAAAAGCCCAAAGCATTTGACGTGGAGGAGGCCCAGGGGACCTTTCAAGGGCAGCAGGTGAGGTTCTGTCTGAGTACTGCATTCTGTTCAGGGATTTTGCTTTGGTGTTTGTCATGTCGTGTGGGTTTTTGAATAATAACATTGTTATATTTTATCTTTGTTTTTGATTGATGAAGTCTTGCTGTAGACCGAAATGTAATTTTTGTATTGGCAGGATTTTATTGGATTTTTCTGTTGACAAGTTCATGGAGAGATTCACTTTTTTTTTCTGTGTCTAGTTGTTGATAATAAGAATGTGTGTGTGTGTGTGTGCGTGCGAGCGTGCGTGCGTGCGTGTGTGAGAGAGAGAGAGAAAGAGTGAGTGCATGCTCGTGTTCATGAAGGTGTATACAGTGCCTAAATGCAGAATAACATTGAGCAAGATACGCAAGATATGTGAAAAGGGTAGTTAAGAAGATGTTCTTTTCAGGGAACAGAGTTCTGTCTGTATTGATAGTGTAACTGCTGTTCCCAATGCAGCGATGTTCTTTTCAGGGAACGGAGTCGGTCTCCAAGGCAGCAGTCGTTTGGGGAGGAGGATGGTGCCGTGTTGACCCTGACAGACGAATTGGCCTTGGTGGGCTTCACAGATGATGTGGACATCAGCGCCGTCTTTGATGAGACTGGTCAGTGGCTGGCCAGTCGTTAGGACTACCGGTTGTATTTATGCTGTGGAGAGAAGGACTGTCTCAGTTGTGTTTGTGCATATGTTTGTAAAATGATAGGAAATGTTTGTAGTGTCTAATTATCATTGTGTTAGGTGTTTATGATAGCGACCATGTGCAGTGTATATGTTTTTAGTTTTGCAAACTTTAAATGAGTTGAACATACACTAACATGCACACATGCACACACACACACACACATGCGCGCACACATATCTGCATACACACATGCACTCTGGCACACACACATACACACACATATGCACCCACATATATGCACTTATACACACACACACACACACACACACACACACACACACACACACACACACACACACACACACACACACACGCACACACACGCACGGACGCACGCACGTATGTCCATATTTTTCAGTGTGTTCGTATTTGTGTGAATATTTACTAGTGTTCACTATGTGCAGAAGTATACACATTGTATTTATGTGTACATGTGTCAAGTTATATTTTTCAGAAGACAGAATGTAGGTGCCTTTGTGGTAGATTTACACATAGATCATGCACAAAAGTCTGTTCGGTAGACTAGGTAGGTCAATTTGTAGCAAATTGATGGTGGTAGGTCAGCTCACGGAAGTTGAAAGCTGTGATGAAAAAAGTAAAGATTGTATGCATTTGTAATGAAAAAAGTAAAGATTGTATGCATTTGTAATGAAAAAAGTAATGATTGTATTCATTTGCAATGAAAAAAGTAAAGACTGCACGCATTTGCAATGAAGAAAGTAAAAATTGTATGCATTTGCAATAAAGAAAGTAAAAACTGTATGCATTTGCAGCCTGTGCTTAACTTGACAAGTGATGGATGGATGTCGACTTTCAGGTGCGGTGTGGGCCCATGAGTGCTGTGCAACATGGTCAGAGAACGTGGACCACACAGGCAATGCACTGCAGTTCGTGGACAGAGCGGCCTTCAATGGATTGTCTCAGGTCAGAAAGAAATCCTGGCTATGTACCCATAGTCTCTTATAGTCTCTCCCCCCCCCCCCCCCCCCATCCCCCTTCAATAGTTTTCCCCTATCCCTCCCCCCTTCTCTCTCTCTCTGTGCCTCTCTCTCTCTCTCTCTCTCTCTCTCTCTCTCTCTCTCTCTCTCTCTCTCTCTCTCTCTCTCTCAGACTCTCTTCTCCTAATCCTGCCCTTTATTAGTCTTTCCTTACCTACCTACCTACCTACCTACCTACCTACCTACCTACCTACCTACCTACCTACCTACCTACTACCTACCTACCACCTACCTACCTACCTACCTACCTACCTACCTACCTACCTACCTACCTACCTACCTACCTCCCTCCCTCCCTCCCTCCCTCCCTCTCTCCCTCCCTCCCTCCCTCTCTCCCTCCCTCTTTTTCTTTCTCTCTCTCTCTCTCTCTCTCTCTCTCTCTCTCTCTCTCTCTCTCCTCTCTCTCTCTCTCTCTCTCTCTCTCTCTCTCTCTCAAAGACACTGACACTCATCCCTCTCGCTTCCCTCTTCACTTCTCTTCTCGTTTCTACCCTTTTCCCTGGCCTCTCTTCTCCCCTGCCTCTCTCTCCCTCTCTTTTAGTTTTACACACATACACACACACACACACACACACACACACACACACACACACACACACACACACACACACACACACACACACACTACCTTGATCTCTTCCTCTATGAAGGTTAGAAAAAAAGTACACTCATCAGTGACAACAGTGATCCACATTTGGAGATAGAGTGTTTGTATGTGTATGTGTGAGCAAATAAAGCAAAGATGAAATCTGAGTTCTCTGGTGGGGGAAGGGGGGTACAGGGAAATCAGATCAGGCATGGTTCAAATTTTATTTCTCCCTGCCCACAATTTTTCTGGGTGGTGCTGTTAACCCTCTTAGTCCCGAACCGGGATTTGCTGGGATTGAATTAATTGCCCCCCTTGAATCCCGAACTGGGATTTACACACGGTAGATTTTCATCATGCTGTGACCATCCCTAATCGTTACCACATGCCAAAGCTATTATCATGCTAGAGGTAGAAACCCTGCTGAGAGTCTGGAAGTAATTATAGCTGCTGGTATGTACTTAGAATGAGGAAAAGGCAAGCAAGCATGTGTGCCTGACCTGATTTCGAGATGGAACGCGAAATCTAGGGGCAGTTTGTGTTCAGAGAATCCGAATGCAAGAGGGTTAATACTACAAGTATGAAGAGATAGCCAAGCTCCTGACTCAGTTCCTGTATGGTGTGATGCAGAAATGCGGCTACTGTCGTCGGTATGGAGCGTCCCTTGCCTGTCGGTCTCCTCACTGCACCAAGAAATACCATTTCCCTTGTGCGTCTGCAGGAAACTGTTTTCAGGTGAGCATAGCCTCAGGCCAACATTCTGCCATAATGCCGCCTCTTGATTTCAAAGATTTTATTATTATTATTATTATTTATTATTGGTTTGGTTTGAGGTGGCTATTATTAGGTTTTTTTGTTTTTTTGTAAGGGCAGTGTGTGTGTGTGTGTGTGTGTGTGTGTGTGTGTGTGTGTGTGTGTGTGTGTGTGTGTGTGTGTGTGTGTGTGTGAGAGAGAGAGAGAGAGAGAGAGAGAGAGAGAGAGACTTGAGTGTATGTGTGCCTCAAGGGTATTTTGCATGAAAAGTTATCTCTCTCTGCCCATTTCGTTTGCTGGAAATAAGGAAAATACATGTATCGTTTTAGGCTTTGTTCAGAAATTCCATTTGACATTTTTGTGCATGGAATTGTTGATTTCTTTTTCATTTTTTCCCTCCTTGCTTTCTGTGTTTGGTTATGTGCATGCCATGATGGCATAATTGACACATATATTATGCAGGGAAAAGGAATGAATGAAATGTTGCTTTACCTACTGAATATGGTGTGTTGCAGGATGTGAAAACATTGTAAGGAATGAATGAAATGTTGCTTTACCTACTGAATATGGTGTGTTGCAGGATTTGAAAACATTGTAAGGAATGAATGAAATGTTGCTTTACCTACTGAATATGGTGTGTTGCAGGATTTGAAAACGTTGTCTTTGCTCTGTCCTGATCATGTGGGACAGGCTGAAGTCATAGGTAGGTTGTCTGTCTTTTCCCGATCATGAATTTGAAATTGTTTTGTCAACAGGCATCTTTCACAGCCAGAGTTTTTGGAATATTTGAATTGGTGTAAAGTTATAGAAAAAATTTCGATCATAAAAAGAAGCTTCTGGTTGATAAATTTTTTATTTATCATTAAGAAATGATTTTTATGCAAATTGATTTCTGTCTGCCTAATGACTAATTTTTATGATTGTGTAAAAAAAAAAAGAAGAAAAAAGTGTGATTAAAAAAAACTAAATTCTGGCAGGTCAGTGTTAAATACAACAGAAGGAAAAATAAGCTGGGTTCGTAAGGTTATAACAACATTGTTTTTGTGCTTTTGCTGATCTGTTTATGACCTGTATCTGTATCTTGAAGTGGACAAGTGATTAATGTATGAATAAAGGGAAAAGATGAGGTTTGACAATACTGATATTGTATTCAGTGTGGAAACATGTACTTATAATCTAAATTTAGGATTGTATTACTGTTCTGAAAATAAAATGCTGTGTGGTTTATTTTCAATACAGGATTGTATTGTTGTTCTGGAAAATAAAAGGCTGCATGTGCTTCTAATTTAAACAAGATCATACAGCTTTAGCATGGGGTATTGAAGAAAAGAGGCGTAGGATATGGTACTTTTGTGCTGCAATTATACATATTTCCTAAGAGGCCTAGGAAATGGTTCTTTTGTTATGCAATTACACATATTTCCTAGGAGGCCCAGGGTTTGGTACTTTTGTTCTGCAATTACACATATTTCCTAGGAGGCCTAGGGTTTGGCACTTTTGTTCTGCAATTACACATGTTTCCCAGGAGGCCTAGGGTTTGGCACTTTTGTTATGCAATTACACATAATTTTTAGGAGGCCTAGGGTTTGGTACTTTTATTCTGCATTTACACATATTTCAAACTGGCATGCAAGGTGACGGCAGTCATGAAATCCTCACGGTGTTGATGTGACGTTTTTCAGCGGGAAACGATGCCTTCTGCATCCAGTGCAGTGAACTGGGCAACATCTCGGAACAGTTGTTTTGCACCAGCTGCGGGCAGCATTACCACGGCAACTGTCTGTGCCCCCCTGTGGAGATCAAGCCCATTGTCAGGGCAGGGTGGCAGTGCCCCAACTGTAAAATCTGTCAGACCTGTCGGTTAGTATGGTCTTTAATGTCAAACTTTTTTGGTGGTTCTTTTTTTTTTTTTTCTTCTCCTTTTTTATATGTGTTGGTAATAAATATCTCAGCTGTAAATTTGTATGTCACAGCAGGCATATTTGTAAATTGTTTTGACAAATGCTTATCCTGGTTTCAGGGTGTTTGTGGGTAAGAGTTTCATGTCTGCATAGTCTTTGTGCATAAGCGTAATTTTTTGTCTATAGTGCAGTTTTCTCATGTATGTGAGTAAGCATCACATGAACACTATCAAAAATTTAGATGTAAGGTTTTTGTACATGCTTCGTTCAATGTCTTTACATGAATCATGAATTTAATCATTTTTACCTTGATTGCAATGTGTGGTTCTTCCATTGAGGGTTTTTCTGGACTTTGTCTTTGCAGTTCAGAAAAAAAGATTGCTGTTTGTATGGCATGATTTGAACATGTATGTAGTTATTGTTTTGAAGAGCAGAAGGCTTTGTATCATTTTTAGTTTTCATGTTCAAATACTATTTTGTCCCCGTTACACAGCCCATAAGTTCAGCATCACTCAGTCAAGAGTGCTAAATTTAGTGGCCCTTTCTTTTTACATAGTCGATGTGTGGTCAGTTCCTGCTATAAATAGATCGAGTTAACCCCACCTAGGCTGGGATTGGAAGGATTAATTAGCAGCTGAGAGGAGCTGAAAGTGGGGGAAACTGACAGCTGTGGTTATTGTGTTGCTTGCCTTGATGAAGTGCTAGTAATTCTGCTGGGAGCATTAATAAGGTGACTTGTGGCTGACAGAAATCCTGGAGACGACATCAAGATGTTGGTCTGTGACACTTGTGACAAAGGGTACCATACCTTCTGCCTCAAGCCTGCTATGACCACCATCCCAAAGAATGGATGGAAGTGCAAGGTAGGTAGTTTCCAGTCTTCTGTCATGTCTGTAAGCCTCTCTCCTTTCCTACTTTTGGCTTTTGGCCTTATAAGTGTGCATGTGTGTGGGTGCGTGTGTGTGGGTGTGGGTGTGTGTGGGTGTGTGTGTACATTCAAACTTGCTAAAACTATTAATTGTTATTGATTGCTTGTGTGCTGTATTGGTCAAATGCAAGGGCTTTGATTTGTTTTTTGCAAGATATAGTGCTATATAAATTCCATGTATTATTATTATTACTTTTGGCTTTTCTTTTCTTCATATATTTTTCTTCAGTCTTTTTTTTGAGATTTCCAAGTTTTTTACTCCCACCTCTGTTCCTAGAGTTCCTGGTTTTTTTTCTTCTCTTTTTTTTTCTCTTGTAAAAACTGTTTGTTGTTCATGGTTTGATTGTATACGATAACATGTACAAGTATTTTATCGCTCCTTGTCAATTTTTGTCTGGAATCCTTTCACATACCTAAGTTGCTTACAGTGCCCATCATGCGTGATGAAAAACAGATTTTTTTTCTCTTTCTCTGGAAAATAAAACGAGTTTCGTTATATGTGTGATTTTTGTGTGTGTGTTTTTGTACGTAACAAGTCACTTGATTGTGTGTGGTCAAATCAGTGACATCTCTTTTCTTATGCAGCTTCAGTGTTGATGTTAGTACAAGTGTTAACTCTGAATACTTGTTAGCACATGGATTACGACATGAATTTTTTTAATGCATTTGCGGTGTCATGACATGCTCTGTTAGCCATGTTAAATATAATGGTCACAGTGATAACATTTTTGGAAAAAATAAGAAAGATGTGATGTGCAGTGAATATGAAAATATACATTTTCTTACATTACTTGAACTACATATGCTGAATTAAAATCTTAGTGTTGCAAAAGTAAGAAACCAAACCTGATATTCGTTGTGTGAAGCATGGTCCAAGAGAAAGATAAAAAAAAAACCCATAATAATACATGGAATTTATATAGTGCTATATCTTGTGAAAACAAAGCGCTTGAAACTGCATGACCTAGCTTTGTGTGCAGAACTGTCGGATCTGCAGTGACTGTGGTGCCCGAACGCCTGGGAACGGACCCAGTTCTCGCTGGCACCTTAATTACTCCGTGTGTGACAGCTGCTACCAGCAGAGGAACAAGGGCCTGTGCTGCCCTCTGTGTGGAAAGGCCTACCGTCACTTCCAGAACAAGAACATGATGGTCCTCTGCGCTTCTTGTAAAAAGTGAGCACAGCTTTGTGGAAATACTGCTTATTAGATGTTTTTTTTGTCTATTGTAGTTTTTTAAAGTTCTTTTCTCCTGCTGCCGTAAATGGGTATCTGCCCTCTTTAGGGTCAGGAAAGGTAAAGCAGCGAGGGAGAGGAGATGGGCGCCGCCCTCAAAATGCTGGCCCCTAGAGAAGCTGAGGTCTCTGACGCCTCGCTCCCCTACAACCACACAGGTTATGGGTAACCTTTACCTAGTCTTTTTTAAAGTTCTTTTCTGTCTTCTTCTTACAAGGAAGTGGGAAAAGGGAAGAGAATGGAAAAAGGTGGTGTAATAAAGAAACTCTTGAGAGATGTGAACATCAGCAGGTCTTCAGAGAAGTGCCCTCCACTCATTTCTTACTAAGTAACTTACTGTCTGGAAGTTACAAGATATGTTGCCAGAGTAATAGTCACACAGTTTGGAAAGTCCATATTCTTGTTTTTCTTATGCAGCTTCCAAACTACTGCCTACCACTTCACTCTTACAGACTAAATTTTGCTTGCTTTCTGCAGAAAGTTTATGTTCCAACTGTTGACTGACTCAGTTGCTATTGTTGTTATTATCATGTGTCCTCTTTATTTCTTATTATCATCATCCTCATATTCATCTATGAATAAGGAGAATCACAAACTGAACATTGTGTGGGGGATGTTGTGCAGGCATGTCCATAGTGAGTGTGATCCTGCCATAGACAGTGCTTTGTTACAACGAGTGAGGCAAGGGGACAACATGGAATACATCTGCCAAGTGTGCCGAGAAACAGATTCTTCGGTGAGTGCACTCAGGTGTAGTTTTATATCCGAGGGGCACCTTTTTGTTTTGTTCTGGTAGTGGGAGCTGTACCATTATTGATCTACGTGTGCTAGCAATGAGTTTGTACATGTGTTGTTGATAGTTTGTGAATGTGAAATTTTGCATCAGTGTGTTTGGGGCATGTAGGGTAGATATATATATATATATATATTGTAAAGTCATGAGGTGAGCAGTCAGTAATTAATGATGATTGAGTGTGTGTGTGTGTGTGTTTATGTGTTCGTGTGTGTGTTTGGTTTTTTCCTGTCTGATTTTTGTTCTTCACTTTTTGGTCATGTTTCAGTTCTGACCCCTTATTTTCTTATGTCTTGGTTCTCCTACGTAGTATCACTCAATCCTGTCAGCTATTTGGTTCCCTTGGCTCTGTCTCTGTCTCTTGTCTCTGTCTCTGTCTCTGTCTGTCTGTCTGTCTGTCTCTCTGTCTCTGTCTCTGTCTGTCTGTCTGTCTGTCTGTCTGTCTGTCTGTCTGTCTGTCTGTCTGTCTGTCTCTCTCTCTCTCTCTCTCTCTCTCTCTCCCCCCTCTCCCCTCTCCCCTCCTCTCCCCCCTATATCTCCTGTCAGTGGCTTGCAATAGTAGCTGTGTACCATGCTATGATGTACTTAGTGATAGATGGCTTGTTTTCATCAGATGGACATAGAGCCATATGGATTGGCAGCTCCATCGGGCACTGACGAATCCATGGAGTCCTTTCCACTGACTAAAGGTAAACTTGGAAAAAGATTCTTTTTTTTTGTTGCTGCCTCATCTTCTTTGATGTTCCTGTCATGCTGTTCTTACACTGTTTATCTCAATCTCCAAGCCTCAGCCATACCCAGATTTATTATACTGCATCCTTAGGGTCAAAAGTCCAAAGGGAGCATATGGATGTCAGGCCGCTATGGGGCCACCATCCAGACAGGCCCTGCACTACTGCTGGGTCACTTTAGTCGTGTTCAGTGGCGTCTACATGCGCAGAATACCACCTACTAAGCCCCATACTGGTTACAGTAGTGGCTCAGTTGCGGAGCCAGATAGAGTGAGATGCCCACCCGGGGTGGCGGTCACCACAACATTCTTCCAATGAGTTTCTCTGTGAATCTCTTAACCTAAAGTCTCAGATACAAACTCGCCACAGGCACTTTATAGTAAAGGAAAACAGAAACTGACGTCACCATGAGTCCAGATCGATGGCTTCCACCAAATCAGAGGCAATTTTCTGATATTGCATGATGATCAATGGTGATAAGGATGATGTGATGCTGATACTATGGAAGTGCTGGCGCTTTGAGACTACAGGGCTGTACTCTATGATTTCTGTCATGTAATATCCCGGTGTCATCTGGGCTCAAGAGGTACAGACACCTGCAGTGTTAGTCAGGGAATATGAGCAGCACTTCTCAAAATAGCATCTGTAAAGTGGATAAAGCATGACTGTGAGGTCCCAGTCTTCTCAATGAAACCTTAGCAAGCTCAATCTGGATAGGGGCCGGTCGAAGTTGGAATAATCCCTGTGACTCTTACGGGACTCAAACTCATGACCTTCCAGCCCATAACCCATGGTGCTAACCACTGGGTCATAGCGGCTGTTCAGATTTTTTTTGCTTCTGTGAAAGCTGATTTTTATTGTTGTGTTATTACCACTATCCCACCTCCTTTTCAAAATTTTTTATTGATGAAAGTTGATTTTTATCATTTTACTATTACCACTATCATACCACCTTTTCAAAATTTATCTTTGATGAAAGATGATTTTTATTGTTGTATTATTATCATCATCACTGTAATCATTTCTTTAGTTATCTCTTCGTATGTCATTCTCTTTGCAGCAGACTCGGAGTTAAGTTTGAAGGACAACCCAATGTTGGCCGAAGCAACGTTAACCACCACCAGTTCCCAGGAGTCTTTGTACTATGAGGATTCCAACTCCAGTCTGGATTACGACACAGATAAGGTGAGAATGGAACAATTTGTTTTTTGTTTTTGTCCTTGTTTGAATGCTGTGTTGTTGTCAGTCTCCTCCACTCATTCATCATCATGCACTTGCTTGCCAGTTTTGTGATAACCCACATTTGAGATAATTATTGTATTGGATTTGGATACACACGTCATTCGAGCTGCTGTTTGTTGAAAATGGGGATTTGCTATGTCTGATGATTGGATGTTGTTCATCTGAAACATTTTATTCTGACCTATCGTCAAAGTATTGTGGAAATATCACGTATTGAAAGATCATGAAGTAGGTGTTCAAAGAAGAACGTGCTCTTCATGTCAGATCTCTTCTCTTATCATCCAGATAAAAAGAGAGGCTCTCTGATTCAAAAATAGGGAATTGATAATTGAAAGGGGGTATTACCTTCTTCATTTTCAAGTTTATGGAGTCATTATTTTTTTGTTTTTTTCTTCTTTGTAGAAAACAGGCTGACGTGCAAAAATCAGTCTCTTTTAGATTTACATTCTTCCGATCAAGAATATTTTTGTTTCTTTGGATTGGTATTTGACTGTAGTGCAGCCTTTTAGTTGCATGGGTTGCATATGTATAAAAGCAACCAGCCCCTGCATATAAGAGTAGCACCCTACAGACAAGAGCAAAAAGAATAATGCAGATCTGTGGTTTAAAACTTTATCAAACAGACTTTAAGATTTTCCTGTACCATTTGTTGCTAATGTTCTAATCATTGTAGTTTTGTTGTTCTAAATCTTCCCGTATTGCATTTGTGCATTTTGGAAATAACTTTGTTTCATCATGAAGATGTAATAAGGTCATGCTTTTGTGGTGTGTGTGTGTGTGTGTGTGATGCACGTTCTTTATCATCTGTTTTTGTTGTTCATTCATGCTCATTGTTTGTTTTTGTTGTTGTTAAACTCCTCGCGTTGCATTTTCGCACATTTGAAATAACTCCAGTTCACCATGAAGATGTGAGATTGATTGTGTTGTGTTTGTGAAGCAAGCTCATTATTGTGATGTAACATTGTGATGTGTGTGTGTGTGTTTGTGAAGCAAGCTCATTATTGTGATCAGTGTAACATTGTGTTGTGTGTGTGTGAGTGTGTTTGTGAGGCAAACTCATTACTGTGATGTAAGATTCTGTGTGTGTGTGTGTTTGTGAAGCAAACTCATTAATGTGATGTAATATTGTGTGTGTGTGTGTGTGTTTGTGAAGCAAACTCATCTCCAGGCTGTTTATTGTTTTGTCATCACCTCCCTTTTTAACCAGCGTGAAACATTGATGTGATGTTGCTAACTTGTGCCTCTGTGTGTGGTGGATGTGTGCTTGTGTTCTGCATGTGTGAATCTGTGTATGTGTGTGTGTGTGAATGCCTGTGGGTGGGTCCTTGCAGACATGTGTGCCCATCAGAGATGACACTTACGGACACAAGCTGTTGATCAGCCGTAAGAAACTGGGCTCTACCCGCACTCGGGTAAGATTGGTAGGGGAGAGATCTATGCATTTATAAGTAATTATGATTATGGTCCCGTGTGTGCTTTTGTGGTTGGCGTGCCTGTTGTTGCTAATGCCTTCAACTGTTTGTCATATTGTTGGTGGCTTTGTGTATGATTTGTGAGCTTCTTGTTATTGTATTGTTTTTTTGCATTTATGTTCTTTTTGTTCCTTTTATTCATTTTTGTATCTGTTTGTTCATTTATTGTATTTGGTTTTATGAATTTATAGGGGCAGGATAATTTAGTGCCTAGAATATCAAACACATGATCTGACAGCAAATGATGGTACCGTTGTCAGCCTCCGCCAAAGTTTCCAGTAGAGACATTTTTTTCGCCCAGGAGTTAACATCAGTGCTGACTCTACTCACTTGAAAGTCATCAGATTGGACTATAAACTGAGGTCTTATGTGAGAACACAGGTAGAACATCTTACGCACACTCATTCCGCCTTTCGGAAGAATATGTATGCCTTTGTGTGCTAGCTGGAATTGATGACAAAGATATATGTGGTGCTCCACCATGAAATGAGTCACTTAGCACATAACCCAATTTTGAGCTAGGGGCCTTTAAAGGCAGGTGGGGGTCAAGCTGTCAATTTTGAGATTTTGATTGATTATTAAACTAGATTTGTTTATCTACCTTATAATGAAATATGAAGGCATAATTTTTTTTATTCCTTTTGCTTTTAAATGTGTTTTGAAAATACCCAAGCACTCATTCTGACAACCTGTTACTAAAATAAACTTGCCCGTTTCTCATTTTGTCACATCCTGCAGTCTATCATTTGAATTTGTAATAATGTTGCACAGAATTGTCCGATTTTCAATCTGTTTTTTGTATTTGATAGCCACTTTATTGCACATTAATAACATGTCAATAACTAAAAATTGACCTCTGGTGCACTCCGACTTATTATGTGGTGGAGCGTCACATATTGTTTTTTGGACATCATCCTCAAAGTTGGAATGTGGCTACTTGAGTAGTGGGCAAAAATGGTTGCATGCCCCAAATCTAACCACTGGTGAACCTTGGAGCTGTAGTGGAGAAATGAAAACCAAAAAACCCCAAACCCCTAGTTAATTATTGATTGTTTGCTGAGACAGCTTTGCATTCTGATCTTTGGTTGCTAGCTGTGAGCTGTAGAGTTCTTACTGAATATCACAAAGCTTTGGGCAACAAACACCACAGGCACAAAATATAGAGGTTTACAGGTTGAAATAGGCAATCGTTCTGTTATGGAATAATATGTTCTTTGTATAGCATGCTTCTTGCATGTATGTTGATTGCCTCAGTTTTTACATGGGTGGTTATTTGTATCATTTTATACTTCTACTTCTACTTCTACTACTACTACTACTACTACTACTACTACTACTACTACTACTACTGCTACTACTACTACTACTGCTACTACTTCTACTACTACTACTACTACTACTACTACTACTACTACTACTACTACTACTACTACTACTACTACTACTGCTACTACTACTACTACTACTACTACTTCTAATGTGGAGGGATATTGGTTGTCTCTGTTTTTGCATCGGTGATTATTTCTGTTGTATAGAGGGTTCATAGAGTCAAAAGACATTTTCTCCATGAAACGCATGTCATAGTGAAATTGAGTGTGTATAGTTATATCTTTTAACACTGGTGAGAAAATCTGCTTTAACAGAGTTATTAACTTGTGACTAAGAACTGACACCTTACACATGGCTGTTCTTTTCTTGCTTCACAACTTGATGAATTTGTAAAAAAAAAAAAAAAAACCCCCCCCCCCCCCCAAAAAAAAAAAAAAAAAATCAAGAAAAAAAAAACCCGTCCCCAAAAAACAAATTCAAGTTTTAACCTGTGTACAGTAACATGTATCCATATTCTGTCTATGATAAGGAACCATAACTATTTGACTCCATGCCTTGTTCAATTAGCTATTTTACTGTACTCAACCACAAAAAAAAAAAAAAAAGGCTGCGCCATAGTCTGTACCATTTCCCTCTTTGTGCAGTCGCGAGGAGTGGGGGGAGGGGAGAAGCGACGCCACGGGCCGCTGAGTCTGGGGGAGAAAGGGCGAGGCCCCAAGATAAAATTGAAGAACGTACCGGGAGTTCCCCTCACCACTGTCGCTGTGCCAGCCATGCCTACTGCAGCTCCGTCCCTGCCTGAGCGCGTCACTGTCGCTGCACAAGTCGTCAGTGTCACTCCGCAAGTCGTCAGTGTACGTGTTGATTCGGTATGAGTGGGGGTTTTCTTCTTGAATGTTGTGGGTGGAGGTGTCTGTGTATTATTTCCAGCTAATGTTTGGTTATCTTTGTGGGTGTTATCCCTATGCTTTTAAAAATTTGTCAGCATGTTTATTATTGTATTATATACTTTATACCATGTAAAACAAGTGCATTAGATCTGTTCTGTTCTGTCAGTCATTTTGTTTCTTTTTTCCTTATTATGTGTGTCTTTGTGTGTTTTTGTCTGTATCACTCTTCCCTATCTGCTCTCCTACCTTTTTCTAGCAAGATTCTGATCTTTGAAAGAAATTTTTTTTATTTTATCCCTTTTTACCTAGAGTTGGTGACTGACTTGTCAGATGTGATGGAAAATAGTCAACATCTTGGCAGTGAAGTTTAAAAACTTGGGACAGAAACGGGATGTCCAAGTGCTAAGTTTCCTTATCAAAATGAATTCCTGTTTTTGCAGAGTGTGTTATTAGTTTATTTGTGTGATTGAAAGTTGCTTTTTTAATTAAAAAAAAAAATTGGGTCCGAGTCTGTAAATAGGGACAGAAGACAATCTTATATATATACATACATATATAAAAAGAAAAAAGAGCCATTGTCTATATTCTTTGTCACGTGTTCAGTATCCTTGTCTGCAGGTAGGGGAAGTGACGACCCCTCCACCAGATGGCAGCACATCCCCCTCCACACCGCAGCCAGACTCCGGCTCTGCAGAGAAGAAGGACAAAGACGACGATGATGATGGCGACGATCATCCAGCCACTGTGGTCCTGGCCCTGTCCAGTGACAGATTCGTGATGGATCAGGTGAGCGACTTCAGCACGCTGTTGGATTCAAACTTCTTTATTTTTCTTTTTTTTTTATATTGAGGATAATGGGATAAGCACTTGTACTTTTTTACATCCAGTGTATGCAGTTTTGTAAATGTCATCTGTTCCCACTGGCGCATGATGGCCTACTCTTATGAAAACGAACAGGATTTAACATGTGCGCAAGATGTTCTGCGTGCGTTCGCACACGGGGCCACGGTTTATAGTCTCATCCGAAAGACTTTTGGGGAGAGTGGAGTCAGCACTGATGTTAACTCTAGGAGAAAAATCTCCTTGACTGGAATTGAACCCAAGTCGTCAAATTGCCAGCGCAATGTTCTGACCACTAGGCTAGCTGTACATGCAAACTTCTCACCCACTGCCTACTTTTAGTCTCTCAGTCAATCCGGAGTTTGTGTGACCCTATATTCTGGGTGACCCTCAGGATGCTAAGAGTGGGGAAGGCCCACATGGACTTAAACCTCTGGATGATGGATGCTGTAGCTGAGTGGTTAAGGTGATCTCATGGGTCCATGAAGGCATGGTTCAAATCTTGGCTGCATCTGGTGGGTTAGGGGTGGGGATTTTCACAATCTTCTAGGTCAGCTTCAAGTACAGACCTGCCACTACTTTAATTCCCTTTGTGTATATACACAAGCAGAAGATCAAATGTGTCTGTTAAAGACCATCCTGTGATTCATGTCAGCATTCTATAAAATATGTATAATTATTCTTCACTTCTGATATTATTGCTTTTGCAATGAGTGCTCAATGGTTGGAGGAAGAAATCCCCCCTTTTTTTTTTTTTAATCCAAAATCCTTTAGCATTGTTCATGAAAATACACAGGATTCACTATTACACACCTTTTTTCTGTGAACCTTTTTTCTCTGATTGGTCAAGCTTCCATTGATATGAATGGAGTGAATTTACACTTGTTGATGTTAAAGTGATGGGTGTGTATGAACATTTGTGTGTTTATTCTTGCATGCAAACATTGGGTTTTGTTAGGGTTTTTTTTGTTTTGTTTTTTTTAATCCAGTAGAATGTGAACATATTTGAAATATGTGTGGCCAGGATGTGTGCAAGAGCTGTGGCAGTTTTGGATACGGGGAGGAGAGCAAGATGATTGTGTGCACACAGTGCGGTCAGTGCTACCATCCATACTGCGTCACTGTCAAGGTAATTGATATTTATGTGTGTTCAGTATCTTCAGTGTGTGTGTGTGTGTGTGTGTGTGTGTGTGTGTGTGTGTGTGTGTGTGTGTGTGTGTGCATACGTGCAAACATTTACCTGTCAGTAGTATTTTCTGTTGTCAGTTAAGTCAAGTTTCCTTTAAAAAAATTGTTGAAAGTGAGTTGACAAAAACACATAAATGTCTACACCAGTGCATGTTGTGCGGTAAATGCCATCACATATCAATATTCCCTGAATTTAATGGCCAGTAGATTTGTTGTTTTTAATTGAATGAATAGATGTAAGGGATTTTACCAAAAAGAGAAGTCCTTTGTCAGGTGGGGTGGGGAATAGCCTAGTGGTTAGAGCATAGCACTTGTGATTTCATGGCCCTGGATTGAAGCCACCACTGAGACACCCGTTCAAGGGGATTTTCCCTCTAGAGTTAACATCAGTACTGACTCCACTTGCCCTCAAGTCTGTTGGATGAGACTCTTTAAACTGAGGCTCCATGTATGAATGCTCGCAGAACGTCTTGCAAACATGTTAAAACTCCTTCTGCCTTTGCCATTCATGCCGGTAAGAATGGGACATAAAATATTTTGAAAAAAACGGATATACAGTTGTGTGGCTGCGTCCAGATCATGAACTCTGGGTGTTCTTCTGGTGCTGCCATCATTGTGCTTTTTTTTTTCCTCTTCCGGGGGGGGGGGGGGGATAGGTCTGTGGTCGGAGCGTTCGCTTTCCCCAAGCTAAGGCTAAGCAGCATTGAGCATGGTTACCAAGTAGATGGATAACAGCTTGCACCCTTTGGCTTCAGTACAGTCCCCCAGTTCACCCAGCTGTAAACGGGTACCTACCCTCTTCAGGGTCAGGGAAGGTAAAGCAGTGAGGGAGAGGAGATGGGCACTGTTCTGAATATGCTGACCCCTGGAGAAGCTTAGGTTTCTTGACACCTGGCTTCCTGATAACAGCATACGTTATAGGGAGACACCTTTACCTTTACCTGTGATTAAAATTTTTTTTTCTCCTCCAAAACTCAGGATGATTTTCAGGTGACGAAAGTGATCCTGAAGAAAGGGTGGCGGTGCCTGGACTGCACGGTGTGTGAGGGGTGTGGGGGCACGGATGACGAGGGTCGTCTGCTGCTGTGTGATGACTGCGACATCTCCTACCACACCTACTGCCTCCAGCCGCCTTTAATGCACGTCCCTAAAGGCAACTGGAAGTGCAAATGGTCAGTGTGTGTTGTGTTGTGTGTGTTTGTGTGTGTGTGTGGGGGGGGGGGTGTTCGTTTCTCTGTGTGTGTTTGTGTGTGTGAGTGGGTGAGTGAATAAGAGTGTGTGTGTGGGGGTTTGAGTGTGTGTGTGTGTGTGTGTGTGTGTGTGTGTGTGTGTTTCTTTGTGTTTCTTTGTGTTTGAGTGTGTGTGTGTTTGAGTGAGTGTGTATGTGTGTGTGTGTGTGTGTGTGGTGTGTGTGTGTGTGTGTTGTGTGTGTGTGTGTGTGTGTGTAGAGGTACCAGTAACCTCTCTTAGGTCTTGCAGGCAAATCGCCCAGTCAAGGTCGAATTGTACTTTTTTTTTTTTTTTTTATTTTTTTTTTTATAGAGAATCGCTCATGCATATGATGATTAGATCGGTCTCTTTCCTCTTTATTTCTGTTGTGTTATTTTATTTTATATTGTAAATGCAACAAGACACAGCTGACAGACCAGCCGCCATGGCGCAGTGGTTAGCGCCGTGGATTCCGGACTGGAAGGTCGCGGGTTCGAATCCCATAAGTCATAGGGATTTTTTCGGGCTCCGGCCGGCTCCTACCCAGAGTGAGTGTGCTGTGGGCTCAGTGGGGAGACTGGGACCACACAGTCGAGCTTCATCCACTTTACGGATGCGAATTTGAGAGTGTTGCTCAAATTACCTGACCAACACTGCGGGTGTCTGTATCTCTCGGGCCTGGTTGACGCCGGGATATATTATGACAGTAAGCGTAGAGAACAACCCTGTCAAGTAGTCTCAAAGCGGATGCACCTCCACAGCAGCATCATTACATCATCCTCATCATCATTGATCATCATGCAATAATAAAAATTGCCTCTGATTCGGTGGCCTCCGTTGCTCTGGTCTCATGGTGACCTCAGATTCGGTTTCCCCATACGCTTCTGTGCCTGTGGTGAATTTGTGTCAAAGCCTTTGGGGTTGGGGGTTCGTGGGGAGGCGGTCGTTGGAGGGACGTTGTGGTGGTCGCCACCTTGGGTGGGTGACTCACTCAGTCTGGCTCCGCGACTGAGCTAATACTGTCGTTAGTAGGGGGCTTAGTAGGTGGTGTCCTGCGTATGTTAGCTCAGAACAGGCACCACTGAACACCACCAAAGTGACCCAGCAGAAGTGCAGGGCCCCTCTGGCTGGTGGCCCCGCGGCGGCCTAATATTGATGGGCTCCCTGTGGACTCCCGACCCGGGGGGTGAGATACAACGAATCTGGGTATGGCTGTGGTGGGGAGATTGAAATGAGCGGCGTGGGAACAGCAGTACGGGAGCGTCACAGAAGATGAAGCAGCAAAAAAAAAAAAAAAAAAAAAAAAACAAAAAAAAAAAAAAAAAAAGACACAGCTGACAGTGTGATAAAGTATCAAGTGACACCCTGTGGCAAAGTTTCAGCTGTCTGAGCGAAATCCCATGCCTGAAAGACTTAGTGATCATGCAAGATTCATGGTCATGCAGACTTTATGACTTCTGAATAGTATGTTAATCGGTCAAGTCAGAAAGACGTTTAATTTTTCCATACTGGTAAAGGAAGTATCTGCATAATTCAGCAATTTTTTACCTCTGCAGTTGGGGATGATGCTCATTGTTGTCTGTATATACAGCATGTCTGTATACCTAGTGTATTCCATCATCAGTCCAGCAGGTAAGCTATGGCGTTAAAGACTACTACAGACTGTAGATGCCCCAGGACTGTAGATGCCCCAGGACTGTAAATGCCCCAGGACTGTAAATGCCTCAGGACTGTAAATGCCTCAGGACTGTAAATGCCTCAGGACTGTAAATGCCTCAACTGTAAATGCCTCAGGACTGTAAATGCCTCAGGACTGACTTCACAAAGCGGTGGTGACAAGAGCGTGTGTGTGTGATGGTTTTGGTGATCAGGTGTGTGCGGTGTTTGCTGTGCGGGTCGACCTCTCCGGGGTTTGGGTGCCTGTGGCTGGAGAACTACACCATGTGCGGGCCCTGCCACAGCAAGAAGAACTGCCCTGTCTGCTGCCAGGGCTACAGGAACCAGGAGCTCATCATACAGTGTGTCCACTGTGATAGGTCAGTTGGGTGGGGTCACTGTGATAAGTCAGTTGGGGTCATTGTAATAGGTCAGTGGGGTCACTGTGATAGGTCAGTTGGGGTCATTCCCTATCATAGCCCTCTGATTGGTATGTTTGTGTGTTGTCAATCATCGTCATTCCCTATCATATCCTCTGATTGATATGTTGTCTGTTGTCAGTCGTGGTCATTTTTGAATCATAACCCTCTGATTAATATATATTAACAGGTGTGTCTTTTTTTTGTGCTGTATCTGTGCAGTAAATTCAGCCACCAGAGACACCTTTTCTTTTTTGTTGTTGTCTTTTTGTTGATTTTTGCTTTAGAGACAGTTGCTTAAAACTGTGTACTGTACCCCAGGTGGCTGCACTGCATGTGTGACGGTCTGAAGAGTGAGGATGATGCGGATGCTGCAGCGGACTATGGCTACCACTGTTTGTTCTGTCGAGCCAAGACGGGGAAACCTGGGCCATGTAAGTTGTTGAAGTTTTGTCAATCAATTTTGATAAAACAGTTGGTCATGTTTTGCTTGGTTGGGCTTTTGTTTTTGTTCTCTGTTTTTTTAATAATTAAATATGATACGTTTATTTTCAACAACAAGGATAGAATATTGAATAATTGAGCAATGCAGTGCAGTTGTCAATAGGAAGCAAGCACTGGTTAAGAAGTTACTTTTGAAGGTTTCTGTTTCATTGTCTTTGAAAAGTTCATAAAGCAATAGCAGATAGTGCTAGTTAAAAATGGCCTCTGCAGTTTGTCTGGAATAAAACCAGATTGAAGAACTAAGAAATCAGAATTAGCGTGTTTTTGTGAGGAATGTTCTCAATGTATATGGAAGGGTATGAATACCTCAATAGAAAACAAGATTTACTGAGTTATTCCTTCTTTTACACGGGCTTCATAAATCTTCCCTGGGCTGGAAAGAAGTCTTTCTTCTAGACTTAGATCTGAATGGCAGGCCTATATTAGTATTCTAGCCAAACATTTTTTTTCGGGATAAAATGTTTGACAGATTTGGGGGAAAAGGGAAGAAAAAATCTTGGTCAACATGTCTGAGATGTTATGATTGTTGTATTTTTCTTTCAGTGCCTCCCCCACCACCCCCACCTCCTCCTCCTCCACCCCCACCCCTGCCACCTGTGGAAGAAGAAATCAAGTTGGCTTCCCCTCCGGCCTCTGTCTTCATGGAGCCAGGTAAAGCAGCGCTTACTTACTTATTCACTTATTCTTTTATATCAAGAATAATGGAATAAGCATTTGTGTGCTTTTTTACATCCAGCAGTTTTGTAAATGTCATCTGGTTCCCACTGGCTCACAATGACCTACTCTTATCATATGAAAAGCGGAACAGGATTTAATGTGTGCGCAATATGTTCTGCGTGCGTTCGCACACGGGGCCTCGGTTTATAGCCTCATCCGTAGGATGCTTTAAGGAGTCAGAAAGTCTGGTTGTTATCAGTGTGACTGACATGGTGTGTATTTTAGATTCAGTCTGTACAGGTCTGTACACACCCAAGGAAAACTTTTGTAGTGTATCGTTGAATGAAGTAATACATTAGATTGAATGAGGTGACAGCCCTGCTACGACTTTTGTGGTTGGTAGGGCTATAAACAATATTATGGTTATGGTTATACGCTAGATTGAAAAGGGCTGTGGATGTGTATATTGCTGGATTTGCTCTGTGGTGTGATACAGGATCATTTTTGTCTATTATTGTATTTCTTAGTATTTGCAGGGTTTTTTTGATTTTTGTGTATTTGAGGGTTGTTTGGGAAAGGTTTTTTGCCTCTGATATGAGAATCGCTTTGATTTGTGTGCTTTACAAGATTTAACACTATAATATATACCATTTTATTCTCTCTCTCTCTCTCCTCTCTCCTCTCTCTCTCTCTCTCTCTCTCTCTCTCTCTCTCTCTCTCTCTGGGGGATGGATAGCCTAGTGGTCAGAACATTGCGCTGGCAATTTGACGACCCGGGTTCGAGTCCGGTCGAGGAGATTTTTCTCCTGGAGTTAACATCAGTGCTGACTCCACTCTCCCCAAAAATCTTTCGGATGAGACTTTAAACCAAGGCCCGTGTGCAACGCACGCAGAACATCTTCGCACACGTTAAATCCTGTTCAGCTTTTCGTAAAAGTAGGCCATCGTGTGCCGGTGGGAACAGATGACATTTACAAAACTGCATACACACAGGGACTGGATGTAAAAAAGCACAAAAGTGCTTATTCCATTATCCTCGATATAAAAGAATAAATCAAATCAAATCAAACTCTCACTTTCTTTAATTTGAACTTCTGCTACTCTTTGTATTAATAGACTATAACCAGAATCAGAAAACCGTGACAAAAGCCAGTCTGATGTGTGGTGTTGGTTTGTGCGTGCTGTGCTCGACGGAACATCCCCCCCAGTATCTGATAGATGGTGTGTATCTGCTGGCGAGTGGCATGCAGCAGATTCAGAGTCAGATCATCTCCCTGCCCAAGATCAGGCGTCAGCGTCGACAGACCAAGCTGCCCCCCCCCCCCCCCCCTTGGGGCAGGACTGTCTTAGCTGGAGTGGAGGACAGCTTTGTAAAGGTGGGGGTGGGGGGTGTTGTGTGTGTGGAGGGGGTGTGTGTGTTTGTGTGTGTGTGTGTTGTGATGTGTGTGATGTTGTGTGATGTGTGTGAGTGTGTTTTGTGTGTGTGTGTGAGTGTTGTGTCATGGACTGAGTGCTGACAGCAGATGTTGTGGTGAACTTTGTGTCATGGACTTGTGTGCTGACAGCAGATGTTGTGTATGGACTGTTGCTGACAGCAGATGTTGTGACTTGTGTCATGGACTGTGTACTGACAGCAGATGTTGTGACTTGTGTCATGGACTGTTAGCTGACAGCAGATGTGACTTGTGTCATGGACTGTGTGCTGACAGCAGAGTGTTGTGACTTGTGTCAATGGACTTTTATGCTGACACAGATGTGTTTTCATGGACTGTGTGCTGACAGCAGATGTGTTTTCATGGACTGTGTGCTGACAGCAGGTGTTGTGTCATGGACTGTTGCTGACAGCAAGTGTGTTGTGTCATGGACTGCGTGCTGACAGCAGGTGTTGTGTCATGGACTGAATGCTGACAGCAGGTGTTGTGTTCATGGACTGTGTGCTGACAGCAGGTGTTGTGTGTTGCCCAGATGACGAGTTGAAGCTGTACGAGGGCCTGGAGCCAGGAGAGCTGCCCAGTGGCCCCATGGGGCAGGAGCTGACACCAGAGGAGGAGGCCAAGCTGGCCAAAATGAAACGACAGCGCAAACAGCTGGGCATGGGTCAGTCATCGTTTTATCCCTCCCTTGTACTGGTCCTTTTTGGGGGGTGGGGTAGCTAAGTGGTCAGAGTGCTTGCTTTCCCCCCAGTCAAGTTAAGCAGCGTCAGAGTGTGGTTACCAGTTGGATGGGTGACCATTTGCGCCTTGGTTTCAGTACAGTCCCCATTCACCCAGCTGTAATGGGTACCTGCCCTTTTAGGGTCAGGGAAGGTAAAGCAGCGAGGGAGAGGAGATGGGCGCCACCCTCAATATACTTGCCCCTAGAGAAGCTGAGGTCTCTGATGCCTCACTTCGCTACGACCGCCTAGGTTATGGGACACCTTTACCTTTACCTTTTTCACTGGTCCTATTTGTGCTCCAGTTCATTGTTATGTCCTCTTTACAGCTATTTATGCATGGCTCTAAAGCGTGTTCAGTTATATGTCTCATCACAGGCTGTCTATGTATGGATGATAATGTGCACTGTATGCATAAGAAATGGTAGAATCTTTGTACAGGTCTTGTTTTGGTGCTGTCTTGTTTGGTGCTGTTCTTGTTTTGGTGCTGTTCTGTTTGGTGCTGTTGTACCAGGATTGAATTGAGCTGTTAATGCAGTTTTGATTGAGGTGAAATTTCAGATTTTCTGTTTTTTGCACTGCATCTTATACAGATTAATGCTGAATGTTTGTTCATCACAAATGTTGTTTTATGTAGTTTCTTTATTTGACCTGAGATGATAACAGTGATTGATTGCGATGTAACTGTACTTGATTTTGAATGAGTTGATTCACCCTAAGTGGTGATGTTATGGTAAAACATCAACTGGAATTCATTTTATATTTCATTTCTGTTGCTAGCTTTTGTGAGCATTAATAATGATGATAATGTACAGAACTTATATTGCGCTGAATCTTGTAAATCAACAAATCAAAGCGCTTACCTGTAATTCATTTATTTCATGGCTTTCTCAATCTTTTGTGACTGGAAGATAGACAGCAGTTATCAGCACTGGCATAGCTTTATGTGGAGTAGAAAGTGTCAAGGTTGGCATATGATGTGTGTGTTGCCAGGAGTGGGAGGTTTCATGATTCGACAGTTGACACGCAAATTCACCAAACGACAAGCGTCCGTGGAAGAGCATGGAGAAGAGGGTGTCATGGGTAAGAGTCGGTAGTTGCTACTTCATAAAGCTTTCTGACTTTTTTTTTTTTTTAATCAGAGCTAGTTGTTGATTAATGTGCCACAAAAAGAAAAAGATAGTTTGTATTCATATTTCTGACTTTCAGAGATAGTTTGTATTCATATTTCTGACTTTTAGAGATAGTTTGTATTCATATTTCTGACGTTTTTCATCTGAGCTAGTTGTTGATAAATGCTCCACAAAAAGATATAGTTTGTATACATATTTTTAGGGTGGTGTAGGTTGTATTTTACACAAGAAGTCAACTGTTTCCTCATGCACCACAAGAAAAAAACTTGACATGGTTCGTAAAGGCACTCAAGATGTAAATCATTCAGTGGTGCGTACATAGTTTTAAGAAAATTCCACAGAAGCTTTTCTAGCAC
>CM060338.1:30261539-30306539 GCA_030674155.1 Stramonita haemastoma | reverse complement strand
GTGTATTTGTAAGTATAGTACGTATGAGTCCTTACAATATTTATGTCTCCTCTCTCAAATGAATTCGTATTTGTAAAGCTAGTAGGTACGAGTCCTCACAAAAGTAGTCCTAGCTCACATCTTTCCCTTCTGATAATGATGTTAAAGGGAAAGAAAAGGATGGCAGTGCAGTGTTAAGAAGAAGCAGAAGAAGAATTGTGAAGAAGAAGAACAAGAATTGTTGTTGTGAAGAAGAAGAATTGCGGAAAAGCAGAAGAAGAATTGTGAAGAAGAAGAACAAGAATTGTGAAGAAGAAGAAGAATTGCGGAGAAGAAGAAGAAGAAAAGAAGGAAAAAGAAGAAGCAGACGTGGAGTGACTCATGGTGGAGTGTGGTGGTGTGGACCAGATGGACACAAGGAGAAGGGGGAAGAGTTGTCGGAGAAGGAAGGAGACCCTGACAACCTGGACAAGATCCTGGACAGCAAGAACATCGACGTGGACGGCATTCTGTCTGAAGGTCAGTGCTTAGGTAAAAAACGGGATAGCCTAGTGGTCAGAACATTGTGCTCACAATTTGATGACCCGAGTTCGATTCCCTGTCGAGGGGATTTTTTTCCTGGAGTTAACATCAGTGCTGACTCCACTCTCCCCAAAAAACCTTCGGATGAGACTGTAAACTGAGGCCCCGTGTGCGAATGCACACAGAACATCTTGCACACACGTTAAATCCTGTTCCACTTTTAGTAAGAGTAGGCCATTGTGTGGCGGTGGGAACAGTTAATATTTACACAACTGCATACACACGGGGACTGGATGGAAAAAAAGCACCTGAGTTTTCCTCGATATAAAAGAATAAATAAATAAATGAATATGGATGCATGGGCATACTGGTGGCACAAGAGTGTTTTAGAATTTTTTTTGTGTATGACTGGATGAGGTATTGCTGATTTGTGGGTGCTTTTTATATTGTGATGGATGCGAGCTGATGTTTGAATACTATGTTGTGGTATTTCTTGTGATGTTATGTTTGTATGTTTAATGTTTTTATGTGTGGCTCACAACCTGCATGAATTTCTCTGTTTCTTAGACAGTAAAGTTTTGGAATTTGGGGGAATTTTTGTTTTGTTTTGTTTTTTTGTTTGGTCTTTTACATGATGAAGCCACAACATAGGAACAAACCAGCAAGTAAGGAATAAAAGGAAAAGGAAAGAATGATAAAGGAAACACTCACATATATTATGCATGTGTGCTCGCATGTGCATGCAGGCACACGGCATGAACACGCATGCACATGCACGTACACACACAAACTCACACTTACACACACACACACACAGAGACTAAAATGTAGGGCTTTATATCTGCAGTGTTGTATATGTGAGTGTTGAAAGTATTGAAATGAGCTTCAGAAAAAGACCGTTGACAGGACTTGGTGAGACAGAGAGAGAACTAAAATGTACGGTTGTACAACAAGGTCTGCAATGATGCGTGTGTGTGTGTGTGTGTGTGTGTGTGTGTGTGTGTGTGTGCGTGCGTGCGTGCGTGCGTGTGTGTGCGTGCGTGCGTGCGTGCGTGTGTTTGACTTTTTGTGTGTGTGTGTGCGTTGTGTGTGTGTGTGTGTGCGTGCGTTTTCAGGTCTTATGCAATTTGATGGAGTGGAAGACATCTTGAGCGGGGTGCTAAAGCGCGATGAGGAAGCACAAGCACAGCAAGTTGCCGGTTAGTATCTGAATGTTACCAGTGTCAGGAGTTACTGCTGCAGTGTGAACATATGGAATCATGGATTACTGTCAGAAGAAATGGTTCTTTGAGCTGAGCATAGAAAATTAACTTCTTTTTTTTTCTTCTTCACTTTTTAGTGCTCATATCTGCCTGTTTAAGGTGGACCACTGCGTCACTTTTAGCAAATTTTTGTTTCTCAGAGACTACTAAAGATATCTGCATGAAATTTGGTACACATACTAAGTGCATTAATAAAGCTATCTGTGCAAAGTTTGAAGTATGTAAGTCCAACAGATATGATAATGTGATAATTTTTCCAAAAAAATAAGGGTCAGTGTTTGGCCCATCTGCTGCTTTCAAAATATGCAATGCATGATGAAGTTTATCATTTTTCCTGTTTGATTTGACATCACTGTGTGCAATGATCACAAAAAAATATAGTTTAGTTCATAAAATATATTTTTCTTTTTTTTTTCAAAAATGCCAAAAAAATTTTGCTCCAGTTTTTAAATTTTTATTTCATGGTATTGAAAAATTATAATAGCTACAGAGTTCAAACTGTCTCATTGCACTCAGCACACATTTCTACACCAGCATACCAAATTTCAGTGGATTATTTTCATTAGGTTAGAAGTTACAGGTGGGCCAAATAACAGTTGCGGCCGAAAAACCACGTTTTGAGAAAAATGCCCGTAAAGATTTAGTTAACAATTTAATCAATGAAAATCATGTTTAAACATTACCAAAAAATTATGCATGGTAAAATAACAATAGTCCAACACTACTGAGTGATTAGAAACAGCTTTTCTCATAGAATAAATTTTTCAGGGGGCTCCTGGGTTATACACCCCCCTCTTTGCCTACCTGGCTATGTTCATGTTCCGCATGCATTACACTTTCTTTTTTTTTTTCCTCTTCTTTTTGGCCCTATCAGGTGATTTTCTAGTGGCTGTTTTCACTCTGAGAATGTCTGATTTATCTACAAACACTTCTGCATTGCTCACTGCCACAAAATCCAGTCCAGCAAGCACAATATTGCTGGAAAAGTATCTCGCCTCCAGACTGCAGGCTGACTGTCTTCTTCATCTCAGCTTTGAATATATTGTTGATAATGTGATAACTAAGATGTGTGAGGATGCAAAACAGAATGCAAAACAACTGTGTGATTGTGGAAAATACAGCTACAGGAGAAAGTAAAAAAAAAAAAAAATTTAAAAAGGGGGGGGGCAGAGAAGAAAAATTATAGGTGAAGGTTTTTCTTTTCTAACACCATTCACTGTGTCAAACTCAGTAAAAACAATTCTTTTGTGAATTATCATTAAACTTAAAACTGCCTCTGAAAACACAAACAACTAAATAAAAAATAAAACGGAAAATATGGGAAAAAAGTGAGTGTATACTGAATAGCCCTTGTCAGAGACTGCAAACCAGAAATTCAGGCACTATTGTATTCCTGCTAAGTACCAACAACACATAACTTATTGGGGAAAAAAGTGCCCTGCTATATTCCCAAAATAGTAATAAATCGATGGAAAATGTAGCTATAATTTCACTTTGTGCACCTTTATGTTGTCACCCAACTTTCCAAGGGTGACACATCACTGATGATCTTCTGTCGTTTGAGAAGTTGCGGGCCCGCGGATCGGTTTATTTTTCTTGCGCATCGAGTCTTATATCAAAACTAGTGTCGCTGTCAGCCACTGATACACGTTTTTTCGGAGAAAAACTTCAATTTTCGCATCAATGAAGTAAGCGAGTCGTTATCGGCAACATCGCGAGTTGATGTGCATGGCACAGCAAAACTAGGTCACCACTCCAGCCAGCGATTGTCAGTCTATTTTCCGTTTCTTCCGTTTTTCATTCTTTCTACCAAAGGCATTGGTAGTCCAACACTTGTTTTCGGCATATTTTGGCATTTTTGAGACTTTCAGTAAAAAAACTTTGGCTGAAAACAGGTCGAATACGTGCATCGAACAGACTCGAGATGTAAACATCCGCCATCTTGGATAAAAGTCACATGACTCTTAGAACCAATCAGCTATTTTTTTACGGCCACAAGCCAATCAGAGACTTCGACTCAACCGTATGCCTGTAGAAAATGCCTCTCGGGTTCCTTCGGATTTGCTCTTCGTGTGTTTCCGTGAGTGAAATTATCCATTGAGAGGTGATGTCAGAAAGTAGGTCAGTGAATGACCTTCACATTGATACCAAACAAGGGGGGGTAGCAAAACTGGTCGGCAAGCGCGACGATCTTCAAACTGATGCAAACTTCGCGTTTTTGGGCCACAATTGCTCTAAATTCACCCACCCCTACCTTAGAAAATGATTTTATTTGCAATGAAATCGGTCAAAACAAACAAAATGAGTGATTGAAAAGCAAAGTTGACACATTACTTGACCAAATGCAACCATAATCCCAAAAGTCTTTTTTTTTTTTTTTTTTGGTGAAAACCTATGCCGTGGTCCCCCTTAAATGTGTTTGGAACACTAAAAGAAGTGAAGATATAAATTTGTGAGGTTACTATTTACAAAGTTGTATACATACCCATAAGCTTTCAGCGGGTGTGCTCTACCATCAGTACTGGGCATATAACATGATTTGTGTTGTCATTTACTGCAGTTTTGGACTATACCTGTCACAGTCAGTTGGGCAGCTGGAGGAAACTTGACAGAGAATGCCCTTCCAGGTGATGGAAAGGAGCATCATTTGCACAGACTACCAAGTCTGGAATTGATGGGACAAGGTTTAGTCTCCTGTTGAACTCGGTGGCAATGAGGTCGGCTGTGGGTTTGAACCAGAGATCCAAAAGGGACGCAGCTTTCTCGCTTGAAGCATGCATTCCACTTGCAGAACCATGCGACTCCTGCTGAGTGAGTCTGAGAGAATGTCTGCTGGCGATGTTTATTGCAGATAAATAGGTTTTGTTGTGGTGACCCCTCCAGAGAGTGTTCTGTACTCCTACAAAGAGAACAGATGGGTGCTTCAGATCTTAGTTTTGCTGCTAGGACATCTTCATCACTGATGACTATGGTGTGTTCAAAGTGTACCAGCCAAATGTGAATTTTTTTGGAAAATGATGGGACCTAGCCTCACTGATGACTGCAGTTGTCTGGTGTTATGAATACGCTCGACAAAACAACTGTTTCAGACAAAATTGTTGACACAGCTGTCAGTTTCCCTCACTTTCAGCCCCTCTCAGCCGCTAATTATCCCATCACATCCCAGCCCAGCCCAGCTGTGGCCAGCTGGTGCTATTTATAGCAGAAGCTGACCACACATGGACTAGGTAAAAGGAAGAAGCACTCTAAATTTAGCACTCTTGACTAGGCCCTACTGAGTGATGCTGGATTTGTGCACTGTGTTGACAGTGTTCATACTGTTTATTTTACCTGCCATGTGCAGGTGGGGAGTTGCCAGGTGTCAGCCCCTTCCAGCTGCACCAAGGTATGCCTGGCCCCTCCCACGCCAACGTGCCCCCGCCACCCCACCCTGGTGTGGGTATGGGCCCCCTAGGCCCCCTCCTCACCCACAGCACCCCCCACCACACCCACACCTGGGAGTGGAGGACCAGCAGTCTCTCACCAACTTCATGCCATCCATGTTCCCACCCATGAGGTAAGAATCAGTGCATGCTGCCAGGGAGAGTGTGGATGTGCTGTTGAATGGTTATCGATTTGGTATTGAATCAGTTAATTCCTGAGTCAGAATGCTGCTACCTACATTAGCAAAAGTGGGGGGGGGGGGGGGGGGGGGGGTTGTCTGCTGCTGTGAAGGTTTTCTCTCCATGTTTTGTCTTTTTGTCTGAGCTTACTTCTGATCTGCTCAGTGCTTTTTTGTTCTGTTGTTGTTGGGGGATTTTTTGGCACTTTGGGGTGTTTTTTTTACTTTATTAAATATTTTTTCCTTGGCCTTTATCATATCAGACCTGAGGTAGCAATGGATCTTGATTCAAAGCTGCTATGTTAATTTTATTTGCCTGTTGGAGCAGTACAAACACCCACGATTTGCAGTGATAGAATATGATAAACATACAATTTAAACACAAATTTTGGAATTCAAACCTCCTCCCCCCCCAAACCCCCCCCCCCCCCAACCAAACAACAAACTCACCTGTTCAGTAAGTCCACATGTGAAACAGAAACCATAAAAAAAAACGGCACTGTTTCAGGGTCAGATGAGCCCTGACCTTGGCCCCGGAGGGTCAGGGGGACCGGGCGTGTCGGGGATGTCGCAGACGATGACCCCGTGGACCGGAGGGGCCCAGACGGGGGCCAGTGAGCAGGACCCCAGCAACAAGCGCTCCATCCTCAAGTGGGAGACGGACGAAGCTCTGGGGCACAACGCCACCATCTCCGCCGTCCTCTACGTCAACCTCAACTTCCCCAATCTCAAAAAGGACTTTCCTGGTGAGTCTTGTGTTTGTCGCTGGTTTTTTTTTTTTTTTTTTTTTTTTTTGGGGGTTGGTGTTTTACTTCCACTCTACACGCTTGCGTGCGAGCATGCACGCTCTCTCTCTTTCTCTCTCTCTCTCTCTCGCCTCTCTCTCTCTCTCTCTTTCTCTCTCTCTCTCGCTCGCTCGCTCTCTTTCTCTCTCTCTCTCTCTCTCTCTCTCTCTCTCTCTCTCTCTCTCTCTCTCTCTCTCTCTCTCTCTCTCTCTCTCTCTCTCTCTCTCTCTCTGTTACACACACACACACACACACACACACACACACACACACACACACACACACACACACACACCACACACACACACATATTCTCTCTCTCTCTCTCTCTCTCTCTCTCTCTCTCTCTCTCTCTCTCTCTCTCTCTCTCTCTCTCTCTCTCTTCCTCTCTTATCTTCCCTCTTAAATTGAAGCCTCTGCTTATCCATTTACCCTCATTAAAATTACGATTTCTCTCTCTCTCTCTCTCTCTCTCTCTCTCTGTCTCTGTCTCTGTCTTCTGTCTGTCTGTGTCTCTCCTTTCGCTGTCTCTTCCTCAATCTATGTTGTATTAAAGAGATAAGGACAGAAAGGGCAGCAGTAACAATAACAACCCCCCCCCCCCCCCCCCCCCATAAAACGCCAAAAGGAACTGTAGACACCAGCTAAACTACTACAGTGTATGTGTGTGTTGAATGATGACACAGCTCAAGCATTTATTGAACATTGTGTTGTTTTTTTGCAGGTTGGTCTGAAAGATCCAAGCAGATTGCCAAGTTGTGGAGAAAACTGAAGCCTGAAGAGAAAGCTCCGTATCTGGTAAGACTGGCCAGATGTTCTCTCTCTCTCTCTTTTTTTAAAACATCGATTAATAACATTCTTAGTTTTCTGTTCTGTCTCAGTGTTGCTATCACTCTTTCCTCTTTCTCTGCTGCCCTTCAAACCTTACACTGAAGCAGACCTGCATGTGTATAAAAGTGAGATAGAATCACATAGAGTCGGTCACCGTACTCTGCTAAGGTTTATCTCTGTCATTCCTGCCAGCTCTCAACTCCTGTCTCGATAGCCTGATCAGTCAGTTTGAATAAAGTGACAAACCTCATTTGTTTCTGAACAACTTTAACCTTATCTGTACTCTGGTTATAGTTGATATAAAAGTACTTGGTTACAATTGAAAAATTACTTCAGAATTGCTGGAGACAAAAATTTTTTTTGACTTTGGAAGAATTAAAATGTTTTTCCATATGTCCCCTTTATGGATCATTCAGCAGTGAATGTCTCAAAAAAGGCTTTAACCAATAGGAATTAAGATATGTTGTGAATATTTCGAGTCAAACATAATTTATGATATCTGCATTGGTGATATGACTTTCATTTTGTAATACTAATGTTAGTATTGCTGTTGCATATTTCTGACATTATACCACGCATTCTTCCAAACTTTCAGATGTTTTCTTCCCAGATTGCTAAAGCTATGCAATCTCAAGTAAGTTGTGGAAGGCTTTCATGTAAAAAGAAAAACCCAGACTGAATTTTTTTTTTAATGTGTGTTTCAGTTTGAGGATAATGAATAAGCACTCGTGTACTTTTTTACATTCAGTCCCCATGTGCATGTGTTTTTGTAAATTATGTCATCCATTCCCATCAGCACACAATGGCTTCAAAGTGGGATCAGGTTTTAATGTGTGCTGAAGATGTTCTGCATGTTGTCGCATGCGGACCTGGGTTTATAGTCTCCTCCAAAGGGCTTTCAGGGGAGTGGAGTCAGTGTGTGTGTGTGTGTGTGTGTGTGTGTGTGTGTGTGTGTGTGTGTGTGTGTGTGTGTGTGTGGATGTTTGTGTGAGTGAGTGCCTGTCATCATGCATGTGCACATTCTTGTACAAAAAGTTTGTGCCTGTGTATGTGCTTGACAGCTGCATTATTCTCTCTTGGCACACACTCTGTATGTGTGTATACAGTCCACATTTGTATGTGCAGCTTTGTGCATATGAATGTTTGTATATGCAAAGTAACGTTGTGGTGTTTTTGTGACAATGTGTATTTGTAAGTAATGTGTGTATAATTGTCTATAAAGGGGCCTTATAATTAAAGTACAAATTTTTGTGTATTCTTCAATGATAGAGAAAATGTTATATGCAGTCATCAGGAGCTTTTTCTAAAAATGTATAAAAGGGGAATTGCGTTTATAATTGAAAACATCATGTCAAGAGCTTTCCTTTGACAGTTATTTTTATTTTTAGTACTTACTTTGAGAACTTTCATTTGTAAAATTTGAAATAAAGTAAACAACAAAAACCCCACAGTGTTTGGAAGAATATAAGATATGATGTTATAACTATGTAACAGCAGTATCAAAGATGAAAAGTTTTGCTTTGAAAACAAAATCATGCTGATATGGACACGAAAATGCTGCAGCTTTTTTTTGTGTTTGTTTGGGACTTTTTTTCAATCTGTATATATTATGTTTTGTAAGAAAGTATTTCTTTTCAGAAAGTATGACTAAATCATTTTGAGAGTCCTCTTAATTCATGTCTTCCCCATTTATGGCAGAAAAATCTGAAAAGATTAAAAATATGACATTTATGTATTAGAGTTATCCAAGACAGGAAAAAAGGAGGAATACTAATTAAGAACTGTTTTATTAAGATAAAAATGTTATTTTCGCACTCATGGCACATATTTCTCAGAGAGTTTAAAGATACAAAACTATTCTCAGGGGCCATTCTATCTTGTACATGTATATTTGTTATGTGTATATATTGATAGGCAATATTCCATAATCAGACCTTATGTGCTTTCTATGGAGGAAATATTTTTTAAAGAAAGTGCCAGTGTCTAAGGTCGCTACAGACATGCAGACTGACAGACAAGACATGCACACACATGGACTGCAGCAGAGACCATGATTTCACCTAGACATGCACACGCATAGACTGTAGTGGAGACCATGATTTCACCTTTAGTTTACACAAGCTGAAGTACAGAGGCGAATTTGTAAGTGTGAAGTATCAGAAATAGATTGCATGTACATTTAAAAAAAAGGAAAAGATTGCATGTTCATAGAAGATATAATTGGATGGTGTCTTTAAAAAAAAAGAAAAAAAGTTAGTATTCCAAATATTGGGATGGGGGTTGGGGCTGTTGAGTTGGAGAATAGCGCTACTGACGAGGTTGGGGGGTGGGCGGGGGGGGGTGAGGAGGGTGGTAGAAATCATATGAAGGCAAACTGTATCACCAGACTGTTCCTAGGAGTGTTCCTAGAGAGAAATGTTGCTGCCTTTCATTCTGCACTTACACACACACACACACACACCACACACACATACACACACACACACACACACATACACACACACACACACACACACACACACACCACACACACACACACACACACACACACACACACACATCACAACACACAACACACACACACAGAGCAGCAGCAACAACAATATTACTCACACTTGCTCCATTTAATAATAAGTTTTGTTATGTTCACAGTCGAGGGCAAGGAAGAACCGCACCAGCCTTCGTGTCCACAGTGCACAGAAGGTGAGAAAGAGAGAGAGAGAGAAGAGAGAGAGAGAGAGAGAGAGAGAGAGTTACATTTTTTACTTTTGAGGCTTGTTATTTTTTTTTGTATAATTTTTTTCTTGGCTAGAGCAAAGTTTACTGATAGGTTTTGGGTATGCAACCATTTTTGCCCACCATGAAGGTAGCTGCATTCCACCTTTGAGGATGTATGCTGGGTTTGTTTGTGTTTCGGTAACTCACCAAACACTGACATTAAGCGCTTTGATTTGGGTGCACTACAAGATTCAGCACTATATAAATCCCATATATTATTATTATTGTTATGAAGTACAGGATCTTTTATTATGTCTTTATTCAATCTTCCGCATGTGCATATACATGAAAGGAGTTTAGGCACTGGCATGTCTGCACTTGAAGTTGACCTGGGAGATTGTAAAAAGCCCCACCTTTAATTCACCAGACTCTGCTGAGATTCAAACCCACGACTTCATGGACCTATGAGATTTAAGTTGAACGGTCTGATCCACTCTGCTATAGTGTCTGTTGCTTGTGAGTTTGAAAATGAGATGTCATAATGTTGCTGCTTATTGTGGCTGGTAGCTTTACACTTTCAGCGAAGAAAAAAAAAGGCAGTAAATAAATTGCAGAAATTACATTATCTGATGGTAGAGAATAAATTGATCGTATGATTGTCTCAATAAACATGTACCCCATTTCCCTTGAAAAGTGTAGATATAGTAGTGAAAATGTTCCGTTTGTGGGGTAATGAGCATCTCCAAGTATGATATAGATGATATGTTGTTGTTGATTCAAAGGAATGTATAAAAAGCAAAGAAAGTGAATTAATTCATGTGAAGATTTCCGATTTAGGGGCTGTATTCTCCTCAGACCCCCCCCCCCCCCCCCCCTTTTTTATATACATATTTTTTTTATTATATTTCTTTGCTCGCCAAAGAGAGAAAGTCAAAAAATGTGTAGCCTTGTGACGCTATGTGCCAGCAGCAGGTGACCCAGGAGCTGAAACGGCGGCAAGAGGCGCAGATACAGATGATCCACGACAGCGAGGCCATGCCCCCACCACCAGCACCCCCACCCCTACCCGCCACGGGTGACCCCTTTGCTCAACCTCCTGGCCCCCATGACCCTCCAGAAGGTCAGTGCTAGGGTCTGGGTTCGGATCTGTGGCAGGCCGTCTTGGCCTTCATTTTTGTTGTTGGTTTTTATGTTTGTTTGTTTGTTTGTTGTTGTTGTTTTTTTTTTATTGAAATGAGTGCTTTGGTTTGTTTGCTTTGTAAGATTCAGCGCTGTAGAAAGTCCACGTATTGTTATTACTATTATTATTATTATTATTCCTACAAGGGTTGGGAGTGGAGGTTGTGGTTTTAAAGGTTAAATGAGGTACAACCAGGAAAGGGCTGTATATCATTTGTGGTCCTAGCACATCCTGGACAGCGGGTTTGAATGAACATGTATTAAAAAGAGATTACAGAGATGTTTGCCTTCCTCAATTTGTATTGTTATGTAAGTCAGCTGGGAGGGCCACAGAATGAGAGAGAGAGAGAAGTGAGAGAGAGAGAGAGAGAGAGAGAGAGAGAGAGAGAGAGAGAGAGAGGGAGGGAGGGAGGGAGGGAGGGAGGGAGGGAGGGAGGGAGGGAGGGAGGGAGGGAGGGAGGGAGGGAGGAGTGTGTGTTGTGTGTGTGTGTGTGTGTGTGTGTGTGTGTGTGTGTGGTGTGTGTGTGGTGTGTGTGTGTATTTTTGTGTGTGTGTGTGTTTTTGTGTGTGACTTTCTTTGACTTAACTGACACCGCATACAGTATAGTATCAGAGAGGAGGGAATTTGGTGAGCTATCATGTATGCATTCCCCTCCTCTGTGTGTGTGTGTGTGTGTGTGTGTGTGTGTGTGTGTGTGTGTGTGTGTGTGTGTGTGTGTGTGTTGAGAGAGAGATTTCAAAATTTTAAAAATATTTTTTTATTTATTCTTTTGTATCAAGGATAATGGAATAAGCACTACTGTGCTTTTTTACATCCAGTCCCCATGTGTATGCAGTTTTGTAAATCTTGTCATCTGTTCCCACCTGCACACGATGGCCTACTCTTACGAAAAGCGGAACAGTGTGTGTGTTTGACTTGATTGACTAACACTGCCTACAGCTGACCCTCTGTGCTGTGTTGCTCTGCTGCAGCGCTGTCCGCCTCCATGCGGAATCCCCTGCACAGCCCTGGAGGGTCCGGAGCCTCCCCCTTCCACCGCTGGAGTGACGACCCCTTCCACAAGTCTCCCTCCATGGACGCGACCTCGCCCGATACCTTCTCCCCACCAGGGGCCCTGCAGCGTCAAGGCACAGGGGCCCAGACGCACGAACCCTACGCCTTCTCACCGGGCACTCCCAAGCACGACCCTTTTGCCATGGGGCCTGCCACTCCACGACCTCCACGCCTGCAGCATCAGTCGTTTGAACAGTTCGTGCGGGGGCCTAGCCCCCAAGGGGCCTCCCCGGTTACCTCCCCCCTTCCTCCGGATGACCCCTACAGCAAGCCACCCCTGACCCCACGCATGTTCGGGGCCCATCATGGTAAGGGTACTGCTCCTAAAAAATTAAATAAATAAATGAATAAATTTATTTTCTAAAAAAGGACACTGCTCTAAAAAAATTATAAATAAATAAGTTTTTTAAAAAAGGGGCACTGCTCTTGTGCGCTTTTTTTTTGGTACATGTGGTTGTGTTTGCTTTGTTAGAGTTCTGAAAGGTAAAGAAAGAGTTGCAGAAGTGATGGAAGAGATATATATACTTGCAGCTGTAAAGTGACAAGAGAGAGTATTTGAATAACCAGTTTTTCCAGAAAAATTGCTTAATCGGAGAATTCAGTTTGAAAGCTAGAAATGTATGTATTGATGATGATAGATAAAGAAGTGACATCTGTGTCAGTGGAAGATTTTTTTTTCTCCACCTTTGGAATCTGTACTTTTTGACAGAAATGTATGATGAACTGTAATATTTTTTTTTCTGAAATGTAGAAAAGAGGAAGGTTTCTCAGCCAGCAGCCACCGCTGTAGTCTAGTGGTTAGGGCGTTGGACTCGTAATCTAAAGGTTGCGGGTTCGATCCCAGCTTTCGGCTTAGGCGTTTTGCCCTTGGAAAAGGCACTTTGCGGCTATTTTCTCACCCCACCCAGGTGTAAAAGGGGTACCAACCTTGTGTTGGGGGTTAACCCTGCGGTAGACTGGCGTCCTATCCAGGGGGGAGTCTATGACTCTCAGTCGCTTAACGCCACAGAAACCGGGATAAGCACCGGCCTGATGAGCCTTAGGCTCGGGACAGACTTTAACTTTTAAAATGTAGAAAAGAGGCAGGTTTCTCAGCCAGCATCAAACAAACCCCGTCTGTCTGTCTACCAACACAGGTCCTCCTCACCCTCGACCCAAGCTGGACGAACACCCGGGCACCCCCAGCAACACGACCCCTACGCCTTTCCCCCCTCCACCCCGCGGGCCCCCACCCCTCAGGACGACACGGCGTTCCACCCCTCACAGCGACTGCCCCACTCGGGCCAGGACACTTTCCCAGGACCCGCGGCCGCCATGCAGGCGGTCTGGGTCCTCCCCGAGGAGGGTCAGACTCCGGGGACATGTTCCATGGGATGCCGGGGGCAGCGGGTATGGGGGAGCCCTTTGGGTCGGCGTCGCCTCCTCCTCCGCGCACGCCTCTCCTGTCCACAGCATCTCTTCCACCCCTCCTCGCCCTGCGCAGTATGCACTGAGTCCAGGTGAGTGTGTGTGGTGTGTGTTTTGTGTGTGTGTGTGTGTGTGTGTGTTGTGTGTGTGTGTGTGTGTGTGTGTGTGTGTGTGTGTGTGTGTGTGTGTGTGTGTGTGTGTTGTGTGTGTGTGTGTGTTGTGTGTGTGTGTGTGTGTGTGTGTGTGTGTGTGTGTGTGTGTGTGTGTGTGTGTGTGTGTGTGTGTGTGTGTGTGTGTGTGTGTGTGTGTGAGAGTGAGTGAGTGATTGAGATGAGATGAGATGAGATGATGAGATAACAGAACAGAAGAGAGTAGGGAGTGAGAGAGAGCGAGTGAGTGAGTGAAGGAGGGAGTGAAGGAGTGAGACAGAGAGAGAGAGAGAGTGAGTGAGTGAGGAGGAGGAGTGAGAGAGAGGGAGAGGAGAGAGTGAGGAGGAGTGAGTGAGTGAGTGAAGTGAGTGAGTGAGGAGTGAGTGAGGAGGAGAGTGAGTGAGTGAGTGAGGAGATGGAGGTGAGATGAGGAGAGGAGGAGAGAAGAGAGAGAGAGAGAGAAGAGAGAGAGAGAGAGAGAGAGAGAGAGAGGGAGAGGAGAGAGAGAGAGGAGTGAGTGAGTGAGTGAGTGTGAGAGAGAGAGAGAGAGAGAGAGAGAGGAGATGAGAGAGGGAGAGAGAGAGAGAGAGAGAGAGAGAGAGAATGTAGAAGGAGTGTGAGAAATTACAGGAAAAGTCTTCATATGTTATAGATACAGTTGGTGGAAAAAGATTATGCAGTTTTTTTTTCATGAAACAGAAATTTCTTTCCTCAGGTTGTCTACTGAAATGTGTATAAGTTAATAAGAATTTTTCATGACACATAAGAACGTCTGTGAGGAACAACAAAACCAACTTCTCTCCGTGGGTGCTTGCACCACCCACACCAGCTTGTTCCTAAAGGCTATATTGCCACAAGGACGTAAAACTCGCCCTTTTCCCTCATGACACACACACAGCATTGATGTTGGTGCAATGACTCACCCCCCAAAACAGGCAGCAATATGACCAGTCCGTTGCGACACCCGGAGGGCGGACCTCTCTTACAACGATCCAACAGCCTGCCTCATTCCTACTCGGGGCCGGGGTCGCGCCCCGCATGCCCGTTGACCCCGTTCTGTCTCGCTCCATGTCTGACATGTCGCCAGAAAGCCTGCAGCAGCATTTTCCCCACCGCATGCCGCCCCCGCAAGATGTGAGTATGGATGTCCTGCTGTTGCTGTCAGTGGTCGTACTGTGTCGCTGGGCTGTTGTTTCCAGCATTGCAGGTTGTGTGTTGGTGCGTGCCTGTCTTGTCTCTGTCTGTCTGTGTGTGTGTTTGTGTGTGTGTGTGATGCCTTGTGATTGCTGATGTGTTAGCTAGGCTGGAGTGATTGTGATTGTCTGTGATGTGCTCAGGCCAAACTCAACTTTGTTCATTTTCTGTGGAGAAATAAAGGAGAGAGAGAGAGACAAAAAAAGAAAGTCTTTGCCAAACCTAAGGCTCGGAAGCATTAATTACAAAAAACTTTTGTTGCTATTCATACCAAAGGGCTCTGGCAGTTTGTTCCTTTCCTTGTCTTCTTGCCTAGCTCACACACCTTTTCTTTCCAATTTTCTTTACAATCTCCCTCACCCAGCCGAAAAAAGTGAGGAGAGGGGTTATGAGATTTCCATGCTGTTTAGGATTAGCTTGGCAAGGAGAGTTGTGTCCTGGTAATTGCTATGCAAATTTATGCACCAATAAGGCAGGAGAAGGAAGTTCCAAGTTTTTGTAGTTTATGATTTTTATGATTTATTTTGCAAATTTAGGATAACTAATGTTAGGGGCTTTCATTATGCGTCTTCTGGAGGGGTTGCGTGATGAAATTTGTTGCTTCTCTTTTTTTTTTTTTACTTTTAGCCTTGGGCCCTGCCATACTTTTTTGTTTTCTGCTTTCTGCCTTTTTGCTCCTGTCTCCAACCACTTCATATTAATCCTGCCACATTTTCCTGGCGACTTGAGAAGTGAGATTGTTAGTGCTGGAACATGTACCAGCTAATTATGTGTAGCGCATTTTGTTTGACATGTCAGGTTATTTGTTTACATATAATATAAGGTCCAAAGTTGATTTTTTTGTGTGTCTTCAAATTTTCATTATACAAAATTTAGGGTGGGGGTGGGGTAAAACAAGGGATGATATATCAATTAAGACTTGTACAAGAAAAAAAAAAAAAGAAAAAAAAGACTTGTACAAAAGGGGATATTCCCATAGTCTAGTTCTATTTCTAGAAGAATACTGAAAGAGAAATACTTTCATGAGCCATATTCATTAACATTTGGACAAAGTGTCAGGGCTGCAGAATATTGATTTAGCAGGCTTTTATAGTGTTTCAGAGAAAATATTGATTCATGTATATTTGATTTGTGTAGTTTTTACTTGCTTGTAGTGACTGCAATAAAATGGCATCATAAGATTTTTTGGTGGTAAAAGATATTGAACTCGAGCCCAAGGGATATACTGCCAGAGTTAGTTTGCAACCGGTGCCAAGAGTAAACTGTGAAACAGACTCTGTCAGAGTTGAGAGTGGCCTGAATTGTGGTAGTGTTGTGAATGAAGATTTCTAAGAGCAAGCGTTTGAATGAAAGCGCATGTTGATGGATGTGAATCGTTCTCTTCTAGAGGCTTTCTGCAGTGATTGTGTATGTATGTACATGGATTTAACAATGACATGCCTTTCTTTTCTGCTGTGTATTCTGTGTTGTGACTGATTTTTAAAAAAAAAATCCCGAAACATAATTTATATGAATGTAGTATCCTTACTGAAGGAAGACTAACTATTGACAGATTGCCTTTAGACTGTATACTGATATAATGCTAACCAAAGAGAGAACTGTAAACAGAATGTGTATGGGTCTTTTTAGCTGTCCTCTAGTCTTTTTTCCCTTGATATAGTATTGATTACATCGTGGAGCATTGCTTACAGAGGTCAGACGCTTTCATCCTGCTTTTTTTTGGCCATGTCAGTATGTGTAATACTGCACTTGGCTTTCTGCTGAGTATTTGATTTTAAAAAAAAAAAGAAAAAAAGATGAGCTGGGGAGGACAATTATCACTTACTGAGAAAAAATCCAATGAGATGATTCTTATTCTTTTCCTCCTCCCCCCCCCCCCTTTTTTTATTTTTTTTTTTTATAAAGCATGTGAGTCATAGTTACTCAGATATAGAAATTGCATCCAACAAAAAATAGTTATTGATTTTTGTTAAACCTGTGTTTTTTTTTTCATTGGTATTTTTTTTATGAGTTATGTGCTTTGCAGATTTTGGTAAAATTGACAAAAACTTCGGATTGAGTAAAATTGGACAAAAACTCTCAGATTGAGTGAGAATAGTCTTTGAATTTTTAATGAGTAGGATGAATGTGTTGTCAGATCTCTGAATTCAGTTGCTCCTTGGAGATTAGCATCAACTATTGCTTTCTCATATATATATATCTAGATTTCTGAAATATGTACTTTCAATTCATTTTTTAAAATTGATTTGGGTGTATAATGTATTTTTTTGTGTTCAGTCTGTCCATGCTTATAGTCCATTAATTTTTGTGTCTGGTTTACTGTATGGCGTGTCTTTCAGGGTCTCCCTGCCTCTTTCTCTTCTTATGTTGCCTCTGTCTTGTTAGGTTGTAAAGAAAATGTATGGGGTTTTCTTTGGTGGTTTTTTTTAGGGATGGGGGATGGCATTTACATGTAGATAGATGTATTTCTGTTTTACTATAGATACTGTAGATTCTTGTGGGCATTTGAGTTTAGGTGTATATTTTTTAAACAACATCTTGGTGTTGAAAGCATTGAAAATTTAGTAAAAGACATTCATTTGCAAGGACATTTTTATTTGGTCCTGGCTACAGTTCAGAGGTTCACCAATGGTGAGATTTTTGTGTATGCGACCTTTTATGCCTTCGCGGTAAGGTATCTACATTCTGACCTCGGGGAGATGTCTATATGTGACACCAGTGTGCATGCATTGAAAAAAATAATTTTGACATCTGTTCTTGTCGGCACGCAATGGTCAGCTCTTCTGAAAGGCAGAATGGGTTTTTAATGTGTGCAAGTTTGTGTGTAGTCATTCACACATTGGGCCTTGGTTTAAAGTCTCATCTGAAGGACTGTCAAGGGAGTGGAGTCAGTAGAGATGTTAACTCCTAGAGAAAGTCGCCTCCAACAGTGATTTTAAGATAATGTGGTTAAGAACAGGTTTGCCCATAGAATTTGAGAGGATAGATCTAAAGAGTTTTAAAAATCAACTTTGGTTCATAGACATTGAGAAGCACAGTGAAAATGTGTTAAAAAAAAGATCATTGTTATGAGAGGTGGAGTGGAAGGTCAGAAAAAGATACTTTGGTTGACAATCTTATTCTGAGGAAGAGGGGTAAAGAAAGCTAGCTGAACAGATGTACTCAAAAAGAAAAGAAAGAAATTGACTGAAAGAAATCAAAGGTATTAAAAAAAAATCTATAAAAAAAATTGTTCTGGGCAGTTAATGAGTACAAGTGACAATTTAAAAAAAAAAGTAGGTCAAAGTTAACAAGATTGATGAGAGAGATAATAAGAAGCGGCGATTTTAGGAAGTTGACATTGAGGAAGAGTATAGACTGAATTGAAAATGTAATTGTTGTTCAAGGAAATTGATAGGACAGGAGAAAAGGTGTATCAAAGAAACCATCTCTTGTTTGGGAAGGTGATAGAAAGAGTAAAGAAATGTATTCAAACAATCTTCAGACAATTCACACTATCTTTGCTCTGGTGACTGGACAAAGAAGGTGAAGGGATATATGTTTAAAAAAAAAAAAAAATTATCCTTGTTCTGAGAAGTTTTCACAGGGGTTGAAAAAATCATCACAAAAAAAACAAAACATTTTTTGAGAAGTTCAAAAAAAGGATGAAAAGATAATTGAAAAAAATCTGAAGACCTTTGATAAGTTCACAAAAAAGGATAAAAAGATATATTGAAAAGAAAAACCAGTCCTTATTCTGAGTTGATAAGAAGGATGAACAGGCTTATTTGAAAAAAAATTGAACGATGTGTTCAAACAAGTTTTGGAGAGAAAAAGGTGAGTTTAACGTCGTCATGGCAATACAGCCTTTAGGGACAAGCTGGTGTGGGTGCAAGCACCCACGAAGAAGTCGGTTTTGTTGTTCTTCACAGGTGTTCTTATCAGCTCAACTTTTTGGAGAGGGTACAGCAATAAATATACCATAAGCAACCATGAGCGACATAAGACAATACAACAAGATCTGCTCTATTAAACAGTCAGGGAATGAAGAATGAAGATAGGGGATGCATCTGAAAAGCAGTGACAGTATTTATTAGATAGGGGAAGAGGGGTGATGAGATCTTTGTTTTACCCTTTGTAGAAGTAAGGAGAGGCACTGAAGAGTGGACATAAAAAGCTATCTTCGGCTATATCTTACTTTGTGGAGAATTATCATGAAAATGATGAAAAGGTCTTTCCATTTTCATTTTAACCACTCTGTCTCTTGTACTTGTAGCCAGTGGGCATGTATAACAATAAACCAGGAATAATGAAGATGTTTAGCATTTGAAAAGCTGGGTAGCAGTAAAAAGCAGTCACAAGATTTGTGCAAAAACAGGGGGGGATGAGATCAGTGCTAGATTAATTTTTGTGAAATCAAGAAGAGGGACTGGGAAGATGGGCTTGAAAAGCTGTCTTGGGCAATGAATATTTTAAGAGATAGATTGAGAGGCACGTATGAAAAGGGTTGGGGGGTTTTTCCAACAAAAAATTATATAAAAAAGAGTATTTTTGCACCTGTTCTCTCTGCTCTTTGTCTTCTTGTAGCTAGCGAGCGTGTGCTGTAGTTGTGCTGTCTGAGTAGCTTGATTCTGATTGGTTCTTTTCTGTGGCCTCTTGTCTCTCTGTCCTTGTGGTGGTGTGATGTCGCTGATGTAGCCTGCACTCACCTCGCGGCGAATCAAACTTGGTCCTCATGGGCCGCAACCCTGGCCCTACTCTGTAGCGCCCCCTAGTGTGGTAAGTGGAGCTTGTGGTCTCCCTGCTTCACACACACTTCCCTCGTCTGCACACGCACTGCCGTTGTCGGTGGTGAAGGGGCTGTAACTCTCTAACGCGCACACACACACGCCAATGAAGACGGAAACCCGTTTCTTGTATTTGTAACCGTTTCGTTGCAAGTGTTGAAAAACGCGTGACAGAAACCTTATAATACATAATTTGTGCAGTGCTGTTGTGTGCTGCTCATCATTAATAGATTTTACTATTAAAAAAAAACAAATTAAAAAAAAAATTAAGATTTAAAAAATAAAAGGCTTTACTAACAAATTTGTGTTATAAAATTTCGTGGAAGTAAGTCAGTCAGTTTCCCTTATGGGAGGGTAAGGAAGAGTACTTAATAGTGAAAGATTGGAATTTGTTGTTTGAATATTAACATTGGTATCCTTAAATGTTGGTTTGGGGAGAGTCTTTGCATGAATTTGTGTGGTGGCATCGTACAGTTTGTTGTGGCTCATTTTTACTCATCAACCATTTAAAGAAAAAAAAAAGGAATAATGTGTTATCACTCAAGATTGTGTGTGTGTGTTGTGTGTGTGTGTGTGTGTGTGTTGTGTGTGTGTTATCACTCAAGATTGTGTGTGTGTGTGTGTGTGTGTGTGTGTGTGTGTTGTGTGTGTGTATTTTTTTGTTATATATTTATTCTTTTATATTGAGGATAATGGAATAAGCAGTCATATGCTTTTTTTACATCCAGTCCCCGTGTGTATGCAGTTTTGTAAATGTCATCTGTTCCCACCGGCACACGATGGTCTACACTTACTATCATGTATTTGTATTTGTACCACTTTATGTCGCAGCAGATTTCTCTGTGTGAAATTCGGGCTGCTCTTCCCGGGGAGAGTGCGTCACCACAAGTGCAGCGCCTACCCATTTTTTTCCTTTTTCCTGCACGCAACTGTATTTGTTTCCCTATCAGAGTGGCTTTTTTCTACAGAATTTTGCCAGGGTCAACCCCCTTGTTGCCGTGGGTACTTTTACATACGCTAAATAGTGATGTGTAACACATGGGACCTCGGTTTATCATCTCATCCGAAAGGCTAAATATGTGGTGTGTGTGTGTGTGTGTGTGTGTGTGTGTGTGTGTGTGTGTGTGTGTGTGTGTGTGTGTGTGTGTGTGTGTTCATGTGTGTACTTTAAAAACATGGCATTTGTTTGTTTGTGTTGTTTGGGGGGGTGGCAGGGGGGGGTATATTTAGCATAGCAGTAATGAAGCCAATTTCTGAAGGCGCTTGATTAAAGTAAATCATATCACCAAAAAACCCAACCAAAAACAGGAACAAACAAAATCCTCCTTTCTTCTTTGACATTGACTGAGTTTGTGTCCTCAAACTTTGTGTAGCAGATAGTTAGTTATGGCAAGGTCTTAAACCCTATTGAATTCTAGGGTGTAAGTTAAAGGTCAGAATCCTGACTTGGCATAGCAGAAAAAAACAACAAAAACAACTAGCACACTTAGTATTGAATTCAGAGGGGAAAAAACCCACAAGCACGCTTAGTATTGAATTTTATATCTAAGTCTTTATCAAGCATAAGCAATTGATTCTGCTAAGAGCAGAAAGCCCATTAATAGGAGAAAAAAAAAAGAAGAAAAACGGCTTTTGAAGGATAAATAAGAAAGGGTTGTTATTGCAGTCTGACTCCTTTCATTGGCCTGTGTGTTTGTTGTGTAGTCGGACTTCTGTGCTGTGCTGTGCTGTGCTGTGCAGCGCAGGAAAGTGTGTGTTGCTGCAGTGGGTGGTTTTGTCTTGCTGTGTCTTCTACAGCCTCAGTTGCCTTGACTTGTGTATACATAGTAGTATTAAGTGGCTTTTTATATTATGTCTATTTGTAATGTAAGTGTTAGTATTGGAGGTAGAGGATCGTTACACAGCTAGCTTTAACCTGTATTTTGGGGGCGGATTTGGTTTGATTTGGGTAAGGGGATGGGTGGAGGTGTTAGTGAAATGAAATAAACATTGCACTACTTTTTTTTTTCCTTCTTTTTCTTAACTACTTTTTAACCGTATTATAGAGTTTTCTGCCGCCGCTGTGGCCTAGTGGTTAGGGCGTTGTACTCGTAATCTAAAGGTTGCGGGTTCGATCCCAGCTATTCCGCTATGGCGTTGTGCCCTTGGAAAAGGCACTTTACGGCTATTTTCTCACCCCACCCAGGTGTAAAAGGGGTACCAACCTTGTGTTGGGGGTTAACCCTGCGATAGACTGGCGTCCTATCCAGGGGGGAGTCTATGACTCTCAGTCGCTTAACGCCACAGAAACCGGGATAAGCACCGGCCTGATGAGCCTTACGCTCGGGACAGACTTTAACTTTTATAGAGCTTTCAGTATATGTCTGAGGCAATATTCTTTATGATAATGGCCATATACATCAACTTTAGTTTGAGAAACAGTCTTAGGTTTAGCCATGTTGGTAGTTGGCCAGTTTATTTTGTGTTTGTCGATTGTTTTGTTTTTTTTTAATCTTTTTTGGGTGAGACTGATCAGTATAGTTATTCTAAAAAACAAAACCAAAATTAAAATGAAAAAAAGAAAAGAAAGAAAGTAACAAGGTTTTTCATGTACCGTCTTCTCATGTGCAAGAGAAAACTTGATTTGAAACATATCCAAATTATCCTGAGAGTTTGAAAAGATTTGAATGCTTATCAGTTTTGATCAGCTAAGAAAATTTTAAAGATTTATTGCTCAATGTTTTGTTATTACTATTTTATTGTTTTTGTTTATTTTGTTGATTTTTTCGTATAATTTTTGTAGTGTTTTACCAGCAGTCTATTCTGTATGTTTTAGACTTTTTAGAAATGTAGTGTAGATACAGAGTAAACTTAAGTGAAGTATCAGACTATAAAGATAAAACTTGATTTTGCAGATTCAGAAAATTAATATACGAGATTATAAATTTTACTTTCTTTGACAATTTCAACAGTTACTTATGATATTTGACAGATAAATGTTGCCATACTGAAAGGATGTGACTTAGTTCTTACCTGAGAAGTACTTGTAGATGTATGTATATGAAAGTTGATGTACTGGATGACAATCCACATACAGGCTGAGACTTGCTTGCACACACTCACACACAGAAGGCAGTTTCTCTCGTTACTGAATTAACTGATGGTTGATTGTTTGATGTTGTAGAGAAGAATGTCTTTTATATGCTTTTTTTCTGTTTTGCTAAACTGGTAGTAGTTGTGTGTCCTAACATCGTTGTTTTTTTTTTCTTCTTCAATGTAGTTGCCTCGTGTTGGTGGGGTTTTAATCTGATTTTTATTTTGGTTTTTGTTTTGTGCTTAGCCCGTTCATGTTTGAAAGAAATGCATGCGCTGAAGAGTTCAGTATATGATTTTTAAAACTTCATATTGTGACATTATGCATATTTTTGGTGTAGTATATTTTGCAGCACTGTGTGTATGAGATGCATTATGTGTATGCACCTGAATGTTCAACGCATTGTCATGATGGATATCTTACACTGTTGTGATGAAATGGTTATTGTGATAGCTTGTCTGCAACTTCCTGGTGTCACACATTAGTTTACATCTCTAGCAAATGTCGTAGGTATATTTCTTGTTGTTGATGTTTAAATGGAATATGTTATCACCGGGTAGTGGTAGCATTGTTGTTGGTAGCAGTCCCTGAGTTCTGATAGGTTGTTTCTATTTTCTGGGTTATTGGCCACTGTTTTATAAGCCGCATCAGCTACTGACTGCTTGTAGACTGAAGGTGCCTTATGAACTAGTTTTCTGGAGATTTTTCATAAGGGGATGTATCACAGCAGTCTTTCTGGGGTTACCAGCCTGACAGTAGTCTTATGGTGAAAATTTGTATCCTTGGTTGTAGAGTACTGTCATTCATCAGGCATGTTTTGTTTTAGATAAAATGCAGTGTAAACATATTTAAGCATATCGTCCCATGATTTTGGCTGTAAAACGTGTCACACATCAAAGTCTAATTCAGTATTGCCAGTTCATCTGCTCATTTATGCAGATCTGTTGATTTTGTACAACTGCTGACAATGTCCATCATCTTGGATTGAAAGTAGTAGGAAGCAGAAGGCCTGGCTTCCACATACAAACAGTTGTTGCAGTAGAAATTTGGGGGGTATAAGGAGCTTGGGCTCTTGCAGCACTTAAGTGCTTGCGTGGGACGTTCTCTCTCGTTGCTTCAACAGAATTGTACTAATACTAAGGTGGCCCGAGGCGCTGAAGTAGAAGACCTCCTGTCCACTGTCCCTAAATGGGAGTATTTCCGCTGGGACTATTATATAACTTCAACAAATTTGGGAAATCATCTTCTCTAAAAAAAGAAAAATTCCTGAGTATACTTTCATTTCCAGTAATGTGAAACTGTGCTCTGGAAACATTTGTTGACATATGTATTCCTTGCTGTGAGGAGATTTAAACAATCTAAAGACTTTTGATTTGGGCATTGGCAGTACACGGTTAATGATAATGAAAATGGCTTTCAGCGAATCATTCTGAATTTTTCTAACATTCAGGTGATGTGGCTTGTTTGACATTGTATCCAATAAACCAGAAAATCTAGTCATTTTCTGTAATAACGTTGCACATATTATTACATACGTATCACGTGAGTCATTCAAGTGTGTAGATCTATCTGTGTGTGGAGTATGGGTGACACCAGTGAAATAGCGGGCAGTAGATGTTGGTCATTGTGCGGAGATGCTGCCTTCCCTGTGCTCGGCCTTGGCATGGTGAATGTGAATGTGGGTGTGTGAATGTTGACAACCCTGTCCTCTCCCCCCTCCACCCCTATCTACCCCCCAGCTCACCAGCTAGTTGTCATCAGTACTACGGCCCTCCGCATATATTAAGACCATAAGCCCATGGTTACTTGAGGGTGAATTGTTTCTAGCCTGTAAACCGGATAGATCGAATGATCAGACTTACTTGTGGCAACTGGTACAGGCTCTGAATAGTCTGTCTCACATCCTGTAATGATCCAAAGAGAGGGGGAGAAGAGATATTGACTTGTTCAATCTCTTTCAGTTGATTTATAACAAGAAACGAAAAGGAGGTTGGGGGTGGGGGGGGGGATCTTGAAAAATGAGCTACACAATGTGTATCAAACGGTAACAAAATGTGTAATATGTATGATAAACTGCCCGTGTATTAAAATGGTACAAATTCAGGTTCATTGAATTAAAACAGTACCTTTGTGTAAAAAAATGGTGCATGTGATGTATCTGCTAATGATTCGAGGTGGCAGAAGTTTTTGGCCATTTTAACGTTCTCTCACATTTGCTATAGGTAGGACTGACAACTGCATGCTGCGCTTTTGATGTTCAACTGCAAATGAAAAAGGCGATTTAGTGTCTGTAGACAAAACAATGTCCATCCACAATTTCAAGAGATGGTGATGTTTTTCCTGCCTTTTCTACATGTTTTGAGTTGTAATGTTGACCATTTTCTTGTTAATTGTTGAAGTGTACTGTCTGTTGAACTGTTTGTGAAAGTATTACTTCTGACCATAGGAAATTATCACAGCTGTTCACATACCTATTTCATTTCTCTCATGTAAGTTTATACAAAGCTGTAATGGACATATGATTTTTTTTCACAAGTTTTTAGACATGTACGCTTTTAGCAAGAAATGTGTAGGACCCTCCATCACTCCCCCCCCCCCCCCCCCCTTTTTTGTTGTTGTTTTTTTTAAAAGAGAAAAAGAGTTTCATAGAAAATATGCAACAATGGTTATCATTTAATCGAAGATTACTCTTTTAAACACTTATAATTTAAGGTCTCTGTTCTGAAGGAATTGAAAGGTGGTGAACAACATTGAAAAAATGTCATACTCAAAGAGCCATATCACTAGTGAAAATTCTGTGTCTGATACATTTTGTTTTACCCCATGAAAAAGTTTCCACAGAATACTCCATTTCCTCAGGTTTTCTCCTCTGTTCTTCATCTGTAACAGAGAGATGAGAAAAACTCTCTTTTATCCCTGTTTTTCACCTACTCAGACATGGGAGATAATCTTTTCCTTCCCCTTTCTTCCTTCCCTCCTGCAGTGGTTTAATTTTTTAGAGGAAAAGCAGTTTGTTTCAACTTAGATTTCGTAAGTTATTGCGTGAGGTCACTTACATGATTTTATATTTGTCACTGTCTCCACCCACATTTTACACAGCAGTACTTTTCCATTTTAACTAGGCTGTCATACCTGATGTGATTGAATATATCATTTTCCAATTGTCTCCAGATGAGTAAGGAAATCGTTTTATGCTATTTGGTGTTGTGTTTATGGAAACCCAAACAGAGAGTATATATAGATTTGACAGGTTGACACAGGGTTTGACCGTGAAGATCATGCGTAGTTTAAACTCAGATCATTGAAATCTCTGTCCAGTGCAGTGTGATTTCAAATGTGTATGCCTAAAGGCTTTAACAATTTCAGGCATTTGACTATATTATTACATGTGAGAGTTCAGAATGACAGTGTTGGAATATGTAACATTCTAGAGTCATTTAGACTGACAGTCAAGAAGCAGGTTTAAACCCAATATCAGAAGATATTTTGATTCAAGCTAAAGCACATTTTAACCTTTGAATAAGATTTTTTTCCCTGTTGGAAATAATGAAGGAACGAACAATTTTCAACAGTTTTCTTTTCACTGAATTCTTGGAATATGTAAGTCATAGTAAGTGCATTGCTCTTTACACAGACACTATATTTTTAAAATTCTTTTTTAATATCTTGGGTTAAATGTGCAAACCATGAGCTGTAAAGTTGAAAATAGATTTGGAATGGCAAGCTAAAAATGCAGTCTTTACAAATGCTGACATTCTACAGCGAATTCAGGGCTAAGTGAGGTGGCTAGGCTTCATAAACCAACAGAATACCAACGATGTGTGACAGCAACTGTTATCAACATGTCTTTTTAGTCGTATTTCTTTATCAAGTCCTAGATTTGTTTGAAACGGAACAGAAAATGTACGTTTGTTCAGAAGTAGTTTCACAAAGAAGGATGGAAAATGTTGTGGTTTGAGCCTCTTTGGTTTCCTTTCTATTTGTGTTCATGTTATTTCCTGACGGAGAGAACATAGTCAGCCAGTATTTGCTGAACAAACCTGGCCCTTGGTGGTCGGTCAGTCTGATGATAGATGTTGTGTATTGCATGCTGCCTTTGACATTTTCACGGAGGTTGTCACAGTCATGGCTATGCACATGTTGTCTCAGGGAGAGCACTGACAGCTTGTGTAGTAAACTTCCATTCTTCATTTGTTCTTGTGTGGTTTTGTGAATTTTTGTTTGTTTTTTTGTTTGTTTTTTTGGTCTTAAAGTTTAGAAACTGGTCCTGTATTAATGGGTAGTGATTCATGAAGGACTTCACACATTGTCAGGCACAGTAATGACATTTTCTAAATATTTTTTTTGGTAAATTCAAAACATGTTAAAAAAAATGTTTTTAAATGTCTGTTCTCTATAAAACAAAACAAAAAATGGAAAAGGGGTTTTGCTGCAAGTCATAATAGTAGAACTAGATACTTCTTTCATGTGATGATAGTGTTGCAACTTTTAAAAAGCAAAGCACACTTTACAGTGTTCCCCCTATTTGTTTTGAGTTTTTAATTTTTCGCCCCATGCAGATCAGATTACTAGGAACAGACTTGACATTTCACAACAGAATAAAATCCTCACGGTGGGATTGCAGGCCATTTTATGTTGATACTGACACTGAGATAGAACCAAGGTTTGTTTAGCACGATGAACTGTGTACTACTGTCTGGTTTCTGTGTTTTTAGTTCCATTCTTTTAGAACTTACATAAGCATAGGCGGTTGTTTTTTTTGACACCTCATCTCTATCATCTTTCCACCATCAAAATCAGTCTGCAGACACTCTTAAGATACAGCAACTGTAAGAGAAGGATTAAGTCATAGTTTTTCAGTTTAAAAAAAAAAGTAAGGAAACCCATTATATTTGAAGATGCTAAATTTTTTAAAATATAGATGCTCCATGGTATTTTTTTAAAATGATGCTTAATAAAAGAGCGGGAAAATCCCCAGTGGAAAGTCCTCATAGTGGCTGTAGCAAGGTTCTGTCCTCCTCCTCCTCCTCCTCCTCCTCCTCCCCCCCCCCCCAAGTCCTGGTGAGTGAGTGCAGAGTGTGTATGACTGTCAGGGTGCTGGCGGGCCAGCCACAGGGGAGGCAACTCTTGGGCAAGAGGGAGGGGGCGCTCCCACCCCCCACCAACAACTACGAGAGATTCTGGGTCAGCAGACAAAGCTGCGGATGCAGCAGAAAGCTGCGCAGCAGCTGGGCACGGCCGGACACCCTCTCCACCAGCAGTGGTTACAGCAGCAGCAGCAGCAGCAGCAACAGCAGCAGCAGCAAGAGGCAGCGGCAGCAGCAGCAGCAGCGGCAGCAGCAGGTATGGGAGGACCCCCTGCTGGCTTGCCTCCATCCTCCATCATGCCTAGAATGCCAGGTGAGAAAGTCCTTGTGGTGTGTGTGTCTTGTTGTGTGTGTGTGTGTGTCTGTGTGTCTGTGTGTGTTTCCGTGTGTGTGTGTGTGTGTGTGTCTGTGTGAGTGAGTGTGTATGTGTATGTTTTTTTATATTTTATTTTATTATTTTTATATCAAGGATAACGGAATAAGCACTCATATACTTTTTTACATCCAGTCCCCGTGTGTAAGCATTTTTAGTAAATCGTGTCATCTGTTCCCACCAGCACACAATGGCCTACTCTTACAAAAAACGGAACAGGATTTAACATGTGCGCAAGATGTTCTGTGTGCGTTCGCACACGGGGCCTCAGTTTAAAGTCTCATCCGAAGGACTGTGGGGGAGAATGGAGTCAGCACTGATGTTTACTCCAGGAGAAAAATCCCTTTGACCGGGAGTCGAACCCGGGTCTTCAAATTGCCAGCGCAATGTTCTGACCACTAGGCTATCCCATCCCCAGTGTCTGTGTGTCTGTGTGTTTGTGTGTGTGTGGTGTTCTTCAGTTTTGTGTCTTTTCAGTATAAGGGAAACAAATACAGTTGCAGACATGAAAAGAACTTGTTTAAAAAGGTGGCGGTGCGCTCTCCCTGGGAGAGCACCCTGAATTTCACATGGAGAAATCTGCTGTCACTTTTAAAAGTGGTATACAGTACAATACAAGAGGGGTTTTTTTTTTTTTTTTGGTCCAGTTTAAGTGTTATTAGACAGTGAGGAAAGTAAGATCAGAGAAGGTGTTTGAGAGGACAGGATGGGGGAGACAGGGATATCATTGTTCATTAGAGTGGGGGGAAAAAAAGGATTCTGGGGGTGAGAAAATAGATGGAAAAAAAAAAACGGAACCCAGACAACCAGCCAGTGAACAGTGAAAGTATAGAAACATATCACTCTAAACAACTTTTAACTGAAGAACTAAGTTATTGAAGAAATGAAAAAACTGGGCTATAAATGAGTAATGCTGAAATATCAACTTGAACAACTTGACCTTACACCATTTCATTGAAATAATGTGCTGAATATTCCTTCTTTAAGAAGCTTTTTGGCAAGAAGGACCATAACTTCTCGTCAGGCCTATGCACACTTGCATTTGTGCATATAAAAGTTATTGCCATTATCATATCATCAGAAAATGTACATTCTTACGAAATTGTATTTTTTATCAAAACATATTTCCTGTTATATTTAAAAGATGTCATATGTCATGTGTGCCTATCCCATCACAAAGTTGTCTTAGACTATATCTTATCCAAACATGTTTCCTGTTATATTTGATAGGTGCGATATATCATGTGTGCCTATCCCATCACAAAGTTGTCTTAGATTATATTTTATCAAAACGTATTTCCTGTTATATCTATCAAAATAGATGCGATATGTCATGTGTGCCTATCCCATCACAAAGTTGTCTTAGGTAAATAAATAAATGAAACGTTTTACAGGGGCACTGCCAGTCTTCAGAGATGTCAGACCAGGGATGCCCCCAGAACGTATGCCCATGGAACATCGCATGGTGCGACCATCTCACCCCTCACACTTCCCTCATGGTAAGTTCAGTAACACCGCTTTGAGATCCATAGGTGTCCTTTGAGATCCATAGGTGTCCTTTGAGATCCATAGGTGTCCTTTGAGGTCCATAGGTGTCCTTTGAGGTCCATAGGTGTCTTTTGAGATCCATAGGTGTCCTTTGAGATCCATAGGTGTCCTTTGAGATCCATAGGTGTCCTTTGAGATCCATAGGTGTCCTTTGAGATCCATAGGTGTCTTTTGAGATCCATAGGTGTCCTTTGAGATCCATAGGTGTCTTTTGAGATCCATAGGTGTCCTTTGAGGGCCATATGTGTCCTTTGAGGGCCATAGGTGTCCTTTGAGGGCCATAGGTGTCCTTGCCTTTTTCCTTGTTCTACTGTCTTACTTTGACCTCAGTCTTTATTGTATAAAAAAAAAGAAGTGATTTGATTCTGTTTGCTTGAATTATTATGAATGTAGTTTGTATTGTTCTCTGAAGATGTTATCAAATCTCATTTTTAGCTACATTTATATGCTTTAAATTTCATATATCACCTATTGCAAAAGGTTTCAGTGCCCTGAAGCTAATGATGTAGTGTGTATGTGTGTGTGTCTGTGTGTCTGTGTGAAACTTGACAGACACAGGATAACTATTCTGCAGAGTTATTAACTTGTTTGTATTTTTGGATGTTGAAATGTTCATCATCCTTATTTTATGCTTTTTTTGTAACCACTTGAAGTGAACTTAGTGGAGTTGCTAAAATTGAATAAGGTAAAAGCCCTTTGTGGTTGTTGGGACAATAAACAGCACGAAACGAAGTGTTGGTGCAAGTTGTAAACTGCTGCAACTGCAGACAGGTTTGGTTTTTTTTTTTTTTTTTAATGTAAATGATTAATTTTCTTTCCTATCCTTATTGTGAACCTCATCATTTGTACATCTGGTGGTGATTGGGCTGTGTGTCCCTTAACGTCCAGAAGGAGCTGAAGGGTTCAATCCCGCATTCCCCCAGGGGACGCTGGGCCCGTGCGGTTCCCGGTGCCCCAGTCGATGGCGCAGCAACAGCAGCCCCCTGCAGGGATGGGGGGACTGCTCTCCCCTGGTCTGCCCCGACCTCCAGGAGACAGCTTCCAACAGGCTCCCAACAGGTGAACCCACCTGTCTGTCTGTCTCGTCTGTCTGTCTGTCTTTTCTTGTGTATCTGTCTCTCTGTCTCTGTCTCTCTCTCTTCTCTTCTCTCTCTCTCTCTTCTGTCTGTCTGTCTGTCTGTCTGTCTTCTTCTGTCTGTCTGTCTGTCTGTCTATCTACCTCTTATCTATCTATCTATCTATCTATCTATCTATCTATCTATCTATCTATCTTTATCTGTCTATCTATCTACCTGTCTGTCTGTCTGTCTGTCCTGTCTGTCTGTCTGTCTGTCTGTCTGTCTGTCTGTCTGTCTAGTCTATCTATCTTATCCATCTATCTGTCTATTGTCTGTCTGTCTGTCTGTCTGTCTGTCTGTCTGTCTGTCTGTCTTGTCTGTCTGTGTCTGATTGAGATGGGACAGGGTTGTCAAGGCTATTGTCAGTGTTTTGTAGACCTCTTATAGTCACCTCAGGTTTATCTGATTCGTTATTGGATTGTGTCTGTAGTAGTTGTGTGCCACCTTTCGTGTGTGTGTTGTGTGTGTGTTGTAGTAGTGGTGGTGGTGGTGGTGGTAGTAGTAGTAGTAGTAGTAGTAGTAGTAGTAGTAGTAGTAGTAGTAGTAGTAATGTGCCATCTTTTGTTGTGTGGTGTGTGTGTCTTGTGTCGTGTGTGTGTGTGTGTGTATTTTAAGTGCAAGGTATAGTCTTAACTGACACCCATGATGACAATTTGGCGCTTTTCTCAGTACCTGTTGAATTTTTTGTTGTTGCAACATTCACCGTGAGAGCAGCATTCCGAACAAAAGCTTATATATGAAAGTACAATGTGTCTTGGATTTTTGTGGCTTTTTTTTTTTTTTTTTTTTTTTTTACAAACTACTGACTTTTGTCTGTGTATTGTGTGTGTGTGTGTGTGTGTGTGTGTGTCACACAGGCTGTGGCCAACATGCTGCCAGGCCTGGGCCGTCCAGCAGACGACGAGGTTTTCCAGCAGCTGGAGAGCCAGCGAGCGGAACTCCTGGCCGACGCCACAGCCAAGGGGAGGGGGTGTGGGGGAGGGGGGAGAGGCACAGGACCGGGAGGAGGCGGTGGAGAGTGATGGGCTTCAGCTGCCTGTGGACAAGGACCTCAAACCCTCCATCTCCTCTGAGGACGACAAGCCTGAGGATGACGACCTGCTCAGTAGGTGTCACTTGGGAGATAGAGTGTTTCTGTGGAGTCAGTTTTCTTATATCTCATATGTGTGGCTGTGGATATAGTGTTTAGAACTGTGAAGTCAGTTTCTTGTATCTCGTATGTGTGGCTGTGGGTGTGTTTAGAAATGTGAGTCAGTTTCTTGTATCTGTATTGGTGTGATAGAGTGTTTCTGTGGAGTTTGTTCTTGTACCTGCTCAGTATGTGTGAATTAGGATATAGTGTTTCTGTGGAGTTTGTTCCGTGTACCTGCTCAGTATGTGTGTGTGTGTGTGTGTGTGTGTGTGTGTGTGTGTGTGTGTGTGTGTGTGTGTGTGTGTGTGTGTCCGTCGTGTTTGACGATGACCTCCAGAACAGCAGAGGAGGCAGCTGCTGTTTCGGAAACTGGGCAGAAATTTGATTATAGTGGAGATGCCTTGCCCACAGCACACACCCACTCTCTCGGCCAAGAGGGCATAAGGACAGTCAGCGTTGGAGATGTTCTCCAAAGGCCAACAAGCCCCCAGGGCTGACAGCACAATATAAGGACTGTGCAGGTCAAGCTTCCTAGTCAGAGTCTTAGTCGATTACTAAAGACTAAGCTGTAAAGTGGAATTCCATGAGTGGGAAAGCCACTGGTCATACAGCCTCTCACTTTGCTGTTGCTCCCAGTGTCAATGGTTTATGCATTTGTATTAAATACATTTTTGTCATCCATTCTTACCAGCACTCAGTAGTCTACTCTTCCAAAAGGTAGAACAGGTTTAAATGTGTGGCATGATGTCCTGCATGTGTTTTTACACAGGGCCTCTGTTTATAGTCTTATGTGGAGGACTTTTGATGTTAAACTCCAGGGGAAAATACCCTTGGATGGGCATCTCCGTGGTAGCCACATTCCAACTGCAGGGATAGAATGTACAAATGAAATCGAGTTCCCTGATGAATAATCAGCATGTTCTTTGGATCCACACAAGCTCACACCTTACACACTACTGCATGAACCTTCTCACTAAGAGAAATTTTTATGAAAGCAGAATGCAGAATTCCCAGCAAAAACAATTGTTGATATATAACTAAAATTTACATGATTCAACATAATTTTTTCATTTAGATCAATTTAAAGTTTGCGCCAGTGACTTCTTGTCACACAGACAGCATACAGTGCTTGTTCATCATCATTGTTTGACACAGGCGCTGATGGTACCTTCGATATCCTGAAGTATGCTGACCCTGAACTTGACCTGGACGACCCCAACCTCATAGAGTCACTTGACCTTATGGATGACCCCAAAGCGTCGTCAGGAGAGGGAGAAGGAGAAGACAAAAAAGACGATGTCGAGGACAAATCTGATGAGAAGAAGGCATTAGAAAGGTGAGAGTTTTTGATATTCCGTTTGAGCAAGGACCAGTTATGTATGTGTTGATCTTTTGAGTGGATCAGATTTGTCTGTCTGCCTTTTTGTAAAGCATAAAATCGCCCCAAAAAATGTCAGAGAGGGTACAGTGTGTGTGTGTGTGTGGTGCGTGCGTGCGTGCGTGCGTGCGTGTAAAGGAAAGATGTTTGAGTATGCTTGATGTGTGTCAAGGATGTGCACATATACAAGAAAAGGCTTTGAGAAAAACGAAAAACCAACCCAACAGCTTTCTTTCACGGTACTGAAATGTGTATGTGTGTGTGCATACTATTCACTATACTGAAATGTGTGTGTGTAGTAGTAGTAGTAGTAGTCTTCAGTTTAATGTCTTTCCACTTTATGTGTGTGTGTGTGTGTGTGCATAGTATTCACCATACTGAAATGTGTGTGTGTGCGTAGTATTCGCCATACTGAAATTGTGTGTGTGTGTGTGTGTGTGTGTGTGTGTGTGTGTGTGTGTGTGTGTGTGTGTGTGTGTGTGTGTGTGTGTACTATTCACCATACTGAAATGTGTGTGGTGTGTGTGTGTGTGTGCGTAGTATTCGCCATACTAAAATTTGTGTGTGTGTGTGTGTGTGTGTTGTGTGTGTGTGTGTGTGTGTGTGTGTGTGTGTGTGTACTATCACCATACTGAAATGTGTGTGTGTGTGTGTGTGCATACTATTCACCATTCTAAAATGTCTGTGCGCGTGCAGTGCGGTGGAAGGGGCAGTGAAGAGTGACGTGGAGGCAGATCTGGATGGCTCTGACGACAGCACCAAGATCAAAGACTTCCAGTCTCACTTTGTGGAGTTCAGTCAGCGCCGTCAGCATCAGATCGACACTGGAGACAACACTGCCACCACACAGACCGTGGAAGGGGAGAAAGATTTGGATTCGGATGACAAGTCGGATGTTAGTCACATCGCCGCTCTCTTACAGGTTGGTTGTGTGTGTGTGTGTGTGTGTGGGGTGTGTGTGTGTGTGTGTGTGTGTGTGTGTGTGTAGTGTGGTGTGTGTGTGTGTAAGTGTGTGTGTAAGTGTGTGTAAGTGTGTGTGTGTTTGTGAGTGTAAGTGTGTGTGTGGTTTTGTGTGTGTGGTATGGTGTGTTTGTGTGTGTGTGTGTGTGTGTGTGTGTGTGTGTGTGTGTGTGTGTGTGTGTGTGTGTATGATCCTCCATGTTAAAATGAGTCAGATTGCACCTGACCCATTTATCCGCTTAGAGTGATTAGGGGGGGGGGTCCAGGTTGTCAATTATGAGATTTCAGTTGATGATAGAACTATTAGCTTTCTTCTATCTTGTACTGAAGTATGATGTGTAGATTTGTTCCATTTTCTTTGAAAACGTGTTTAGAGACACCCAACCTCTCATTCTGACCCCCTTTTACTATGCAAAATTCATCAATTTATGTCACTTTTTGAAGTCACATTGTGGAAAGACACTAACTGACAGCACACTGGTATTCCACAGGGCACCAAACCCATCTCCACATTTCAGACACTAATTAACAGCACACTGGTATTGCACAGAGCACCAAACCTACCTCCACACTTCAGACAGTAACTAACTGACAGCACACTGGTATTCACAGGGCACCAAACCCATCTCCACATTTCAGACACTAATTAACAGCACACTGGTATTGCACAGAGCACCAAACCTACCTCCACATTTCAGACAGTAACTAACTGACAGCACACTGGTATTGCACAGGGCACCAAACCCATCTCCACACTTCAGACACTAACAGCACACTGGTATTGCACAGGGCACCAAACCCACCTCCACACTTCAAACACTAACTGACAGTATTCCACAGGGCACCAAACCCACCTCCACATTTCAGACACTAACTAACAGCACACTGGTATTGCACAGGGCACCAAACCCATCTCCACATTTCAGACACAAACTAACTGACAGCACACTGGTATTCCACAGGGCACCAAACCCACCTCCACACTTCAAACACTAACTGACAATATTCCACAGGGCACCAAACCCACCTCCACACTTCAAACACTAACTGACAATATTCCACAGGGCACCAAACCCACCTCCACATTTCAAACACTAACTGACAATATTCCACAGGGCACCAAACCCACCTCCACACTTCAGACACTAACTGACAATATTCCTCAGGGCACCAAACCCATCTCCACACTTAAAACACTAACTAACATCACACTGCTATTCCACAGGGCACCAAACCCATCTCCACGCGGCCAGGGCGAGGTCTGGACGAAGGGGGGAAGCTGGTGGACACTGCCGCCTCGCTGGTGTCGGGCACCATCCAGAGCATGCTGCAGCGCCCTCCCTTTGCCTCCCTGGCCACCCAGCAGGGGGCACAGCAATCCTCCCCCCAAGCCCCGGCCGTCCCCGGCCCCTCCGGCCTGCCCTCACCCAAAGTGTCGCACTCTCCCCGCAGCGGGCAGCCTTCGCCCCGCACCCCGGGTATCCAGTCCCCCTACAGCCAGATGATGGCTGGGCAGCATTCGGCGTCTCCTCACAGTCAACCTTTGACCCCCGGGGGTCAGATGTCCCCGTTCTCGCAGCACGGCTCGGGCCAGTCTCCGTTCAGCCCCACCATTCCATCCGCCCAGTCCCCGTTTGGGGTTGCCGCGGGGACCCGGTTTCGGCTCCGCAGTCCCCGTACGGGTTGCAGGGTCCTTCCCGCACCATGTCCCCATTCACCATGGCGGTCAGTGGGGGTCAGGTGGCTTCTTCCCAGACAGCTCCTCTGCAGCATTTACCTCCTCCACAGCCTCAGCCACAGCAACAGATGGTGAGTTGTCTGGCTTTAGTGTCTGTCTCTGTGTCTGTCTGTCTTCTGTCTGTCTGTCTGTCTGCTTTGTCTGTCTGTCTGTCTGTCTGTCTGTCTCTCTTCTTCTCTTCTCTCTCTCTCTCTCTCTCTCTCTCTCTCTCTCTCTCTCTCTCTTTTTTCTGCCTCATCTTCTGTGATGGTCTTGTTCTGTTTGGGATTGCCAAAGATCACCAAATGCTAGTGGCCATTTTTGGCCATTGTGGCTATGGTCAGATTGGCTGCTTTGGGGGGTGTGATACCCAGTGAAGGGTTAAAGTATTGAAATGAATGCAGAGTGCTGTAGAACTGTTGTCATGTCTCACAAACATACTTACATGGTAGCCCATTGAACGGAAATACACACTGAACATTTTTTTTCCAATTTTTTTTTTGGGGGGGGGGGGGGGGGGGGCATGTGTGTATGTTGGTGTATCAGTTGGTTGTGATTGGGTTGGATCTTTTCATAGTTTTTATTGAGCGTTTGATTTTGTATACGTGTGTTTTTTTCCTTCATTGTAATGCAGATGTGGACTGCATTCTACCATGTCTTTCAGCTGTCCGAGCCACCATCACTCCCACCAACCAGTACAACCAGGGCAGCTACAGCCAGCCCTTAGGGGCCTTGGGACCCCCTCCCCGCGGGGCCACCCTTACCCCCACCCCCAGCAGCATCCTGTACGGCCAGTCGGCAGTTACCCAGCATGCTCTCAGGCCCCAGGGACCCCGACCTTTCCCCCCCAGCCAGGAGTTGGGTGGGGAGGGTTCGGAGGCGGGTGAGCAGCAGCGGTTGAGTCACCCGCCCTTCAGCAGCAGATGATGTCCCAGGGCAGATTCCCCGGTGAGTCAGTGAGGGAGTGAGTCAGTCGTAGGGAGAGCAGTCAGGAGTCAGTGAGGGAGTCAGTGAGTTCAGGGGGCAGTGCTGAGGTAAGAGTGTTTTCTGTGTAAAATATTTCTATAGATTGCAGTATGGTAGTGTCTTCTTTTATGTGTTCCCTTTACGAGGTTGAGTATGTAGTGCCTGGTCTTGTTCAGTGTTAGTAACTCTGCAGGAGGTCTGTCTGCTTATTATATACTATATATAATCTCAAGAGCAGTTTGCCCTCCATACTTACTTACCCAGGCTTTGCGCTCTAAAGACTAGAGCGCAACTCCATTGTCTTCCGAGACTGATGGGTGCCTACTTCTTGATCTCAAGATGTTATGTTAAAGTTTTGTTTGTGGAATACAGTAAGGTTATACGGTGTAGTCAATTTACGTAATTTCGTTATGAGCGTAAAGCGAGATCAGATCTTGATTGCAGTGCAAGTATAAAGTTGTTAGGTCTTATGAGTGCGAGGGTAAATTGTCAACAGAATTATCTGAATTTTTAGGTAAAGATTGCGGTGTAGATCTGTACATACATCTGTAGATATATAAGTGTATTATATATATATATATATATAGAGAGATAGGAGAGAGAAGTTCAGAAAGATTCTTCAGTATGCATGTCTGAACCCTCTAACTTTACACATCATGTGCAGGGGCCACACCAGGAATGCGACACAACCTGCCCCCCACCTCCACCCACCCCAGTCTGCAGCACCAACTGACACAGGGGCCACGGGGCCCCTACCCCCCTCACCACCAGCTTCCCTCACCTGGTCTGCGTCCACCCGGGGTGGCAGGTGTTCGGGCCGTAGTGCCCACAACCACTGAACAGAAGACCTTGCTTGATGAGCTATTGAACAGGTGAGGTGGACATGCTAGGTATAAATACCTGTCACATTTTTTTTGTGGAAAAAATGTATTGCTGTAGTCAGCTTATAAAAAGTATACTTGAAGAAAAGAATGAATTTTATTGTTTTAACCAAAAAATGTATCATTTTTCTCGAAAAAGAGCAAAGACATGTCATTTAGAAATTGTTCAAAACATTAAATGTTTTCAGTAAAGAATAAAACTTACCTGTAAAAAAAAAAAAAACCAGCCCTGAATCTGTTACATATAAAATTTATCACTGCTGGGATTTACTCAGAATTAAAAAGGCAAGAAAAGAATCTGTTTGAGACGAAAACAGGGGAATGTGCATGTATGTATTTGTGTTTGTTATGCAAGGCATATAGCAGCCAAAGAAGGTACGAAGCATGCAGCTAAACTAGAATGTGATAATAGGTTTTTTTGTGACAGGAGAAGCAGGAGCAGAAGAAGCAGGCAGAACAGCAGGCCATGCTGCACAGACCTGGTCAGCCCCCTGAGACTGTCATGGTGCCCGGCCCTCGGCCTGGTAATCACATTTTTTTTTTTTATTTATTATTTAAAATTTTTTTTATTATTTAGTGATAATGGAATAAGCACTCATGCGCTTTTTTACATCCAGTCCTCTGTGTATTGCAGTTTTGTCAATCTTGTCATCTGTTTCCACTGGCACACAATGGCCTACTTTATCGAAACCTGTGGGATTAAAGTGTTCTTTTGCATTCGCACACTGGGCCTCTGTTTATATTCTCATCCAAAGGACTTTTAGGGAGAGTGGAGTCAGCACTGTTGTTTAAAATGCAGGGGAAAAATCCCCTTGAACGGGAATCAAACCCGGGTTATCAAATTGTGAGCGCAATGTTCTGACCACTAGGCTATCCCACAGCAGTCAGTTTCCCCCACTTTCAGCTCTTCTCTGCAGCAAATATTTTATCCCATCCTAGCCCAGATGGGGCCAGCTGATACTCCCTTTTTACCACTTTATGCAAAGAAATTTGGGGGGAAGGGGCGAGGTATTTACTTTTTGAAAAGGAAAAGTAGGACTTTGTCGGCAGTGTGTTACATAATTATCAGATGAGCACTAAAATTGTGGTTGGTTCTTGATATATCATCGGTCTTAAGAAGAGGCATGTTGGTTATGTAAGTGAATTACTTAAAATATATCTTTAAAAATTGTGATTTGACCTTTAGCTCTGTGGGTTACAGGTATGATGCCTTCACAGCTGCAAGGCATGTCTCCCCATGCTATGCCACCAAGGTGAGATTGTGTGTGCTTGTGAATGTGTGGCGGAGAGGTTGGTGTGAGTCCTGTGATGTCTAAGATGCTTTATATGTGCCTGATCTGTTTGATCTTTGTCAGTCTTTTCTTTTTTATTCCTTAGCTTTTTGTCATATGTTCTTACCAGCATGAATGGTCTGCTCGTCCAAAAGGCAGCACAGGTTTTAAAGAGTGCGCAAAATGTTCTGCATACGTTCACACACAGGACGTTGGTTTATAGTCTCATCTGAAGGACTTTCAGGGGAGTGGAGTCAGTGCTGTTAACTCCATAGGAAAAATCCCCTTGAATGGGCATCACAGTGGTAGCTTGAACCCAGGCTTGATCCTGAGTCATTGTCAATCATAAGCACTAGGCTCTGACCATAGGCTACCCTGCCCCCCTCCATCATTATAAAAGATTAACAGTGGAACAGCTTTGGAGTGTGGAAAGACTCGAAAGGAAAAACAAGACTTGTTCACCCTCAGAAGGTGATTTTACTTTCTGTTTTCTGTGTTTGAGACTGTTTTGATACAGTCGCTAAAGAAGTGCTGATTTATTATAGATTTTACTGGCTGTTGATTTAGTTTGCAAGAAACATAACTTATTTAAATTTCTTGTTTTTAGGACTGATGTGGGTTGTTTTTTGTTTTTTTTTTAAGCTCTTTAATTGATTGACAGGCTGTGGCAATACTTCTTTCATTTATCTTTATCTGATTTTATATTTATATTTTTTTCTATTCCATATATATATAATGAATTGCCCTGGTGTGTTGACTGTTAACTCTTGCATACAGATTCTCTGACACAACTGCCCTAGATTTTGCATTCCATCACAATCAGGTCAGGCACACATACTCTCTGGCCTTTTCCTCCTTCTAAGTACATACCAGCAGCTATGATTACTTCCAGACTCTCAACAGGTTTGTACTCTAGCCTGATAGAGCTTTGACATGTGTAGCAATTAGTGATGGTATAGCGTGATGGAAATCTACTTGTGTGTTATCAGCAAATCTGGTTTCAGATTCAGGGGGTGCAATTATTCAATCTGACAAATCAGTTCGGGATTCAGGGGGCAATTATTCAATCTGAATTAGCCGGGGCTGTAGATTATGTTGATTGCTTGTGTGTTGTATGGTCGATGCAAGTGCTTTGATTTGTTTCACAAGATATAAGCACTGTATAAATTACTTTTTAAATTTTTATCATTATTATCTTGGCTGTAAATGTCCGCACTGTTTTTGCCTGCAGGATGGGTGGACCAGAGGGAGGGTGGCCTGGACCCACCAGACCTGTAGGACCAGGAGACCTGGGGCCTGGGCAGCAGTTCCCCCCAGGGTTCGTCCCCCGCATGCCAGGTCAGCCCATGGGCGCCCACGGCCCCATGCCCCCCTTCCCTCCCCCTCCTGCCCAGGCAGGGCCCCCCATGCTGCCTCCCCCTCCACCGCAGCCTCCTGTGCCCGCACGTGAGTTGTTTTAGTTTTTTATTTTTTATTTTTGGGTGGTTTTTTTTTAGGATAATGGAATAAGTGCTTGTGTGGTTTTTTACATTTACATTTAGTCCTTGTGTGACAGTGCCTCTCATTTCAAAGGCAGTGCTTAGTCTTTCCAGTTTAAAAAACACAAGGGTCTGTTTCTTTGAACACGCCCAGTGATGTATTGAACATTACTGCCTGGTTTTTAGGGAAAAGCAGTCCAGTTCTCTTCTATCTCTTTTTCAATCCGGTCTGTGTTTTTTGCATTCGAGAAGTTGGAATGATGCTGACAAATGCTTAAATGCCAAGATGTGTGAAAATCATTGCTGAACACAAAGGTGCAGACTGATGAGTCTTGCAGGACAATTACCACCATCTCAGAAGAGAAGAACAAATCATAATTCTAAGACTCCACACTGGGCACAACAGACTAAATCACCATATGTCCACAAAGCTGAAACTTGCTCCTAAAAATTTTTTTAAAAAAACCCTTGCTCCTTCTCCCCTGTGTGTGTGCCTGTGGTAAAGAAAATCAGACATGCGAGCACATCCTTCAGAGATGTACACTATTCAGCAACCTGAGGAAAGAAAGTGGGGCTGACGAAAATAACCCTACAGACCAAGCTATACGGCCCATGAGAGGAGCTGGAAAGGACATGCCATTATTTTTCCCAGACACATCTCATAGTGTAAAGCGAACGAGAAAAGAAGGAGATGAATATAGAAAGGGAGATGCGGAATACAGACTGTGGTTTTTGCGGTGTTTCAGCGGAGCTTGCTCCCAGTGCGGAGTATGATCAGCAGGTGATGCAGTACGAGGACTGGCTGAACAAACAGACGCAATACCTGGAGATGCAGGTGAAAATGCTGGAACAGCAAATACAGAAACAGAAGCGGGCCAAGAAGACCATTCAGGCTCGACAGAGACAGGTCAGTGGATTTTTCTTCTTTTTTTTTTTTGTGAATTCTTCTTTTAGTTACGCTGAGCATTCATGACATTTTTTTGTTGACAGAAATTCTTCTGTTGTTTTGTTATGTATCTTTGAATTTGCTTTATGATTTTATTATTATTTTTTTAAATCAGTCTTGTAATAGACACTCTTATCACAGGTTAGGTATGATGGGATAGTAACTCTATAGTCACCATGTATAATATGTGTGATTACTGAGGGGTTAACCCTCCTGATGCCTTATGACGCAGTGCCTATATGACTCAGGGAACCGGTCAAAGAGAAGTAACTCAATAAGTTATAAACTCACCACCAAAAAGATAAAAATATTTTCTTTTTTTATGACCAACTGCATAAAAATGATGAAAATATCCAAAGACATCACTGCACCCAAAATGTTAATTGTTTTCTGTATATAGTAACTGGCACAGGAGAAAAAAATCTCAAAGTCAGTGAGCAGAGGATCAAAAAACACTTACCATTAATATTATGTCTGAAAATAAATTCTAGAAGCTGTAAAGGTTTGCCATGTGCTGATGTTCCCCCCCAAAAAAAACCAAAAAAAACAAACAAATTCACAGCAGCAAAACTACTCGACCAAATCTCTTGCCTATCAGAAGACTTTCCTGTCGCAATGCATTGTGGGATACGTGATTGTGGACGTGAAAGTTGTAGACCTACTACCAGCAGTTGATCTAGGTCAATCCAGTTGTTGGAAATGGAAGTGGGTCATAGTCAGTCCAGTTTGGGTAGGGTTGGGTAGAAAAGAGGTCATTCTTACATATATCAACTCTGTGGAAAAGGTCTTTAGGTAAGGCGGTTGACTAAACTGGTTTGTAGGAGCACTGTTTTACTGGGCAGGCGCGGAAGAATCAGCAGGAACTGAACCCCAAAGACGCCATGGAGTTGGAGCGTGTGGTCGGGGAGCAGTCGGAGCTTCAGAAACAGCTGGAAAACCAGAAAACAGTCACGGCAGCACCAAGTGGTCGTGCAGGACTACTTCAACAAGCAGAAGGTTAGTTACAGCCATGGGTAAGTGGTGTTGTGTGTGTGTGTGTGTGTGTGTGTGTTGTGTTTGTGTGTGTGTGTGTGTGTGTGTGTGTGTGTGTGTGTGTGTTGTGTGTTGTGTGTGTTGTGTGTGTTGTGTGGTGGTTGGTGGGTGGTGGTGTGTGTGTGTGTGTGTGGTGTGTGGGTGGGGGGTGGTGTGGTGTGTGTGTGTGTGTGTGTGTGATGTGTGTGTGTTGTGTGTGAGTGTGTGTGTGTGTGTGTGTGGTGTGTGCATTGTGTGTGTGTGTGTGTGTGTGTGTGTGGTGGTGTGTGTGTGTGTGTGTGTGGAGTTGTATGTGTGTGTGGTGTATTTGTGTGCGGTTGTTGTGTGTGTGTGTGGTTTTTATATTCTTTTATATCGAGGATAATGGAATAAGCATGTCCCCATGTTGCATGCAGTTTTGTAAATCTTGTCATCTGTTCCCACCGGCACACTAATTGCCTACTCTTATAAAAGCGAAACAGGATTTAACGTGTGTGCAAGCTGTTCAGCATGTGTTCGCACTCAGGGCCTTGGTTTATAGTCTCATCCGAAGGACTTTTGGGGAGGGTGAGTCAGCACTGATTAACTCCAGGGTGTGGTGTGTTGTGTGTGGCGCACTGCGCTTGCTGTGTGCGTGCGTAAGCATTTTTCAAAGAATGTGTTTGTGTTTGTCGTCTGTTTCTCTGTCAGAGATATTAAGATCATTGCTGAGTTTGCATTATAATTTACGTCCCATCATATGTCACTTAAAGCATACTGTCAAAGCAGCTATTGATGCTGTATATTAGTGAAAATGTATTGCGCTGCTTTTATGCACCTGAAAGGTCACGCCCAGTGCATCTTGACTTTGGTGGGGGAGAGAATTGTAATCGTTTTAAGTCTTTCTGTAAAAAAAAAGAAGAAGAATTAACCAAGAGGGCAGAAAGTAGATAAGGTGACAAGGGGGGAAAAAATGTAACAGGAAGAAAAGTAACCAAGCAGAAACAAAGAGAGGGATAGAAATGAGGGAATTCCTAATACAAAATTTCCAGAAGGCGGGGAAGCTGTTCCTGCTAACAAGCCTCTGACGTCCTCATGGGGGGAAGGCTGTTTTTAAAAAAAGCTGCAAAACTATTTGCCACAACAATCAACAAGTTATATGAAAGGTGCAGAAACGTTATTTGTTAACAAGCTGCAAAACTATTGCCACAACATCAACAAGTTATATGAAAGGTGCAGAAACATTTGAAAGCTGCAAAACTATTTGCCACACACAATCAACAAGTTATATGAAAGGTGCAGAAACGTTTATTTGTTAACAAGCTGCAAAACTATTTGCCACAACATCAACAAGTTATATGAAAGGTCAGAAACGTTTATTTGTTAACAAGCTGCAAAACTATTTGCCACAACAATCAACAAGTTATATGAAAAGTGCAGAAACGTTTATTTGTTTGAAAAAAGCTGCAAAACTATTTGCCACACCAGTCAACAAGTTATATGAAAGGTGCAGAAATGTTTATTTGTTTGAAAAAAGCTGCAAAACTGTTTGCCACAAAACAGTCAACAAGTTATATGAAAGGTGCAGAAATGTTTATTTGTTTGAAAAAAGCTGCAAAACTATTTGCCACACCAGTCAACAAGTTATATGAAAGGTGCAGAAACGTTTATTGTTTGAAAAAAGCTGCAAAACTATTTGCCACCAGTCAACAAGTTATATGAACAGGTCAGAAACGTTGTTTGAAAAAAGCTGCAGAACTTTGCCACAAACAGTCAACAAGTTATATGAAAGGTGCAGAACGTTTATTTGTTAGAAAAAAGCTGCAAAACTATTTGCCCCACAGTCAACAAGTTATATGAAAGGTCCAGAAACATTAGTTATGAAAAAGGCTGCAGAACTATTTGCCACAACAGTCAACAAGTTATATGAAAGGTGCAGAAACATTTGTTTGAAAAAAGCTGCAAACTATTTGCACAACAGTCAACAAGTTATATGAAAGGTGCAGAAATGTTTGTCCCAGGAACAGTTAACAAGTTATATGAAAGGTGCAGAAACGTTTGTCCCAGGAACAGTTAAGTTACATGAAAGGTGCAGAAATGTTTATTTGTTTGAAAAAGCTGCAAAACTATTTAGCCCAACAGTTAACAAGTTATATGAAAGGTGCAGAAACGTTTGTCCCAGGAACAGTTAAGTTATATGAAAGGTGCAGAAACGTTTGTCCCAGGAACAGTTAACAAGTTATATGAAAGGTGCAGAAACGTTTGTTTGCCACAACAGTCAACAAGTTATATGAAAGGTGCAGAAACGCTTGTCCCAGGAACAGTCAAGTTATATGAAAGGTGCAGAAGCGTTTGTCCCAGAACAGTTGACAAGTTATATGAAAGGTGCAGAAACGTTTGTCCCAGGAACAGTTAACAAGTTATATGAAAGGTGCAGGAACGTTTGTCCCAGGAACAGTTAACAAGTTATATGAAAGGTGCAGGAACGTTTGTCCCAGGAAAGTTAACAAGTTATAGGAAAGGTGCAGGGATGTTTGTCCCAGGAACAGTTAACAAGTTATATGAAAGGTGCAGGGATGTTTGTCCCAGGAACAGTTAACAAGTTATATGAAAGGTGCAGGAACGTTTGTCCCAG
>CM060338.1:30246539-30256539 GCA_030674155.1 Stramonita haemastoma | reverse complement strand
GTTGTCGTGGTGTGAAAGAGTTGTCGTGGTGTGGAAAGTTTGTCAATGGTGTGAAAGGTTGTCGGTGGTGTGAAAGAGTTGTCGGTGGTGTGAAAGAGTTGTCGGTGGTGTGAAAGAGTTGTCAGTGGTGTGAAAGAGTTGTCAGTGGTGTGAAAGAGCTGTCGGTGGTGTGAAAGAGGTGTCATTGGTGTGAAAGAGGTGTCAATGGTGTGAAAGAGGTGTCAGTGGTGTGAAAGAGTTGCATGCTTTTCCTGTGTTAGTCTAGTCTGCCTGATTTTTTTTCTTTGATGTGGTGTTTTTTTTTAATTTTAAATTTTAAAATATTTTTTTTAAAGAATAGTTTCAGTCATGTATCTATGGTGTGAAATGTGTATGGTCAAATCACATGAGATATATGCAAGTGGTTAGAGGGTTGCGTTTGTAATCTGACAGCACAGGTTTGAGCCACCCACTAAGCCCTGTTGAAAGGGATTTTTTCCTTGGAGTAGACATCAGTACCAACTCCACTTTTCCAGAAATTTTTCAGATAAGACTGTGAAGTAAGGTCTTGCATGTGAATGCAGGCAGAATGTCTTGTGCACACACTGAAACCCTTTTTTTTTTTTTGGAGAATAGGCCATTGCGTGCCTGTAGGAATAGATGACGAAATATCAAAACTGCAAGCACACTGGTGTCTATTTAGATGTCATCCTTGAAGGGAGACTGCAGTTACCTTCACTGTGGGTAAAAAGCGATGCATACACAAAATCTCACCTTTTGTATGCTTCGGAGCTCAAGCAGATGAATGAGAAAGAATCACATAACAGGCCAATTTGTTTGCTTTTTCTCTTAACATTAGATTGGAAATTTTAAAATACTTTTTGTTTATTTCCTTTATACATATATGTTTCCTCAAATGTTTTTTTTTACCAGAACCTTTTATCAGAGGTTTATCAAATACTTTTAGATTTTGAAGATAACTGATAAGAATTTTTTTTCCCCTTTGAAGTACATTTGAAGATAACTTACAAAGACATTTTCTTTTGTGATAAGTCTTGATGGTATCCCATAGAAACAATATCCCTTTTCCTTATTTTTCAATTGAGATCTGCTTTATATCACTGTAAAAAAAGTTTATCAGAGATCTCTCTCAACTCTCCCCAAAAGTCTTTCAGATGAGACTATAAACCGAGGCCCTGTGTGCGAACGCATACAGAACATCTTGCGCGCATGTTAAATCCTGTTCCGCTTTTCATAAGAGTAGGCCATTTGTGTGCTGGTGGGAACAGATGTACAAAATTGCATGCACATGGGTACTGGATGAAAAAAAAACCCAAAAACCACATTAGTGCTTATTTCATTATCCTCGATATAGAAGAATAAATAAATAAACATAAAATATTGTGTGGTGCAGGTTTCGGCCACCCAGGTATGCCACTGCCCCCTGGTGGCGGAGGGGACCTAGGAACAGCAACTCCGCAGCCTCCTCCCAAAGAAAAGCCGAAGAAGCGGAGGAAGAAGAAGAAGGTGGAGGAGACTGACAGCGCTCAGTCCAGCCCCTCCCTCCCTCCATGCCCAGTCAGACCATGCTGAGTAAGGGGATTTTCCTTGTCTTTGTCGTGGTGTTTGTTGTTGTTGTGTTTGTCATAATGGGTGCCCCCTCTCTCTCTTCTCTGTGTCTCTGTCTGTCTTGTCTGATCTGTCTCTCCCTCCTCTCTCTCTTTCTCTCTCTCTGTATCTGTTTGTGTTCTGTCTGTCTTCTCTTCTGTCTCTTCTCTCTCTGTCTCTCTCTCTCATGTCTCTTCTGTCTGTCTGTCTGTCTGTCTGTCTGTCTCTCTGTCTGTCTGTCTGTCTTTCTCTCTCTCTCCTCTCTCTCTCTCTCTCTCTCTCTCTCTCTCTCTCTCTCTCTCTCTCTCTCTCTCTGTGTTCCCCCCCTCTCTGTTGACCACATGTGGAACAGCAAAACAAGAGACAGAACTTTTGTTTGTTTGTTTATTGCACAGGGTTCAGGATCCTTGAACATTAACAGAAGACAACTAGGGCCACAGAGCAACCAGGGCCATGGAATCAGAGGCAATTTTTTCCATTGCGTGATGACTGATGAGAATGAGGAGGGTGTAATGCTGCTGCTTTGGAAGTACATGTGCTTAGAGACTACTTGACAGGGGGGGGGAAAAAAGACTACTGACAGGGCTTTTACTCTACGCTTGCTATCATAAGATATCCCGGCATCAACTGGGCCTGAGAGCTACAGACACCTGCAGTGTTGATCGGGTAATTTGAGCAACAGTCTCAAACTCGCATCCATAAAGTGGATGAAGCTCGACTGTGTGGTCCCTGTCTTCCCACTGAGCCTAGAATACACTCACTATGGGTGGGAGCTGGCTAAAGTCCAAAAAATCCCTATGACGTGATTCGAACCTGCGACCTTTCAGTCTGAAATCCAAGGCGCTAACCACTGCGCCATGGCAGCTGGTATCTACTCTGAAGTTTGGAATGTGGTGGCTAAGGCCAGCAGAGTTAAAAGCTCAAGAGAAGACCAGGCACTGCTCATCCCACCTGGTAACAGAATGCAGAGAAGAGAAGAGAAAAGAACGTACTACCAACACACCACACTAATTTTTTTTTTGTAGAAAATGTAGCCATAACATATACTGAAAAGTTGTCTGAAAACTGAAGAGGAACCCCACTAAGGAATGCTGGGTGTCTATGTGCAGGCACAAATGCACAACAGACTGACAGCAGGCCTGCCACCACCACAGCAAGCCTGCCTAAACCACCCGAGTTCCCCATCAAGCCACAGTCAGAAACCGACCGCCGCATCCTGGAAATTCTCAGCAACACCCGAGCATTGGCCAACAAGGAAGGGGCCCAACCGCCCGCTAAAGGCGGAAGCAGCAAGGCGCTCGCTCCAAAAGCCCTGCAGCCGCCACAAGCTCAGGGAACAAATCAATGCCGGAGAAGACTGGAGAAGGGGAAATGTCCAGCGAATCCTCGGAGACGGAAGCAAACCTGGAGGCCCGCCAGGACTGAGACCTACAGACACGGGGCTGGGAGGGGTCATGACCTCCCTGTCTCAGCCTGCAGCCCCCAGCGCCAGCGTGCAGACCATCACCTCCATGGCAGGGAACCTAGGGGGGGAGGGAGTGCCCACAGGGCTGAACTTCCCCCGCGCCTACCCACATTCCTCCCGGCCCCCCACCCTGGGTTCCCCCCGCAAGGCATTCACCCGCCCGGCCCCGGCCACCCCATGATGTCTGTGAGTGGAGGACAGCCCCCCCCGCACGGCATGCCCCCCACCTCTGTGGCCCTGCCCCGAGGACCCCGCCCTGGCATGCCTCTCCACCCGGGGCACCCCCACGGCTTGCCACCCCGGGGTGGCCCCTTCCACCGCCTGCCCCCTCACTCCTTGCAGCAGCTGCATGAGGCAGGACGTCTGCCGCCTCAGCACCTATGCGTTTCCCACCCGGGATGGCCATGGCTCAGCAGCACCCGGGTATGGTCCGGCCCGCTCCTCCACCCATGCCTCCCTCCCAAGAGAGGCCTCATCTGGAAATTCCCCATACCTCCGGCGTTCCTCCTCCTGTTCCCCCAACCCCTGTGCTTCGTCCTGCCAGACCTGAAGAAACTGCCGCATCCCAGACTGTACCCCCTGTGACTCAACCATCAGTGGCCGGAGACACTGCAGGTCCATCCACATCGACATCATCATCGTCGTCACAGTCCCCGCCCCAACCCCCACCATCATCCTCAGCAGCGCCTGCAAGTTCTGCGTCTGCTGCACCTGCTGCTGAGACAGCGCCATCTTCTTCAGCAGCAGGGGGTAACTCTGTGAAGCCAGCTGCTGGAGAAGACAAGCAGGGCTCTGGATCTGGGACTGCTTCAGAGCCTGCTGCTCCTCAAGAATCTCAGAAAACATCGGACGATGCAGCACAGCGTGCAGCTGACAGTGAACAAGAAAAACCAGCTAAAGTGTGTGATGATGGAATTCACTGTGGGACAGACGATGAAGGGGAAACATCCAAGAAGAAAGTGTGTGATGATGGAATTCACTGTGGGACAGATGATGAGGGGAAACATCCAAGAAGAAAGTGTGTGATGATGGAATTCACTGTGGGACAGATGATGAAGGGGAAACATCCAAGAAGAAAGTGTGTGATGATGGAATTCACTGTGGGACAGATGATGAAGGGGAAACATCCAAGAAGAAAGTGTGTGATGATGGAATTCACTGTGGGACAGATGATGATGAGGAAAAACCCAAAAGAAAGTGTGTGATGATGGAATTCACTGTGGAACAGATGATGAAGAAGACAAACCCAAAAAGAAAGTGTGTGAGGATGGAATTCACTGTGGAACAGACGATGAGGAGGAAAACCCCTAAAGAAAGTATGTGAGGATGGAATTCACTGTGGAACAGATGATGAGGAGGAAAAACCCAAAAAGAAAGTGTGTGAGGATGGAATTCACTGTGGGACAGATGATGAGGGGAAACATCCAAGAAGAAAGTGTGTGAGGATGGAATTCACTGTGGGACAGATGATGAAGAAGACAAACCCAAAAAGAAAGTGTGTGATGATGGAATTCACTGTGGGACAGATGATGAAGAAGACAAACCCCCAAAGAAAGTGTGTGATGATGGAATTCACTGTGGAACAGATGATGAGGAGGAAAACCCAAAAAGAAAGTGTGTGATGATGGAATTCACTGTGGAACAGACGATGAGGAGGAAAAACCCAAAAAGAAAGTGTGTGATGATGGAATTCACTGTGGAACAGATGATGAAGAAGACAAACCCCAAAAGAAAGTGTGTGAGGATGGAATTCACTGTGGGACAGATGATGAGGAGGAAGATAAACCCCAAAAGAAAGTGTGTGAGGATGGAATTCACTGTGGGACAGATGATGAAGAAGACAAACCCAAAAAGAAAGTGTGTGATGATGGAATTCACTGTGGGACAGATGATGAAGAAGATAAACCCCTAAAAAAGTGTGTGATGATGGAATTCACTGTGGAACAGATGTGAGGAAGATAAACCCAAAAAGAAAGTGTGTGATGATGGAATTCACTGTGGGACAGATGATGAAGAAGATAAACCCAAAAAGAAAGTGTGTGATGATGGAATTCACTGTGGAACAGACGATGAGGAGAAAAACCCAAAAAGAAAGTGTGTGAGGATGGAATTCACTGTGGGACAGATGATGAAGAAGAAAAACCCAAAAAGAAAGTGTGTGTGATGGATGGAATTCACTGTGGGACAGATGATGAGGGGAAAACATCCAAGAAGAAAGTGTGTGAGGATGGAATTCACTGTGGGACAGATGATGAAGAAGAAAAACCCAAAAAGAAAGTGTGTGGAATGGAATTCACTGTGGGACAGATGATGAGGGGGAAACATCCAAGAAGAAAGTGTGTGAGGATGGAATTCACTGTGGGACAGATGATGAAGAAGAAAAACCCAAAAAGAAAGTGTGTGAGGATGGAATTCACTGTGGGACAGACGATGAGGAGGAAACGTCCACTCAGGTAAAGACTGAAACATCAAAGAAGACAGTCTGTGAGGATGGAAATCATTGCGGCACAGATGATGAAGGTGAAACAGGCTCAAAGACAACAGCAGAAGCTACTCCAAAGACAGTGTGTTCTGACGGGATTCATTGCGGCACCGATGATGAAGAGGAAGCTGAGAAAGGTAAAGGTGGTTCACAGGCAGAGGTTCCCAGTGCAGGAGCGGCAAGCACTTCTGCTCCTCAGGCAGAAACTGCAGCAGCTGCCTCCCCAGGACCCACTGTGACTGCCAGCTCTGACAGCAAAGAGGAAGGTGTGAAATCATCCACAGTGGTGGTTGTACCCTCTGTGTCAACAAACCAGACTGTTACCAGCGAAACAACAAAACAGTCCCAGGAAGAAGGCAGCTCCTCTCCTAGCTTGGGTGCCGATGGCCAGAACCAGGGTGATGTGCCCCCTCAGGCCCCTCCTCCTCCCCCTCTGCAGGAACTGGCGGACAGGAGGTTTTGCCTGCAGGGGAGAAAGCCGTGGAGTCTGTTGAGCCCACTGCAACACCACCACCATCGGCAGAAACTGCAGCTGTAGAGGAATCTGTGTTGGCGGTTGGCGTCACTACCGCTCCCACATCCAGTGCTGCTGTAACCGTGACTGTGGCTACAGCTGCTAGTGAATCGCAGGATCTGGTCCCAGCATCAGATTCAGGGAAAGCGGAGCCTATGGAGACAGAACCCCCAGCTACAGTACAAGACAGTGGCACAGAGTCAGAGACCGTGAGTGTGCCTCCAACTGCTGTGTCTACACCAGCTGAGAGTGCCCTGCCAGCACGCTCTTCTCCACCGTCTACAGCCAGTGCATTGTCAGGACCTGTGAAGTCTGGGGCGGCGACAGTGGAGCAAAGTGCAGCGCAGTCATCACCGCCAACCCAAACCTCACCCACCTCAGCGACTCCACATCCCACAGGGGACAGCAGTGGCGGGGCTGGACAGAGCGCTGTTCCCACAGCTGGGGCACAAGCGGTGTCCATGCCAGTCACAGCTCCAGTCACAGAGGCAGCGTCCACAAACCAGGAGGTCCATGTTAGCAGCACTGTGGCGGCTGTTTCTGCTTCTGCAGCAGTCTCCACTGACTCGGGGGGGCTCCCTACTTCTGTAACTGTGACGTCCTCTGCCGTAACCAGCGCTACTGTGGGGGCTTCTCCTCCAGTGTCCACTGTGGAGCCGTCTTCATCTCCTGTGTCTGGGTCATTGTCAACTTCTGGTTCAGCGCCTTGTTCTGTGTCTGCCCCTGCTACAGCCATTGCAGGACCTTCTCCCTCCTCCTCCTCTGTAGGAACTGGTTCTCTGACAACAGAAAGCTCTCTGTCACAGTCCTCTGAAGGCTCCATGTCTGTGTCCACTGAGGGATCAGTGCCAACATCTGCAGGCACTGTGGACAGTAGCAGTGCACAGTCCAGCACTGCAGAACCTGAGACTGCGGCTTCAAGCAGTAGTGCTTCACCAACCCAAGGTGGAGGAGGTGTGGTCAGTTCTGTGCCATCTGTTACAGAAATATCGGCCACAGTGAAGCCTGCTGTTTGTGAAGCAGGAACTTCTGTCATGGGGCCTGTGTCTGTGACGAGTGCCATAGCAGCATCAACCAGTGTCGGTACACTCACTTCTGTACCAGGTGCTTCATTCCAACGCACAACACAGTTCAACCCTAGCCAGCCTATGACTGTGACCATTTCTCCTTCAGTTGCAGCGAATGCCACGCCAAGCAGCAGTGCAACAATGCCTCAGAGCGTGGCTAGTTCTTCTGCACCTTCTACACACCAGCCAGTCAGTGAGGGAACTGTGTCTGCTCCCCATCCACCTGCAGACAGAGAAAAAGGTCCTCTAGCCACTCCCGCCTCCCTGCCCTCATCAGACGTAAAGACTCCACCCAGTGTGTCAGGGCCAGCAGCCCAGGTGAGCAGCGTGGCCACTGTGGTGTCCTCGGTGTCGACCAGCACAGAACCGCTGCCTTCTGTCAGCATGACGACAACGAAGTCCCCCACGTCTGCCCCTCACTCACGCCCACCTGCCCCCCCTGTCCATGAGCAGCTCCCTGCACTACCCCTCTGACCACCCCCTGGCTGGTCAGCCTCGCCCTCCCCTGGACATGCTGGCTCATGTCTCCCACTCCGCTCTCTCCTCTGCAGGCACCTCCATCCCCACGTCTCTGCCCTCCTCCACCCAGCCATCCCCTCCCACACCTGGGGCCCAGCTCAGTCCAGACGTGATGCGGGCAGGATTGCAGCACCATGGGGCTCCACCCATGTCTCCCCATCTGCATCACGGAATGTCCGCGGCACCCACCCCACCTACGCAGCACAGCCCCACTCTTGCCGGGGAGGGGGGCTACATGCCTCGCCACATGTTTCCCGGGGCAGCCATGGCCGCCCGGTTCCGGGGCATGGCTCCCCCTGTGGATTTTCCTCAGGGTCGCGGCATGATGTCGCCCCCGGCCATGTCTCCGACGTCACCGTCCCAGCGCGGCCAGCGACCGCAGTTCCCCCCCTACCACAACCCTGACATGATGCACCCCGGCATGCCTCCACGCTCCATGGGACACCGCCCCATGCTGCCTCCAGACGTGATGAACAAGTCGCCTAACGCGGACTCCCACATGGGTCTGATGCCGCCCCACATGCAGGGCTACAACCACCCCCCTCCCCACAGTCAGGCGTTGATGAACAGACCCCCTTACAACATCCACCCGCCCCATTCCTCAGGGGGGGTGGACTTTCCTCCCTGGCACATGAGCATGGCCAATTTCCGCGGGCACAGCAGGATGCCGGCTGGTGGGCCTCAGTCCGCCCCCCACTCCCCCTCCCCTACCTCACCTCTCCGTCTGCAGAACGTGGGCCCAGGCTTCCCAAGGATCCTCGCATGATGAGTCCGGAGTCCCCTCACATGATGAACCAGGGGGACTCGTGCATGGCCTCCAACCTGCGCATGTTTGCCGAGCAGCAGCGCATGGGGCTGATGCGGCCGAGGCATCCCATGATCCCCCCTGGCTCCCCGGCTGCGGGGTTTCCGCCTCACCAGCGTCTGCCACAGCCCCGCCACCCCATGTTTCCTGAGGAGGGGATGGACCCCTTCCACCCTCACCCCCACCCCCCCCACCCTGCCTCCACCCCCTCCTCCAGCATGACGGAGGCTGCCCACATAGCGGCCATTTCTCAAGCCTTGTCCCCGCTAGGGCAGGGGGCACCCAGACCCCCTTTCCCCGAAGCCGTGTCTCTGGCTCCCACCTCCAGCATGGCCCCGATGATGAGCAATGCAGGGACCGCCATCAATGCAGGGGCCTTGGACTCGGCCCTGAAAGGCCTGGACATTGCCGTCAACCAGCCAGGGATGCCTGGTGGCATCATGACCAAGACAGAGCCTGGGACAGAGTCTCCCGATATGGGTGAGTCGGGGCAACTGGCTTCTGACGAAGGATGAATGCTCTAGTTTTTTTGTGTTTTTTTTTAATGCTCTAGAGTTCACACATCACACTGTCTCTTGAAAAGAATTTTTATTAATATTGCCAATGAAAACTGAAGATTCGCAGTGTTCATGCAAGCTTTTTAAATGAAAGAGACGCAAGAACAAAGTGGTTAAGACTGTCTGACTTCAGTGCCTTGGGACCATGAAGTCATATGTTCTAATCACAACAGCGGTGTCTGGTGAATTGAGGGTGAGGATTTTTATGATCACCCAAGTCAACTGAAAGTGCAGACCTGCTAGTGCTTTAATTCCCCTCATGTATATACACATGCATAAGATAAAATATTCTTGTTAAAGGTCCTGTAATTTAGGTCAGTGTCTTGTGGGTTGCAGAAGCACAAACATTCTTAGCATGCATTGTGTACAAAAAAGTGAGCTGCTCAGAAGTCGGACTGTGTCAGTTGAGGCCAGTGGGCAAACCTCAAGCAGAGTGACAAGCACAGGAGAAAGCCAGGCACTGTGCATCCCACCCTGTGAGGGAACACAGGGAAGAGAAGACAAAATAATAAAGGCTGTAATGATTTGCACAAAATGGTTTGAGAGATCTCTTTTTTTTTGGATTTTTTGTTTTTGTTTCATTTTTGTTTGGTTGTTTACTTTTGCAGTACAAACTTCTAAAGCAATTTTGTTTGTTGAAAAGTACAAATAAAATCCTTCAGAAAATTTTTTTACGAAACATAATTGTATTGAAAAGCAATGATCAGAATAATTCTGTTTGTCCAAAGTGGTGTGTGTGTGTGTGTGTGATCTTGGGTATAATGTGTGTAGATCTATAAGCTGAACATAGTTGTTTCTGAAGCAGTGTGATTGGTGGGATGCCTACTGTGCTCAGTACACAAAGGAGGGAAAGGAGTGAGTCAATGATCAGGATAATTCTGTTTGTCCAAAGTGGTGTGTGTGTGTGTGTGTGTGTGTGTGTGTGTGTGTGTGTGTGAGTGAGCTGGGATATGATCTATAAGCTAAACTGGTTATAAACTGTGCCCAGTGCACAAAAGAGGGAA
>CM060338.1:30238234-30246439 GCA_030674155.1 Stramonita haemastoma | reverse complement strand
ACACCGTCCCCAAAGTTGGAGTGCGGCCACCTAATTGGGGAGGGGGAAGAAAAATGTCACAAATGTAAAAAATCTCACCATTAGTGAACCTTGAAGCTCTAGCTGAGGAACAACAACAACAACAACAACAACAACAACAACAACAACAACAACAACAACAAGAGATAATCCCAGAGGAAAAGATTTCTGTGAAAGTAAATTATGAACAGTTAAGAAAAAAAAATCACACCAAGAATGAAAAGAAGCCAATAATGGAAACAGATGAACTACATGCAAAGTGTCGTGTGTTTGTTGTTGTTTTTTTAATGAATTGTTGATGTAATTAGGTTTTTCATCAGAAAGTTCTGTTGGTATGTTTTGGGGATAGTGACTGAAGGATTTTGTCATTGATTAAACCTCTGCACATGACTTTCTATTTTCCTAACCATGTACATACATCATCTTGCACCTCCTACATCATGAAATGTTTCACATAAGATTACATTCATTGTACAGATCTGAGATCCAAGTTGCTTGGCCTAAAGTTACTGTATAAAACAAGTATTGAGACTTGTGATCATGAGGCTTAAAAGTGCACTGTACATAGCTAGACATTTTTTTTCATGGGGTAATATCAGTTCGTGTGCAGCTGTGCACTTAGGTGGTATTTCGTTTTGGTTCTTTGTTTTTCATTTCTATGTTTTGTGTATGTGGGTTGAAGCTTGTTGACAGCTCTGTCATCTTCTTTCATTTTCTTAAAACTGCCTCCCTACCATGCACTTTTGAAGCAATCTCCTATGGAAAATAGGAATGAGGAATATAATCTGTTCCTTGATAATTTTTGCCCTATATTTCTTTGTAAGTCAGGTGTTGTATACTTTGCTTCAGAAAGTAGCTATAGGACTACATTGAAGGATGCAGTATTGTACACGTACGCAAGCGAAAGGCCACTGAGATGAACATGGACTAGGAGGAGAGAGCTGGTAGGTAGATAGATAGGAGCTGTAGCAGCAGGCTGTGCAGAAACAGACCAATTCATTCCATTCAGCCTCACTTTTCTTCTCACCATCGCCGTCAGGTTTTCTGGGTTTGAAGTCGCCAACATCTTGAGCGACTGTGTAGACTAGCTGTAGTGATCATTCCATCATCTCTTCATAATTATTTTTAGGTTGGATGGGCTTTGAACCGTGGTGAAACTTTTGTTTTGTTCATGTTCTCATTTCTCTGCTCAGTGCGTACACAACTGCTGAACTGCATCTTTGGCCTCGGAACATCGTGGTAGTTCATTTGATAGTGCATCAGATTATTTGTTAGAACTGTACTTGTACCATGGCACAAATAACATCCTTGTTGCGCATTTAGATTTCATGGTAAGCTGGTGTATGGAAAGTACTTCTTTTTCTTAAAGACCTGCATTGCTTGTTGGAAATAAGAATGCATTGCTTGTTGGAAATAAGTATCTTACTAGTCCACATCTTGAAGAAGAGGCGATTGCTTGTAACAATGGGATTTCTGTCATTGGCTTTGTGGAAAATTGAATATCGTTTTTAGCAGAAAGACTCGCTTGTTGTTGTCAGTGGATGCTGGGCTGGATGGTTTGAGGTCAGAAGCGGATTCAAACACGAGCAGCATACAGTTGTGTCCACAGCTGTTTTCCTATTGGCTCCCAGCCCTGACCAATCCCTGCCCTGTCTGTATCCAGCATTGCCTTCTGTTGCACTGTTCAGTTGTGTGGTGTAGTGTGGTGTGGTGTGGTGTGGTGTGGTGTCCTGCCTGTGGCGTTGTTGTGGAGTGTGCCGTCTAGAGTTGTGGGCATCACCTTTTAGGGGTCACTCACTCACTCACTGTGTCTTTGTGGTTTTAACTGTAGTTTTGACTGTAGATAGGATCCATGAAATACGCACGGAGGGCCTTGAAGACGTGATACCTATTGGACTGTACAGACATTGACTTGATCGATATTACCTCATTACTTCATTGTGGTCAACTAGCAAGGATTGACGAAAAAAAAAAGTTTTATTCCAGATTCTGCAGCACTCACTTGATTCTAGATCATCTTGTTCCATTGGAAAGTAAAGTGTCATGTCATGTCATGTCATGTCATGTCATGCAGCAGTGACAGGTATGCATGTTCCCCGGTCCCCTCCCTCCCCCCCCACCTCACCCCCCCTGCCTTTTATTCCCTGGAGGGTTAAGGACGCGTGTATGTTTTTTATACACTGTCCATTGTTGTGTCCAATTTTCTTTCTTTCCAACTAGCTCACTTCTCTTCTCTCCATTGTCAGATCATTTCTCAAGGTTTTTTGTTTTGGGGGTTGTTGTTTTTTTATTTTTTATTTTTTTTTTTTACTCAAAATCTACTTCTCCAAATGCTTGATTGAACTGAAGAAAAATAATAAATCTTTGATTACATTTTACTCCTGTCTCTTTTGTCGTGTTCTGTTGCACATGAATGAGATTTGAGTTGTGAACAGTGTGTTTTTGTGCTTGTGATATGGCTGTTTTTGTGCAAGAGGTAATCGTAAGAGTTGTGTACATGTGTGTGAATGCTTTCTTGCATTTTTCTAAAGAAAATCAGATGGTACCCAAAGCTTCACTCAATTTTGGCACAGCTACTCCTCAAGTTATCATCTTTACTGTCACTACAAAATTGCAATGGTCTACCAAAATTTTGCAGGAAGTACTGCATCACCACTTTTTTTTTTTTTTTAACACAAAACATTCGTGGTTTTTTTTTTTCCAGTCTTGTGAACACACCTATCATTCATAAAATACTAGAAAACAGCTGTTTTTTTAAATTATAAATGATAACAAATATTTTTTTTAAATTGAATTTAAAAAAAGAATAGATGAAATATATTTTAAAAAAGAATAGATAAAATAAAAATGAATTAAAAAAAAGAGAAGAAAACAGCTGTTTTGAGAAGTGTTGATCAGCTTTAGCTTGACTTGTGATAATATAGTTTAAAAGTCTTTTTAACAAAAAAATAATTGTGTCGTTCAAAAATGTGTCAATCTATTGTCTGTCAGAATTTGGCTGGTGATAAAATTATACTGAAGAGCAGATCAAGATGACAGGAGTATGTAAGCAATGCATTTCATCACAAACAAAACTACAGCAGGCATGAAACTGTATTCTACAGCTTGAACGGTAAAGCATGCTGTATGCGTTGAGTCATTCTACTTTTTTTTTTTTTTTTTTTTTTTAAGTCATTGTACTTTTAATAACAGTATTATAGAACATGAGTCCTCTATGGTGAACTTGCCTCCGGCAAGAGAAGCATTGGCCGCCCCCAACTGCACTACAAAGACGTCTGTAAGCGTGACATGAAAGCCCTGGACGTCAACCTAGAGAACTGGGAGGAGGTAGCGGCTGACCGCAGCAAATGGCGCAGTGTTCTCCACAAACAGCTGGAGTGTGGTGAAGAAAAGATCCACACCGCAGCAAACGAAAAGAGAGCCAAGCGGAAGGCATGTGCTCCAGCCACCTCAACAAGCCACATCTGCATCAGATGCAACAGAGACTGCCACTCCCGCATCGGACTGACCAGCCACAGCTGGCGTTGTCGCTGAACAAATGACCTGTCTTTTGGCACTAATTCCATAGTTGACACCGACTGACGGAGGCCCATCTATCTATCTATATCTATAGAACATGATACTTTTCATAGTCCATGATGGTGCGCTGTGCAACAGGACCTACAACAGTTATTATCATTCATTTGACCGATGCTAAAAAAAAAAGAAAAGAATTGTGTTCTTCAAAAATGTGTCTTGATCTATCGTCTGTTAGAATTTGGCTGGTGAGTAAAATTATACTGAAGAGCAGATCAAGATGACAGGAGTATGTAAGCAATGCATCACAAACAAAATGACAGCTGGCATGAAACTATATTCTACAGCTTCAGTGGTAAAGCATGCCGTATGCGTTTAGTCATTCTACTTTTTTTTTTTTTAAAGTCATTGTACTTTCAATAATAGTATTATAGAACATGATACTTTTCATAGTCTATGATGGTGCACTGTACAACAAGACCTACAACAGTTATATCATTCATTTGACCGATGCTATAGCCGAGTGGTCAAGACTGTAACTTGAATCCCATGGGTTCGAATCTTAGCAGAGTCTGGTGAAGTAAGGGTCGGGATTTTTTAATTTTACAATATCCGAGATCAACTTCAAGTGCAGACCTCCCAGTGCCTTGATTCCCTTCATTTATATACACATACAGAAGATCAAGTTTGCACGTTAAAACTCTTATAATTCATGTCAGCCTACTGTGGGTTATGGAAACATGAACATACCCAGAATACATACCCGAAGTCGATATGCGGCTACCTTCATGATGGGCAAAAACAGTCGTAAATGCAAAATCTCACAATTGGTGAACCATGGAACAAAAACAAAACAAAACAAAAAAAACATGGAACTCTAGCTAAGGAACACAAAAACAAGAATCATTCATTTGGACCTTTATTTCCATAAATAAAGAATATCAACACAATCTCTCAACAAGGCTAGTTCTTTTTTTCTTCTTTTTCAACTTTTTTTTTATAAAAACACAAGGTCTTAAAAAACAAATACACACAAATACGTCAAATTACTTTGAACACTGCATACATCAAGCAACATCAATATTGATATATCAATACTGATATATATCCTTTTTTTTTAAAAGGTGCTGCATTGCACTGTAGTGTGTGCCAACTCTTGTACAGACAAGCCTCTACCTTACTATCGTGTGTAAGACTATGTACAAAATATGTACAAAGCTCAATGCACAATTTAAAGGTCCTTTAATCCAAGTCATTAAAAAAAAACAATTTACTGTGTTTATTTTGAGAATAATAGAATAAGCACTCATGTGCTTTTTAACATCCAGTCCCCATGTGTATGCAGTTATGTAAATTTTTTCATCCTTTCCCACCAGCACACAATGGCCTTCTTTTCTAAAAGCGGAACAGGTTTTAGCATGTGCGCAAGATGTTTTGCATGCATTTGCACACAGGACCTCCGGTTATAGTCTCATCCACCTAAATCAATCCATTTTGACCGTGATCAACAATAATCAAACCATTGTTCACTGATACACGCAATTGAAGGAGCATGATAGCACAGTTTAAGGCACCAGGCTTCCCATCCTGATGATACCAAGGTCAGGAGGTTTGAATCTCTGTGGCATTCAACAGATTAAGGATGGGGGATATACTACCTCCCAGGTCAATCATGTCCAGACCTGCCAGTGCTGACACCTTTTATACACTACACTGCACATCAGTTCACTCCATCTGTGGAAGTTACGTGCCACTGCATGCATTTTTAAAGATCTTGTAAATCGTGACGATATTAGTTGAAATGCATTAACAAGAAAATGACAAGAGATTTATACTGATAGAGAAAGTGGGTTATGTCACTAGTAACATTAAATATTGCTGGATGGGTTTTTTTTTAGCCAACATGGTGTAGCATTTCTGGAATGATCTTCTTGTAAAACCTTTTGAAAACTGAAAGCATGTCATACATGGACAATTCCCCTGCAGTAAATTTGCCACTGGTGTATTTATCCTTCAGCACACACAACCACCCATACACATACACTGGTACACCCAACTCTCCTCTCTCTCTCTCTCTCTCTCTCTCTCTCTCTCTCTCTCTCTCTCTCTCTCTCTCTCTCTCTCTCCTCTCTCTCCTCTCTCTCTCCTACTCACACCACCACCCCTCTCTCTCATTCTTTGCTGCTGATAGTTGAATAATATCTTTTACAGAAGAAAAAATGAACAGCATTATACCATCCAGTGGAGCATTCTTCACTTGCGTGCGAAACAAGCTGACAGTTTTCCTTTCATGTGTCAATCGGCGTGCAGTCACTACACTATAAATTTATCAGTGTACTGTTGACAATTTATTACTGAAGCACCAATATACAAAAAGTCCACAGCAGTACAGGGGCTACGTTTTCTGCCTGCTTTCTTCAGCGTATAACTGTACCTGAAACATGAGAAACATCGCACCATCAGTTGCTGTTATAAAACCCACGTATTACTACACTCTAAAAATAAAAATACAACCCTATGTACAATGAATAAAACCAAAGAAACAATCCTAGATATAACTGTAATTTTGCCAAAAAGCAACACACATAACAAAGGTCATAAAAGCACCACATTCTTCTTCCTCAAACGCTCAGACAGCAATTATTGTTTTCTGTTACATGAGTGAAAATGTGTTGCACTTTGGTTAAGAGCATGACAAGTCGGGTCCAGCACATGTGACTTAGCACTAGAGAGAATTGTTATTTTTTAAAGTCTTTCTGGAAGAAATTGAAGGAAAACGAACCAAGGAGTCAGAAAATAGACAAGACACAGGGGACAGAAAGAAAAAGAAACAAAGCAGAAACAAAGAGAGGGATAGAAAACTGGAAAATTCCTAGCACAGAATTTCCAGAAGGTGAGGATGCTATGTCTACTGACAGGTACCCCGGTATCCCCAAGGGGCAAAATGCAAGATAATGATGTATGTCTTTGTACACAGCACATCAGTCTTACCTAAAAGATGTAGGAAGGAGAGGAGTCTGTAACAACTTAAACTCCATAAGAACAACCCCTCAAACTGACACCACAGGAGTGACTCAAATCGGCATCCTCAGACATCATCACACCAACCAGTTTGATGCCCTAACCACTAGGCGATTCTGCTACCCCCCCCCCCCCCCCCCCTCCTCTCTCCTCTTCCACCGCCCCTTCCCCGCAGCAAGTAAATTGGATATTAATTACCCATCTTCACTTACCTTAAAGAGATGAGATTTCCCCATTACCCATCTTCACTTACCTTAAACAGGTGAGATTTCCCCATTACCCATCTTCACTTACCTTAAACAGGTGAGATTTCCCCATTACCCATCTTCACTTACCTTAAACAGGTGAGATTTCCCCATTACCCATCTTCACTTACCTTAAACAGGTGAGATTTCAGGGACTTGATTGGCACAAGCTGGGCATCCCTCAGCTGCTGTTCTGATTCTTCTGCCTCTACCCAGGGAAAGTCCTGTTCATAACATATATTTACATTCTTACCTATTACATATAATACGCAAGAAGAAAAAAAAACTAAAACTAAAACAAGTATATGAAACACGTACTGATGTTTACATATGTAAAATATGTTTATGATCAAGCACACATGAAAGTAGAGAAGACTAGGTCTGTCAATTACTGTGTATCATGTTGTGTTGTACTGTGCTGTACTGCACTGCACTGCATTGTATAGCACTGTACTGCATTGTACAGCACTGTGACTGTATCATATCGTATTCTATTCTACTGTAATATGTTGTAATGTAACGTATAAGCATCAGACTTCATCTGTGCCCCCTGCCATAGGGACTGTAATTCCTGTGACAGATTGGCCAGCCACATTCAACGCTGTACCAGAATAAACACCTAGAGTAGAACTCCTTAGTCTTCCGAGACTGAAGGCTGTCGTACAAAAAGTATCATATTGTATTGTATTGCACACACACGTACACACACACGCACACACTGACACAAGTTCAACAGTTCAGCTCACCCTGTGACCCATCTTGTTCTCCAACTCAGCAGCTGCTGATTCCTTGGTGTGTACATGAACAGTCCAACTGCACTCTGAAAAACCAAAGAAAAAATGAAAGAAAAAAATAAAGGAAAAAAAACAACGGAAAAGAAGACAGAAAGGAATAGAGAAAAGTAAGAAAGTAAGAAAATAAAAAATAATTAACAAAATAAAAACAGAAAAGAAAAGAAGTGTGGGCAGACTGATCCACAAAATTGTTTGTGTGTGTATAGGTTTCTTCTCTGAAATAGTGTTACAATTAATCTAACGAAGTATCTATCACAAAACTGAATTTAATCGAAGAAAACACACTCTGCTCCCTTGCATACAAGATCTAGATTTTAAAACATTTCAGAATTGATTTCACCATCTATCAAAAACTTGGTCCAATAAAAAAAAACATCCTCCTGTATGCAAACATTGAAGAAGGACGATATTTACACAAAAAATTAAACTGTTGTGTGACAATCAAAATGTTTATATGATACTTCAAAAACTGTAATTAAATAACATCAAAATCAATCCAAATGCAACAGGAAACTTTTGATGTGATAACACACACACGCACACAAGCATGCAAGCGCACACAAGCACACACTTCTGTACACATACATCCACACACACACCAACACTCTCTC
>CM060338.1:30223234-30235734 GCA_030674155.1 Stramonita haemastoma | reverse complement strand
CACTGATATGATTTATGATAATTACAATAGTAGGCATCAGTCAGACTCGGAAGACTATGGAGTTGCATACTAGGCTCTATAGCGTAAACACAGAGTAAGAAAGCATGAGGGCAAGCTGTTAGCCATGCAGCAGACTTCTCTCCATTTCGCTGGAATGATCCATTGGAAAGGCAATCACCGATACAAATGGTTCCAGTGCCATCGCAGGAGCTGCCAGAACATTTGCCATATAGGCCTACAGCCCTGAATCACCCTGGGGACTACAACTCCCTGATTTTTCCACAGGGATGGTGTCTAAACATGACACCTGTGTGCATGCCGTTTTTTTTTTTTTTTGCTGTCATCTGCTCCTACCAGCATGCAATGGCCTGCTCTTCTGAAAGGTGGAACAGATTATTTTGATGTGCGCAAGATGTTCCGCAGGCATTTGCACACAGGGCCTCGGTTTATAGTCTCATCTGAACACACAGAAACAAGGGATAGGAAAAATGGAGACACTGAAGTAATAGTTACAGCAACAATGAAACAAAACCAACCAACAAAGAAAAACACATACAAAAGAACACCAGCCCATCAAATACCGCCCCCCCCTTTCTCAACCACCAAACCAAACCAAACCAAACCAAAACAACAACAAAACCCCTAACCAAACAAACAACAGCAGCAGCAACAACAACAACAAAACCTGCTCTCGTCAGTTGCTCACCCAACATCAGAGGACACCTGCCCAATGTCCAGGACAAATCTCTCCAAGGGGTGGGAGGGAGGGGAGGTGAGCACCACATCCACCCTGGTGACAGCACCCTGCAGAAGCAGGGTACGGAGAGACGTGCACACACTGCTGACGTACTGCCTGACATCAGGGTGCACACACACCTGTCACACAGTTTTCAGCATTAATTAATGTACAGCCTGTCTCAAACAACCCAGGTAGAACTTCTCCTGCAACAGTTTATTCCTTCATTCTGCCATGTACACAATCCAACCAGCCACCATGGCGCAGTGGTTAGCGCCTTGGATTTTGGACTGGCAGGCCATGGGTTCGATCCCATAAGAATCATTGGGGTTTTCGGGATCCGGCTGGCTCCTACCCAGAGTGAGTGTGCTATGGGCTCAGTGGGGAGACTGGGACCTCACAGTCGAGGTTCATCCACTTTATGGATGCGAGTTTGAGAGTGTTGCTCAAATTACCTGACCAACACTGCAGGTGTCTGTATCTATCGGACTTGGTTGACGCTAGGATATATTATGATAGACAGCTTAAAATACAACCCTGTCAAGTAGTCTCAAAGCACATGCACTTCCATAGCAGCACCATTATGTCATCCCATTATCCCTGATCATCATGCAATCAAAAAAAATTTTTTAATTGCCTCTGATTTACTTCAGTGGGCCCAGTTGCTGTGGTCTCATGGTGACCTCAGATTCAGTTTCTCAATACACTTCTGTGCCTGTGACAAGTTTGTGTCAAATCCTGTTGGGTTGGAGGTTTGCGGGGGACAGTTGTTGGAGGGAAGTTGTGGTGGTTGCTACCTTGGGTGGGCAACTCACTCAGTCTGCTTCCGTAACTGAGCTAATATTTTTTTTAGTAGGGGGCTTAGTAGGTGGTGTCCTGCATATGTTAGCTCAGACTAGACACCATTGAACACCATCAAAGTGACCCAGCAGCAGTGCAGGGCCTCTCTAGCTGGTGGCTCTATGGCGGCCTGATATTGATGGGCTCTCTGTGGACTTCCGACCTTGAGGATGAGACACAATGGATCTGGGTATGGCTGTGGCAGGGAGATTGATATGAGTGGCACGGGAACAGCAGGACAAGGACATCACAGAAGCTCTAAACTCCATACAGTTAGATACTATACCAAGTATACAGTATAGTAAATACATTTTAATTATGTCATTAAGTGTGAACAGACTTACTTAAACAGGGGCAAGTTAGCAGAATGTACGCTCTATCATGGTTTCACAGCTTTTTTCTGTTAAAATTTTACTCTATCATTTTATACCATAATCTAGAGCTCAAAATTTTCATCTTGATCTTGCCATGGTGGCATGTGTATACTATATATTTGTGTGCATGCGTCAGTGCATGTGTGTATTTTATTTCATTTTTTAAAAATAATTATTTATTCTTTTATATCGACGATAATGTATGCATGGGGTGTGTGGTGTACACATGAGTACTTACCTCAACTGTCTTGAGGTCTTAGAAACATGTTTTGTCAATTAGCGTAAATGTAATACATGTGCCGCCGTGTGTGTGTGTGTGTGTGTGTGTGTGTGTGTGTGTGTGTGTGTGTGTGTGTGTGTGTGTGTGTGTGCTGTGTCGTGCGCGCGCGCACACGCATGCGTGCATGCGTGGGTGCATGTGCACGCGTGTGTGTGTGAGTGCATGTGTGTGTATGTGTGTGCCAAAAATACCATTCATTATCCACAATAATAACAATGCTTTCACAAGTTTTTCAGCATAAAATCAATGACTTTTTTCTGGGTTTTTTTTATTAATCATACCTGCACTGGAATGTTGTATTTTCTCTTCCGAACAAAGACACCCTGGGGATAGACACCACGGCAGTAGAGTACACTGTGAATCACCACCTCCACAAACTCACTCAGAATGTCAGCTGCCACTGCACAAAAGCATGTATTGTATGAATTCTTTAGGTTTAAGTTCTTCTATAAGATACACACCGTATACAATATGATACATGATTTCTTCTTTTACAAGCACACATGCTCACACTCACACACACACACACACACACACACACTCACACACACACATGCACACACACACACCACACACCACACACACCACACAACACATCACACACACACAGCTCACACACACACACACACACACACACACACACACACACACACACACACACACACACACACACACACTTCTCCTTTAAATACATACACATAGTACTACAACTACTAGCATGCAGTGTATGACTTCTCAATCAAATTAATGAGTAAACACACACACACACACACACACACACACACACAACACACACACACACACACACACACACAAAACACGAGGACTTCTTTATACACACACATAGTACTATTACTAGCATACTGTGTCTGGCTTCTTCATGAGTAAACTGTGTGTTTTGTTTTGTTGCTTTTTGTTTGTTTGTGTTTTTTTTACAGTACATCTTTACTTCCCTTCATACCACACCATCAATACAGTTGTCAGTACTTACAGAACGCTTACATCATACCAAACCATTAATATAGTACATCTTCCCTTCATATTATGAATACAATATGTGAAGATGGTGTGTGTGTGTGTGTGTGTGTGTTGTGTGTGTAGTAACTAAGGTGTGCCTGTACGAATGGTGTGCTTGTGTCGTACAACTAGTAAGAAGCCAAAATATACTGACTCCACTCTCTTCTAACCTTCAGCCTGATTTGCACTGTCCATGCTCTTTAATGAAGCAATAGGTCTGCTGCAGCTGCAGCTTGGAACCAGAATAATCCTCAATGTCTATGCTACTAGGCCTAAACCGTTTAGATCATGCCAGTCGGACACTTTCTACTGTGTCGTCTGCTCGCCGTTACGGATCGAATTTGAATAAAACCTTCCGTTTCCGGGTCAAGGGGGGTGGCACTCGGCACACAACAAGCAAAGTTCTACGATTGTCTATTCATACATTTTCTGGAGGTGCAACGAAAGAACTCAAAATGGTGAGCATTTTAAACTATTTTCTGCAGGATGAATTATGTATTATCAAACCTTACAGCCATATCAGGAAAGAAATACTGTGCATCGATTTTATTATCGAAATGATCGGGTGTTGTTTTCACGAGTCTTGGTGACGGTGTTTTGTTGACTCAAGCATTGTTCAATATGACGACCCAAATGGCCTTGTACAAGCATTTTCGCAGAACCTGTGAATAATCAAACTCAGCAAAGTCATAACTTTGTACAGCAGGCATTCAACAAAGACAGAAAAGTAAAACCGGGAGCATTGCATTCTGGTGTTTTCAGGGTTCTTTTCTTATTGAAAAGCTTTTTCCTTTGTTCTCAGTCCCACGCTAGTTTTAGGGATCGTTAGAACAGGAGAGGTCTACCCATTTGGGAGATTTGCTACCTTAGATGTGTTAGGCCTAAGAGCTCACTGTGCAGCATCAAAACAGGTCCCAGGCAAATGAATCTCTACAGGGCAAGAGAGTATCGCTTGCTGTAGGCCTAAATGTTGTTTTTTTTCTATAACCCCCCCCCCCCCCCCCCCCCTCCACAGCTGAAAAAGAAACGTGAGAACCAGTCACAAATTCAAAATTTTGAAATGAGTTCATATACATGTATGCATTTTTCATGTATAATCGCAATCACATGTGCTTGTTTGTGTGTGTGTGTGTGTGTGTGTGTGTGTGTGTGTGTGTGTGTGTGTGTGTGTGTGGTGCGCGCGACACACACACACACACACAACACACACACACACACACACACACACACACACACACATGGAGGACTGGATGTAAAAAAGTATGCAAGCGCTTATTTCATTATCCTTGATATAAATAAATTAGATATAAATAAAAAATAAAAAACACACACACACACACACACACACACACACACACACACACACACACATGTATGATTATGAATTTATGATGCCTTTGACTTCTTGTCATTGCCTATACCTAGATGAGTAGATCTGGTATCTCATGACTGCGGAGTCATTTGTCATTGACATGTTGCAACAAGTTGTATCTTTCCTTTTGTTACTTCCAGGTTTTAGTTGATAAAAAAAAAAACTGCTTGTTTTTTTTATCAGCTTACAGAGATCAGATTTCATGTTTCTGTTGAACAGCTATGTAATGAATCGCATGTGGGCTAAGGAGTACTGAAGTATGAATGTTTATTTCCCAACTGTTACCGTAATACTGATAGATTATATATGAATTAACCATGCATCATTTTCTGTCTGTCTGTCTGTCTGTCTGTCTGTCTGTCTGTCTCTCTTCTCTCTCCCTCTCTCCTCTCTCCCTCTCTCTCCCTCTCTCCCTCTCTCTCTCTCTCCTCTCTCTCTCTCTCTCTCTCTCTCTCTCTCTCTCTCTCTCTCCCCCCCCTCTCCTTCTCTCTCCTGTGCATCATTGATGCATGCATGCATTCACCATTTGTGGTTTGAAGTTTTCTGTCCATTCCTCCTTATTCCTCATCTTCTGGTCGTTCTTTTCTGTGAGTGCATTCAATGATTTTATGCTCCAGGTGGCAGGTGTGTGTTGGTCTTCTGGGCACAGGATTGATGATGTTTATTGTATGGCCCTCTGTGTATCTTTGGGTTTTTTGCAGGCTGGGCTTGGCATATAATACATGTTGAGCCTGGATCTGGTCAAGTCTTTATTAAAGCTCCTTTATTAACTCTTCCAGATAGATCTGGGATCTTCCACTTGGGAAGCCTCTTCTGAACCCAGCTGATAATAACAGAAACTGTATAGATCTCTGTGTTTGTGTGTTGTGTGTGTGTGTGTGTGTGTGTGTGTGTGTGTGTGTGTGTGTGTGTGTGTGTTTTCTAATAGATTTAGATAACAATTGTCCTGGATTTTGCAAAAACACATCTGGTCTACCTCACAAGCTCCACTTATGCAGCATCTATTTACTGTTTCTGTTGTTATAGTGTGCACTTTAGACACTATAAGTATAACGTTTGAACTACAACCCCCTCTTCCACCCCCTTTTTCCCTTATTGGAAGAGTTGTGTGGATGTTGTGTGTGTGTGGTTTTTGGTCTCGTCTTTTCTCACCTTAGTGTGGAAAGTTTCCATAGGTGTAGGGAGGGGCTTGAGACTGGGTACACCAAGACCCACAGCCAGAGAGTTGGAGGGAGAAGATCTTTGTCATTTCATTGCCTCAGCTGGGCCTGCAGTAAGGTTCTTTTGTGTGGACCTTAGGCATTGTTAGGAACTTCAGGTAGGGTGGTCAGTTAGAGTATAGGCCTGTTAAGTGTCTACTTTAAAGCATTGATGTTGAGTGCAGCTTCAGGAGCTTTGCCAAGCTGCCTTATCTCAATAGCGTATGGGGTGGGTGGGGGGGGGGCTATTGTTATTGACTGTACCCCTTCTCCCTGATGAACTCCAACAGATTGTGAAATAGGTGGCTGGTTCAAGGTATTGTGTAACTGTGGTTGTAACTTTTCTTTTGTTGATGTACTTGAGGTTTTCTGTGAGGAAAAGAGGAGGTCCATTCCTTGGGTGGCCAGTGTCTCCATGGGCCCAGAAACTTTTGACACAAGTCAGTGTAGTGTAGCAAGTTAAGACATGGTGGCCTGTAGACCTACTATAGCCCCAGGGCTGGTGGCTGGGCTTTCTGTCTTCCATTGCCTTTGTCAGCTAGGTCTGCAGTAAGGATTTTTTGTGTGTACCTTGAGTCATTGTGTGGCCTAGGGTAGTGAGAGAGTTAGTAAGTGTGCTTTGCCCACTTAAGACATCATGTGATTGACATCTTAGAGAGCTTGCCCCAGCTTAGACTTGTATTCGACAAACTTGTAGTAAGGACAATTGTTGTTTGATAAATGTGTTTTGATCTTTCTTTGGATATTTTTATTTTGAGTGATTGGGTTAGGTTAAAATCAGCTGGTATTCTTCTAGATATTTCCATTTGAGCTGAATGGTTTAGGTGGAATAGGAAATGGCGTGAATAAGGAAACTGGCAGTCACTCAGCCTTTCCCTGCAACAGCATTTCAGAGGGTCTAACACAACTGTTTGGGCTGTAGACCAGACTACAAGATGTGACTGACAGCAGTTTTGTTTTTCTGGTACAGCTGTGTGTGTGTGTGTTTTGGTGTTATGTTGTGGTAAATGAAACAATAAATCTGTTACCATAACACCCCTGCCTGGCCTCACATCAATACAGTTTGAGTTGTGGAGTGCTGAAGTCCTACTATAATCTTCCCCTTTCCCCCATATCTTCACCCCTTTTATTGTTGAACCCCGAACCTGGCAACACTGTGAATGCTTTTTTTTCCAGATAGAGTAGGTAAGTAAACTTAGTAAAGCATCATCGAATGGGGGGGGAAGCATGCTCCATGTGTCACCTAAGTGACTCATAGTTGTATAACTCAGAACACACAGCCTTCTCTAAATCATTCTCTTGCTGTAACATTTATTAGGCTTTCGTGAGATTCTTGCCAAGAGTGTTATGTATCATTGAGGAGAATTGACACCAGAATGTCTAATACTCATGAATTCAATGGATGTGCTGGAAAACTGGGAAGTAGATTTACTTTTTGGCAAACTCAGAGAAAGCACAAACCAACTGCTATCAAGAATTTAGTTGTTCCAGAGTTTGAATAGTTTAAAGATGTATTAGGTATTGTATACATTGTGTATGCATGTATGTCTGTATTGATCAATGCATCAGTATGTCTGAATGTATACATGTATCTCTAGCTTGGGACCCTGAAGATAAATATTTTATGGATAGCTTGACATGGTACAGAGTTAAAGAGATGTGTTACAAAGTTGTTGTTTTGTTTTGTTTTTTGTTTGTTTGTTTGTTGTTGTGTTTTGTTTTGTTTGTTTGTTTTTTTTGGGGGGTATAGAACCATTAGGCTTCTGGTCTCCAGGCTTTCTTCTTGACACAATTATTACAGTGAAATTTGAGGTCAGCTATGCCTGGGTGCAGCTCATGCTTCAGTTCAGTCTCTGAGATCATAGGAGAGATCAGACATGATGCCATTCATTGTTTGCAGGCCTCCAAAGCTAAAGTCCTGCTGGCAGCCAATGACTTCATTTCCTTCATCAACAAGTCTCCGTCACCATTCCATGGTGAGTAGGCCTGTGACATATTCTTCTTCCTTTTCTTTTTTTTTGTTGCTTTGTTTTGTTTTGGCTGCCCCATTTTCTGTGACGTTCCTGCCCTGTGGTTCCTATGCTGCTCATCTCAGTCTCTCTAATGCACTCATACCCAGATTTGGTATGTTTCATCCTCAGTGTCAGAAGTCTACAAGGAGCCTCTCATTGTCAGGCGGCCATAGGACCCCCACTATGAAGGGCCCTGCACTGCTGCTGGGTCACTTTGGTAGTGTTCAGTGGTGCCTGTTCTGAGCTAACATATGCAGGATGATTCATCACCTACTAAGCTACCTGTTATAGTGAACTGTTCCAGGGTGTACATAGTCCTTAAGGTTTACACAGGAAAGTGAAAACTGAGGCACCTTTTTCAAGGTCGTGACATTTTGTGAAAGTTCTTGAATTTGACCTTGCGTTTGCAAACGTTTTTCCTCTTTTGATTGCTCCTCAGCTAGAGCTCTGAGGTTCCTTAAATGTTGAGATTTTGCGTGTGTAACTGTATACCCACCATTAAGGTAGCCGCATTCTGACCATGGGGTGATGCCAAAACATGACACCAATGTGCATGCTTTTTTTTAAATGTTTGTCATCTGTTCCTACCAACAGGCAATGGCAAACTCTTTGGAAAGGCAGAACAGGTTTTAGCATATATACATGTACACAAGATGTCTTGTGAACGTTTGTATATGGCACCTGGAAAAGGATTGTGTGCCAGTTACTGTGCACCTTTATGAGGGCTGGTCTGATTTGGAGTCTAGGTATAAGGCCAAGGGCTGGGATAGGGGCTTGAAAACTTAACTGTTATTGATTTTTGAAATTATTGTTTTTATGTTTCTTCATCTTGTATTGTTGTTGCTACCATGATCATGATGAAGATAGTGATCCTTGTTGTTGTTACCATCATCATCATCATCATCACTGTCATTTTTATCATAGTAAGAGTTTGTTGGTATCATCATCATCATCATCATCATCATCATCATCAGTAGCGGTAATGCTATAGTAGTGGTTGCATCAGTAAAAGTGTTAGCATCATTATTATTATCGTCAATATGATGATGATGATTATTGGTAATCTTGTTATGACTACAAATACTATCCCCAAATCATAACATGTTATTCTGGTAAATGGTACTGCTATATTCATCATCATCATCATCATCATCATCATCATCATCATCATCATCAGTAGTAGTGGTCATCACCATGATCCTCATATCACCATCCACAGCTGTCAGTTTCCCCCACTTTCAGCTCCTCTCAGATACTGATTAATCCATCCCATCCCAGCCCAGTTGGGGGCCAGCTGGTGCTATTTTTTAGCAGGAACCGACCACACTTGAACTGGGTAAAAGGAAGGGGACACGCTAAATTAAGCTCTCTTGACTGAGTGATGTTGGATTTGTGCGCTGTGCATCCTCCTCATCATGACCATGACCATGATGGTGTCTATATTAGTATATTGTGTGTGTGTGTGTGTGTGTGTGTTGTGTGTGTGTGTGTGTGTGTGTGTGTGTGTGTGTGTGTGTGTGTGTGTGTGTGTGTACAGCGGTGGATGAGGTGAAGAAGAAGCTGGTGGCTCATGGCTTTCAGGAGCTGAGGGAGAGAGACACCCGCAGCTGGAAGATTCAGCCCTGCAACAAGGTCAGTCAGTGTCTGATGATGCTGGTGTTGTTGATGTTGTTTGATGATGCTGGCGTTGTTGTTGATGATGTTGTTTTGATGTTGTTGTTGTTGTTGATGTTTTTGATGGTGTTGTTGATGTTGTGTTTAATGGTGTTGTTGTTGTTTTTGGTGTTGTTGTTGATGATGTTGTTGGGAGAGAGACACCCGTAGCTGGAAGATCCAGCCCTGCAACAAGATCAGAGTCTGATGATGCTGGTGTTGGTGTTGCTGTTTTTGATGGTGGTGTTGTTGATGTTGTTGTTTTTAATGGTGTTATTGTTGTTGTTTTTGTTGTTGTTGATGTTGTTGGTTTTGTTATTGTTGTTATTGTTGTTAATGTTGTTGGTTTTGTTATTGTTGTTGTTTCTGGTGTTGTTGGTGTTGTTGGTGTTGTTGTTGGTGCTGTTGATGTTTTGATGATGTTGTTGGGAGAGAGACACCCGAAGCAAGAAGGTCCAACCCTGCAACAAGGTCAGAGTCTGATAATGATGGTGTTGTTGGTGTTTTTGGTGGTGGTGGTGTTGTTAATGGTGTTATTGTTGTTTTTGATGTTGATGTTGTTGTTGTTGTTGATGTTGTTGGGAGAGAGATACCGCAGCTGGAAGATCCAGCCCTGCAACAAGGTCAGAGTCTGATGATGATGTTGTTGTTGTTGTTGGTGTTGTTTATGATGGTGTTGTTGTTGTTGTTTTTGATGGTGGTGTTGATGATGATGTTGGGAGAGAGATACCGGCAGCTGGAAGATCTAACCTTGCAACAAGGTCAGAGTCTGATGATGTTGGTGGTGTTGTGCCGGGATTGAACAATTGCCCCCCCCACCCCCCTCCCCGAATCCCGAACCAGGATTTACACATAGTAAATTTTCATCTCGCTGTGACCATCACTAATAGCTACCACATGTCAAAGCTCTATCAGGCTAGAGGTAGAAACCCTCTGAGAGTCTGGAAGTAATTAGAGCTGCTGGTATGTACTTAGAAGGAGGAAAAGGCAAGGGAGCACGTGTGCCTGACCTGATTTCATGATGGAATGCAAAATCTAGGGGCAGTTTGTGTTCAGAGAATCCGAATGCAAGAGGGTTAAAGAGATAAGTTTTGTCTGATCTTCACTGAATAGGATTAGGCGCTTTTTTCCCCACTTACCTTTGCATGCTGATCATGCTTTCATGCAGTATTCAGTGTGGGAAAAGTCTGTGGGGAAAGTCTCCAGAATGTCTTCTTGTTGGTTTTGAATACACAGTGTTGTTTCTTTTCTTAGTGTAATTGATAATTCTATTAGGGGTTTAGAATTTTGTTTTTTTAAGTTTTGCCTTTTTCTTATCATTCATTTATAAATGATTTATACACAAAAATTGTAATTTGTTTCCAGAAGAATTCAAAGGTAAAACACAGGTAAAACGGTTGCCTCAGAACATGTTTAACTTTCTCTGAGTTTTCAGTTGCTTTTTCTTATATTTCATATTTCAGTTGCCTTTAAATTTCATCACTGAACTCTGGAAAGTCATCTATTGTGGATTCATGTTGCAGAATTTTTAAGGCTGCTTAAGTTAAATTCATCATTTTTTTAAAAAAGTATATAGGCGTTTAGATTGTTGATTAAAAACTGGATTTTTCTTCTTTTTTTTTTTTTTTAAATGGGGGTTGGGTGAGGGTGTTGCACACTATGTGTTGATTACCATTTGTTTAAATCTGTAAAATTAGAGTGTTTGTGTACTCGTGTTTGTTTCAGCCCTCAGATAAAAGGTCATTCACTTTAGTTTTCTGTCCTAAAAACAACAACAGAATAAACGCTTTTATCTTTGAGTATTGGTAAACTGGTTAAAAGTGTGTATTTGTAATGTTCTGGAAGTTTTGACCTGTTTGTATTATGTTAAAGTATTTGAAAATGATTTTTTTCCCCCTCTATTTGAACATTCATTACTCATTAATCTACTGGTATTCTCATCTTCAAATTTAGCGTAAGAATTGATTTGACAAATGGATTTTATCAGTACTGATAGTATGCATAGCTATAGGTTAAAAAACTTAGGGAATTTAGGGGGGGGGGGGAGGGGGGGGTTGGAAAGGGCATTTCTTGTTTTAAGTTATTGACTGGGTTTTTTTGTTGGATGCAGTTGGGTTTTGTTTGTGTGTTTTGTTTCGGTTTTTGTTTGGGTTTATGTTATGTTAATTTTTTGTTTTGTTTTTTTACTTTTAAGAGCTTTCACTTTAGATCTTGATACACACAGAAAACACTGTTTCATAATCATGAATTACTAAACGCAGCAGGGAATCTTATTCACTTCCTTCCAATCGTCAGACACCTTTGAAAACGGTGTCCAAAATTTCAAAGCATAGTCAGTGATGCGTCTGCTGACGACTGTTTCAGTACTTTGTGACCAAGAACCACTCCACCATCATCGCCTTTGCTGTGGGGGGACAGTACAAACCGGGCAACGGGTTCAGCATCGTGGGCGCCCATACAGACAGCCCCTGCTTGAAGGTCAGTGCGCTTTGTGTGCAGAGGCTGCAGTCAGATACATGTATACAAACCTGCAATGTAAGGTTAAAAAAAAAATATATATATATATTAAAAAAAAAAACCCACCATGTATACAGTATTCCCCTTCTGCTTTTATTCCCAAAGTCAGATAGATGAATACTGTATTTCCCTTCTGCGTTATCCCCAAAGTCAGATACATTTTTATCCCCAAAGTCAGATACATGAATACAGTATTTCCCTTCTGCGTTATCCCCAAAGTCAGATAGATGAATACTGTATTTCCCTTCTGCGTTATCCCCAAAGTCAGATACATTTTTTTCCCCAAAGTCAGATAGATGAATACTGTATTTCCCTTCTGCGTTATCCCCAAAGTCAGATAGATGAATACTGTATTTCCCTTCTGCGTTATCCCCAAAGTCAGATAGATGAATACTGTATTTCCCTTCTGCGTTATCCCCAAAGTCAGATAGATGAATACTGTATTTCCCTTCTGCGTTATCCCCAAAGTCAGATACATGAATACTGTATTTCCCTTCTGC
>CM060338.1:30213234-30218234 GCA_030674155.1 Stramonita haemastoma | reverse complement strand
AGAGAGAGAGAGAGAGAGAGAGAGAGAGTAGAGAGAGAGAGAGAGAGAGAGAGTTGTCAGGCATTTAACAGCAGAGCAATGTATTTTCACTCATATGACTGATAACAATAGCTGCTGTCTGAGCGTTCAATGAAGAAGAAGAAAAAGAAACATTGCAGCATAGACTCAAACCTATGTTGGTTAATTAATGTTGGTGAAATGTTTTTCTCTGCTTTTTAATTTTTGTAATTTTTTAATTTTTATTTTCTTGATGTTTTGTTTTTGTTTTTTTTCCTTAGATAGATGGCTTGATGAAAAAAAGCAAATCGATGCTTACTCAATGTACCATCTGAAAATAAAATTTTGATTTGACTTGAAACCCTCAGTAACTATCGGATGAAAAGGTTGATGCTTTACCCACTAGGCTTTCCCTGCCCCCTGTCAGACCTGTAACTTGTTCAATCAGAAGCTAATGAGGAGGGTATCAGGATGGTTAAGACGTTCACCTGCCAACTAGTAAACCATGATGTTCTAGGTTTCATTCCCAACCTTGCCCTTTCTTTCTAATTTGTCAAAAAATTGAAACTAAATGTTAAAGCCCTTCAGATGAGACTATAAAGCAGGGCCCCATGTGCAAAAGCATGCAGAACATCTTGTGCACATGTTAAAACCAGTTCCACCTTTTGGAAGAGAAGGCAGGCCATTGTGTGCCAGTTGGAATGGATAAAACAACAAAAAACCAAACCTGCAAGCACACAGGTGTCATGTTTAGACACCATCCCCGACGTCAGAATGCAGCTACCTTAATGGTGGGCAAATGACGGTCATGTATGCTAAAATCTCACCATTGGTGAACTTAAAGCTCAAGCTTAGGAACAAAAAAAAATCCAAAAAAGCAAAACAAAAACCAGACAGTGAAAAAAAAAGATAATAATAATAAAAATATTACAAAATTAAAAACCAAAAACTCAAACCACCCCCTCCCTCCCTCCCCCAAAAAACCCCAAACCACCCCCTCCCTCCCTCCCTCCCCCCAAAAAAACAAACAAACGGGAAAGTGAAGTGGTGGGTGGTGTGCAGGCGGCGAAGCACTCCCCGCTGCTGGTGAAGATGCTGTGTGAGGAACTGGGCATATCGGCGGAACAGATCCTGGACTTTGAGCTGTGTCTGGCCGACACCCAGCCTGCCGTCATAGGGGGCGCTCTGGAGGAGTTCATCTTCTCCCCGCGTCTGGACAACCTGCTGAACGCCTACTGTGCCTGCCAGGTAAAAGAGGAGCATTTTGTTGTTTTTATGTTACTGGTTTTATGTTATGTTTTAAAAAAAAAAAAAATTTGTACTGGTTTTATGTAAGTGGTACAGACACGTCACACGATCATCTGGACTGGCCAAGACTGTCTTACAGGGAACAGTAAGGGGGGAGGGAGACAAAGAGGCAGACAGAGGAAATTTAGGGAAGACAACGTCAAAGAGTGGACAGGCCTTGGGTGGAATGATCTACTACGGAGGGTGGAGGGCCGTTGGGAGTGTAGGAAGCTGGTTGCAAAATCTTCAGTTGTGCTCCCACGGTCTATGGGACTACGGGACAGGTGAGATGAGGTGAGAAGAGTTTTTTTTGGGTCAAAGTTTATTTACTTGTGTGTGAATGACTACATACAGAGAGAGGTTCATGTTTTTGATGTTTGTACAAATATAATCTTCAAGAGCTGACATGTTGACAGTACAAACAAACAGTTGATTCTTTCAAAAGAAAATCGACCAAGAAAAGCAGTAAATATGTAAAGGTAGCGTTTCATAAGCCTAAAGATCCAGGATATACTAGTGAATAGGCCATTTCTTGCGATAAAAACAGTACCGATAGTCAAATGTTATTTATTTATTTATTTATTTATCCATACCACTTTATGTCACCGCAGATTTTTCTGCGTGAAATTTGGGCTGCTCTCCCTGGTGAGAGTGCGTTGCCACAAGTGCAGCGCACACTCTCTCTCTCTCTAGCCTATCCAGTATCCTATCTTAGGGTCGTCTAGTATCACTTAACGTGGAAAGACGTTAAAATTGAAGAACTGCTGACTGACTGACTACCTACTTTACCTACTTACTACTTACTTACTTACTTACTTACTTACTTACTTACTTACTTACTTACTTCTACTATACTTACTTTACTTACTTACTTACTTACTTACTTCCGACTTAGGCTTACTTACTTATCTTACCTACTTACTTACTAACTTACTTACTTACTTACTTACTTAAGACATTTGTGATCTTTACTTGTCTTACTTACTGTTGACTGACGAAATCTGTTTTGTTTTCAGGGTCTGTTGAGTCTCTGGCAGATGGCAGTTTGGCAGAAAGTCCCAATGTGCGCATGATCAGTCTCTTAGACAACGAGGAGGTGGGTGGCTTAACTGCACCTTAATCTGATTTTCGTTTCTTTAGGGTGATTGCATCTCCTTAAATGCATGTGCACTGTGCCTTTTGTTTTAGTCTGTGCGGTGAAATTGTGTGATTGTGTGTGAGTAGTGACTCTCTTTCTTTTAAAAACAAAACAAAAATCTGTTGAAAAAAATTTACACACATAGTATAACAGATTTACAGATTACTGATAGACACGACACACACACGCAACAACCAACACTACTTAACATATGCCACACACACACACATAAACAACACACAACACATAACACACACACACACCACCAGACACACACACGCACCTACGCACGCACGCAGACCAACACACGGCACGCCCCGAACACACACACAACGGGATCAAACCTGGATCTTCTCTCTGTCTAGACAGGTATTTACTCTCATCATCACCATTCATAGTTTTGTCTTCTTAATTTTTTAAATCTAAGTAAGAAAGAGGGTGCAGAATGGTTTAAGATGTTTGCCTGCCAACAGTAAATCGTGAGATCCTGGGTTAGAATTCCCAACCTTGCCCTTTGTCTCATTTGACAAAAAAATGGAACTGAATGTCAAGTCCATTGATGAGACTATAACCAAGGCCCTGGGTGCAAACACCCAAATGACCTCAGTTTTATGATATATTCAAGAGTTTTAAGGGGTGAGTCAGTACTGATGTTAAATCCAGTGGGAAATATCCACATGAACAGAATCAACCCAGGTCAGCAGAACAGGTGCATTGCATATTGCACTAAACAAGCAGGCTATCAGTCCAACAAAAACAGCATGCAGTTCCACCAAGCAGGCTATAATCAACCAACAGGCTATCAGTCCAACCCAACCAGGCTATCAATCAGCAGTGATCCCACACACCTGTCCAACTGTACACAGGTGGGGTCCCAGAGCCCCCAGGGAGCGGGGTCCACCTTCCAGAGCTGGTGATGCGTCGTGTCAGCGCCAGCGCCGACAACACGGTGACCTTTGAGAGTGCATCGGCAAGTCCTACATGATCAGCGCTGACAGGCAGCCCACGCCCTGCACCCCAACTACTCGTACGTCTGTCCCCCTTCCTCCCTGGCTGGCTGGGTAGCTGTGGTCGTCAGCACCCTGATTTGGTTGAAAGATAAGAGAAGGAGAAGGAGGAGGAGGAGGAGGAGGGTGGCAGGATGGTTAAAACGTTCGCCTGCCGACAAGTAAACGGTGAGGTTCTGGGTTCGATTCTCAGCCTCGCTCGCCCTTTCTTTGCAGTTTGAGGAAGGAAAAATTTAACTGAATGTCAAAGTCCTGACAGATGAGACTGTAAACCCGAGGTCTCGTGTATGAATGTACACAGAACATCTTGAGACTTTAAACGAGGCCCCGTGTGCGAACGCACGCAGAACATCTTGCGCACATGTTAAATCCTGTTTCCGCTTTTCGTAAGAGTAGGCCATCGTGTGCCGGCGGGAACAGATGACAGTATTTACAAAACTGCATACCCGCGGGGACCGGATGAAAAAAAGCACATGATTGCTTATTCTGTTATCCTCGATATAAAAAAAAATAATAATAATAAAAAATGTGCATGAGTTATAAATTTGTTCTACCTTTTGCAAGAGTAGGCCATTGTGTGCCAGTAGGAACGGATGACAGAAAAAAAGACCAGCATGCACACAGGTGTCGTGTTTAGCCACCATCCCCAAAGTCGGAATGCAGCTACCTAAATGGTGTGGCTAGTGGTTTGTGTGCTAGTGGCTGTTTAGCTGTATATGAGCTGAGTTAGTTTAGTATTTTAAAAATCTGTTTTTTTTCATATCTTGGCTAGAGCTCAGAGGTTCACCAATGGTGAGATTTATTCATATATGTGACCATCCCCCCGCCCCCCAGTTTAGTGTGAAATTGTATGCAAGTAGAATGTGTAATATATATATATATTTATATATAACATCTTTTTTCTTTTTTGTTCAAAGAGCAGCTATGATGGATGTGTGTTTTCATAGAACAACTATGATGGATGTGTGTTGTCATAGAACAACAATGATGGATGTGTGTTGTCATAGAACAACTATGATGGATGTGTGTTGTCATAGAACAACTATGATGGATGTGTGTTGTCATAGAACAACTATGATGGATGTGTGTTGTCATAAAACAACTATGATGGATGTGTGTTGTCATAGAACAACTATGATGGATGTGTGTTGTCATAGAACAACTATGATGGATGTGTGTTGTCATAGAACAACGATGGATGGATGTGTGTTGTCATAGAACAACGACGATGGATGTGTGTTGTCAAAGAACAACAATGATGATGTGTGTTGTTATAGAACAACTATGTAAATGTGTGTTGTCAAAAAACAACAATGATGAATGTGAGTTGTAACGAGTTATTCCTGTGTATATATGTGTGGAAAGAGAAAATGTGATTCCTGATGGCTGGTTGTATCTCTGTGCAGAGAGAAACATGAATCAAACCATCAGCCACCTTCCACAAGTAGTCTGGAATTACATGCTGTCCTGTCTGAACACATGATACTGCTGCTTCTGCTCTGTGTGTGTTTTTGGTTTTTTGGGGTGGATTTTTTGTTTTGTTTGTTTGTTGTTGTTGGGTTGTTGTTTTT
>CM060338.1:30200734-30208234 GCA_030674155.1 Stramonita haemastoma | reverse complement strand
TGAGATTAGTTTGTAGTAGTGGGGGAAGGTTAGTTTGGTTGAATTGAACTTCGACTCTTGTCATTATCATCCTTGACTCTTGTCATTATCATCCTTGACTCTTGTCATTATCATCCTTGACTCTTGTCATTATCATCCTTGACTCTTGTCATTATCATCCTTGACTCTTGTCATTATCATCCTTGACTCTTGTCATTATCATCCTTGACTCTTGTCATTATCATCCTTGACTCTTGTCATTATCATCCTTGACTCTTGTCATTATCATCCTTGACTCTTGTCATTATCATCCTTGACTCTTGTCATTATCATCCTTGACTCTTGTCATTATCATCCTTGACTCTTGTCATTATCATCCTTGACTCTTGTCATTATCATCCTTGACTCTTGTCATTATCATCCTTGACTCTTGTCATTATCATCCTTGACTCTTGTCATTATCATCCTCACTTTGTATGACTGCACATGCTTTAGCACTTTTTCTTGTCTTTTTTTTTTTTCTCTTTTCCTTTTTTTTTTTTTTTTTTTTTCTGTATACAGCTCATGCTGTTGAAGGGGAAATTATTCAAGTATTATTGAAGAGAGTGTTATCAAAGAGAGTAATATGGTGGGGGGGGTTTTGGGGGGTGGGGGGTTGTGTTCCCTAGCTTCAATACCCTGAGTTACTTTTTTTTTCTCTCTCTCTCTTTTTTTCTGAGATCAGATTTTCAGTTTTTTTCCTGTCGTCAACTACGATGTGATAGAATCACAAGTGTAGCCGGGGAGTACTGAGGAGGGAATCATTGTTTTCCTACGGCTAGTCCGAGTTGCTTATTTATTTATTTATTCATCTATTATTTATTTATTTATTCTTTTATATCGAGGATAATGGAGTAAGCACTCATGTGCTTTTTTTACATCCAGCCCCCGTGTGTATGCAGTTTTGTCAATTTTGTCATCTGTTCCCACCGGCACACGATGGTCTACTCTTTTGAAAAGCGGAACAGGATTAAGCGTGTGCACAAGATGTTCTGCGTGCGTTTGCGCACGGTTTATAGTCTCATCTGAATGACTTTGAGGAGAGTGGAGTGTGCACTAATGTTAACTCCAGGAGAAAAATCTCCTCAACGGGAATCGAACCTGGGTCGTGAAATTGCCAGTGCAATGTTCTGACCACTAGGCTATCCCATCCCCACTAGGCTATCCCATTGCTCATGATATATGCCCTCTCTCACTCACCACACACGGCCATCTTTGTGAGAATGTACATGTGCTCACTGGATGAAGAGAGGACTGGATGCATGGCCAGTTTTTCTTTTTCTGTACCTTGCCATAATAGGCAGCCATACTCCAACTTCAAAGGATTTTTCTCTCTTCCTTGAAGATAAATGAAGGTTGTTATGCTAGGGGCTTGCCATGGATGGGGACAGTTCCAGAGTCATGTTTCAAAACATAGCAACTTCTTCATGATGGCTCCAGCACTTTGCCTACATGAGTGAATAATTAAGATTTTGGCCCGGGCCAAAAAAGAGAGTGAAATGATTGATTTAAGAAAAAAAGATGTTTAAAAAACAGACACTGGATTTAGACTTTTGCTTGCTCAATTCAATGTGGGTCAGAAAGCTTGGAAGATGTTGATGATGATAATGTTGCTTATATGGGATATGTGCCCTGTTTGACCTTTGAGAGCGTGTGATTGTGCTAAAGAGTGTGCGTTTTTTATTGACTGTAGTTCAGCTGTGAATAGCTTGTTGGGATTACGTAGCTCAATGTTTGAAAAAAAAAATCAAGATTTCTGATCAGTACTAAAATAGCAGAGAGAATTGACAGTATTGCATATGCCCGGTTGAGTATGCATAGATGTGCAAGTGCATGTTCATGGGAATACAAAACACACACGCACACGCACACACACACGTACACACACACACACACACACACACACACACACACACGTACACACACACACACACACACACACATGTCACAGATCCATGCATATATAACGGTAATGGTAGAGGTGTCCCATAACCTATGCAGTCATTGGGGAGCGAGATGTCAGAGACCTCAGTTTCTCCAGGGTTGAGCATATTGAGGGCGGCGCCTATCTTTTCTCCCTTGCTACTTTACCTTCCCTGACCCTAAAGAATGCAGATATCCATTTACAGCTGGGTGAACTAGGGGACTGTACTGAAGCCAAGGTGCGCAAACAGTTACCCATCAACTTGGTAACCACGCTCAATGCTGCGAACCTTAGCATAGGGAAAGCAAGTCCTCTGACCACTGAGCTATCCCGTCCCTAAGTTGCATACATACATACTAAAAAATTTTTTTATAATCTCCCATGTCAAACATATGACCTGCTTATGCATAATTTCCTTTTCTGTGTATAAGCCTGCTGAAGACCAAGTGTGTGTGTTAAACGTCCTGTTGTTCATGTCAGCGTTCATCAGTTACAAAAACAGAAATATCAAACCACTCTGCATGTTTCAAACGCGTATTTGGTTCTGTAGGTGTATAGATGTGTGCTGAAATGGCCAGTTGTGTCTTGAAATGGCCAAATATGTGCTCAAATTTCTTGGCAAATGTAGAGTATTCAGAAAGTATTGCGCAGGCTATGACATCACCATGAACAAAAAATCAGAATTTGTCCGATATCGGAAAGAAATTGCTCTGAGAGTGAGCATATATCTTCACAGAAACTGCTTCCTTCATATAGCTGTACACAGTCTGTTTCACGTCTCATAGTGCTGGGCTCACTTCCAGTACCTAGCTCCTTCCCTCTTAACACTTTTTGGTTTTGTCACCTTTTTTTTGTTGTTGTAATAACAATCCTGCAGTCAGGATTCAAATACTCCTAAAATATGCAGTTATGAACCAAAGTTCAAGAGTTATATTTTGTTTTGTTTTCAGAAGAAAAGAGCCCACCAATGTTTCAAACTAAGGTACTTTTAAAAATAAATCGGGAATAGATTTTTAAAAAAATATATCCATTGATCCCGGTGATCAAAAATCAAGGGAAAGAACTGTTAGGGGTTAATGACTTTTTTCTTACCCACTCTAAGGAGAAAAAAAAATTCAACTTTTAATTGTGTTGTGATTAAAAAAAAAACCCGACCAAAAAATGATCAGGGGTTTTCTGACTATGCACCTGGCCTTCCTTTGCAAGAAAAATGAACACAACGAAAAGATTAGGACAGCCTTTCGTTCTGCACACATACACATAAAGACCTTGTTACTCCTCTGCATGTGTGCTCACATTTCCATGAACACACACACACACACACACACACACACACACACACACACACACACACACACACACACAAGGATTCAGATGTATGCAAACACACTCGCTGTGCAGTCCGTCCTGAAGAAGACCCATTTTCACCGATGGTATTCGACCTTCCCGTTTACGACAGAAGTAGACTGAGCAATTTGTTTTCTGTTATTTTTACCCTAGAAATGGTCCGGTCCATTTCAGACATGTGTAGCTTGTGCCTTCCCTCTTGTTAGACGTGTTTTACAAGTGAAAGAGAAAAGTGGAACGGAGAACGATTATGTGCACCATAGATGGAATTGTTTGTGCTCTTGATGTAATGTGTCCATAGATTGGATCAAAATGCATGAAAGATCTTGTCAATGTTTTGGTTTTTTTTCTTCACAGTTTAGTGATGTGTAGTTTTAGCATTGCTCTGTTTCTGGTAATTTTGTGTGTGCGTGCTCTGTAGTTAGCACATTTCCCCAACAACACCCCACCCCCCCAAAGTATTAGCTTATAGTCTTGAAATATGAGATTTTTTTGCTTCATAAAACAGGAACATAGTATGTTAGTCTGATTATCAGTCATGGTTACGAATCACATCTGGACTGCACATCAGAGATGGGATTTTTTTTTTTTTTTAATAGTATTCATCGATGTGTATTAGCAGGTTTCTATACGTTATAATCGTTCATGCAGCTGCACACATGGTTGATCCTGTTTTTCAATGTCCCAACACAGCTTTCAGATTGTCTGTCACTGTCTGTGTAGTGCATGAGGTCCTGTGAATGGAAACTTGGAAGATGATGATGCTAATAGCCGTGAGATATTGATCGTTTGTGTGTCGATTTTAATAAACAGCAGATAGAAAAGTATCCTGGCTGGGTGTCTTTTATTTTCATTCGTTCCTGTCAGCTGTGTTGTGTATGCTATTTCAGCTGGTATGTGGATCGGTGGTCTGGAGGTAACGCGCCTGACTAGAAAGCGAAAAGTCTGGGTTGTAGTGTGCGGTGGTTTGAATCCCGTTTGGGCCTAAAACTTTTCCCCCATCCATTAGACCATGAGTGGTGGTCTGGGCGCTAGTCTTTTGGATGAGATGATAAACCAAGGTCCTGTGTGTAACACATTATTATTTAGCGCATGTAAAAGAATCCGCGGAAACAAGAGGGTTGTCCCTGGCAAAATTCTGTAGAAAAAAGCCACTCTGATAGGGAAACAAATACAGTTGCAGACAGGAAAAAGAAAATAAAAATAATGGGTAGGCGCTGCACTTGTGACGATGTGTGCTCTCCCCGGGGAGAGCAGCCCGAAATTCACGCAGAGAAATCTGCCGTGACATAAAGTGGTATAAATAAATACAAATAAATAAATGTGTTGTGGTGGGATTCATGACCAGTTTGATATTTATTTGCTTATTTGTTCTTTTATTTCAAGGATAATGAAATAAGCACTTATGTGCTCTTTTACATCCAGTCCCTGTGTATACGCAGTTTTGTCATTCATTCCCACCAGCACACAAAGACCTACTGTCCCAGAAAGCGGAACAGGTTTTAACATGTGCACAAGGTGTTCTGTGTGTATTTGCACATAGAACCTCAGTTTATAGTCTCATCTGAAGGACTTGGAATGGAGTTAGCACTGATGTTAACTTCAGGGGAAAATATCCCCTTGAACAGGATTCAAACCCAGGTCAGCAGATCATGAGCGCAATGTGCAACGCTCAAACCAACCAGGTTATCCCTTTGTGATACGATAAACATTCACATTGAGGGATGATTGATAACTCTTTCCAAAACTTGAGGCAGTTTAACAATGAAGATGTGGAACACCAGTAACAAAGCAAAAGAGGAGCAGACTCCTGACCAGCTCATCAAAATGCAAATAAAGCAATACATAGAAACTGGAGGACAAAAGCAAATGCACAACTATTCCCTTCCTTCCTCCCTATCATTCCCCAAACAGAGGATAACATACGTAATCCTTCCCTTCATCTTCACCCATCATGCAGTCTAGATGGGGCACCACTGACGTTTTCAGCTTTTGTAATACACTGTTCCACTCAAGACCAGTCCACTCTCTGATGTTGTCTTCCAATCACTCTCTCTGTCTGCCTTTTCATCTCCCTCCTCCCTGTGCAACAGTTTTGACTATGGTTACACACATGTATGCATGTGTACTAATATATGCCTTTGTACACAAGAAACCAAGATACAAACCTCATGAAGAAGACTGTCTTTCAAGGTAAAAAGAAAAAGACGCGGACCATCTGCTTCTCTCACTGAATCTTGTGGCAGACGATAGTCTTATGTGAAAGACTAGCACATACTTTCAAATCAATATCGACGACCTGCATGAAATATGCATTTCATTTACATACCTAAATACCAGACTGTACAGTTTTATCCCAGATGAGCTGTACATTTTTTCACAGGTTATCATTCCAGTTTTCCCTACATGTCTGTGCCAACAAAAGGCACATAATTATGATAGGATAAATAAGCCAATAACTGAATAAGACATCAACATCATGAATCAGGTTATAGGAAAAAAAAACAAAAAACAAAACATTAAGAATAATGCAATCATTCAAGAATATAAATACAGAGGAACAACAATAGATATTCTCCCGCTCTCTCTTTCTTTCTCTCTTTTTTTCTTCCCTCTCTTTTTCTCTCAAAGAGCAGACGATTTAGATAAGGGACGCTACTCTCGACCATTTCTAAAAACCGCTTCCTGTACGACAGGGGAGATCAATGTGATTCCACAAGTATCAACTTGTTTACAGCAGGTTTCGTGCACAGTACAGTGTTACTGGAGTTTTCATTTTTGGTTCAGTAAAGCCTCACAGGGCTGAGGTATCCTTGAAACAAACTTTGCAAAATGACAAGCCCAAGGACAATTCCATCCGATCATCGGGTGCTCAATCTAGCCAAGGAATTGGCAGATACCAGAGAAAGACGAATGCCCACAGTGCTAGAGAAACTAAAAGGTTTGGATATTGTACATGTAGAGTCTGCTTCGTTAACATCGTAATCTTGTTTATAGAGTTATATCAGATCTGGAGAAAAAATGAAAGAGAACAAGACTTAAGTCTAGTTGTTGCTTGCTATTTTACAATGAATATGCATGTAGCCCACGGCCACACTGCTTTGAACTAATTAAAGAAATGACTTGCAAAGTTCTGTGGGAAGAAATCAAAAACTACTGAACAAATCACTTGCATTCAGCTAATTTTCTTCACATTCATCAATGAATCCAGCATCAGTATCAGTGCATGATTTTTAAATATTAAGTTGATAAACACTTAATCCCTGTTCACACACACACACACACACCCAAACACACACACACACACACACACACACACACACACACACACACACACACACACACACACAAATGGGGACATATGACAACATTTACAAAACTGCGGGTGCACAGGGACTGACATATGAGTGCTTACTCCATTATCCTGGAAATAAAAGAATAAAAGATTAACACATAAAAAAATAGCACACACAAACACTCTCATGCATGCACACAGACACACACTACACTGTGTGCATACATGTGTGTGTGTGTGTGTGTGTGTGTGTGTGTGTGTGTGTGTGTGTGTGTGTGTGTGTGTGTGTGTGTGTAGTTGTTCTTACCATTATCCACTGTTTCATTCACTGGTACTTATTCCCTTTTTTTTCTCCCAGCATTGTGACCGCACCTGTAGTACTAGTAGGGATTTTTGCATTCTCTGATACTTTTCAGCTATTCATGCAGACTGACAGAGTGAGAGTGAAAGTGAATGCTAAAAACTGCTACCTAGATCATAATTCATGACCACAGCTTGTTGGCAGCCTATGTTCCATGCATGTATATGACATTCCTTGTTCGGTTGTTCTGATATCGGACTATAGTATTGGCTCAGAGCTCAAGAGGTAATGTACCTGTTTTGAAAATGAGAAGTTAAATGTGTGATCCCTGTTTGAATCTAAACTTTACCCAATCCTTTAAACTAAACCTTGAGAGATTATCTGGGAGTTACTCACTCAGTTAGTCTGTCAGACGAGATCCCATGCCCTATGCACATTGATGCTTAAATAAATAACCCACAGGAATATAGAGAACTGTCACCATCCAGAACTGTGAAGAAAAAAAATGACTCTCCGAGAGAAACCAACATATATACAGGCAGGATTTAAAAAAAAAACAAAAAAAACCAATGGGTGGGGCTGCTATTGTGGTGACATTTGTCCCCATGGAAAACA
>CM060338.1:30190734-30195734 GCA_030674155.1 Stramonita haemastoma | reverse complement strand
CCATCTATCCATTCATTCGTTCATTCATTCATACGTGTATACCCTGTTTACAGCCATGAAGAGTCCCTGGCTGCTACAGCTGTTGATGTCGGATGATCCCAAGACAGTCAACATGGTCATGACTATGATGGAGAAGATCATTCGCTGCGATGGGTATGTTTCATATCATATATAATATCATATCATATCATATATTATATTGTATCGTGTTATATCATATCATATCATATATCATATCAAATCATACCATACCATACCATACCATACCATACCATACCATACCATACCATACCATACCATACCATACCATACCATACCATACCATACCATACCATACCATACCATACCATACCATACCATACCATATCATATCATATCATATATCGTATCGTGTTATATCATATATAACATCATATCATATCATATCATTTCATATCATTTCATATCATTTCATATCATTTCATATCATATATCATATCATATCATATCATATCATATCATATCATATCATATACCATACCATACCATACCATACCGTACCGCACCGTACCGTACCGTACCGTACCGTACCATATCATATCGTGTCATATCATATCATATATCATATCATATATCACATCATATATCACATCACGTCACATCACTTCACATCACATCACATCACATCACATCACATCATATATCATATCATATATCATATCATATCATATATATCATATCACATCATATCATATCATATCATATATATCATATCATATATCACATCATATCACATCACATCATATCATATCATATCATATCATATCATATCATATCATATCATATCATATCATATCATACCATTTATCATCTGCAGTAAAAGGGGGAAACAAAAGTTCCCCTGTGTATAGAGATAGCTGAGGGAGAGCACGTCTGTGTGAAGGGTTCCATAGAACTCTTCCATGTTTTTGTGGGTTTTTTTAGTAATAGACAGAATGCAGAATTGCAGACCATTAACCGTTAGCTTGCTATTTTCCCATTCTGGAACAGCAGATAAACTACACCCCTCACGCTGCCATGAACACTGTTCTGAAACATCAGTTACATGTCTCGACTTTGCTTAAGTATTCTCTTTGTAAAGGTCATCAGTGTTTTAAAATTATAATGAAGTATTTTTTTTTATCATCATTGTTTAATCATTTTCCTTTAAGAAAATTTATTTATACTTTTACCTTTATTAGTTCAGGATGAAGAAAATTTATACTTTTACCTACAGTAGTTCAAAATTTAATTTACCAGACTTTTTTTATTAACAGCTGCCCATTTTATTATTTTATATATATATATTTTTTTTGGGGGGGGGGGGGTTCCCTGGCAAAGGGGGGGTTCCCTGGCAAGGGGGGGGTTCCCTGGCAAGGGGGGGTTCCCTGGCAAGGGGGGGTTCCCTGGCAAGGGGGGGTCCCTGGCAAGGGGGGGTTCCCTGGCAGGGGGGGGGGTTCCCTGGCAAGGGGGGTTCCCTGGCAAGGGGGGGGGGTCCCTGGCAAGGGGGGGGGGGTTCCCTGGCAAGGGGGGGTTCCCTGGCAAGGGGGGGGGGGTTCCCTGGCAAATGGGGTTTTCCTATTGGCCAAAATCCTTGGCAGGCTAAGGGTTAAGTATACCGACAACAGAAGATATTGCTTGGAAAATGTATATATGGTCACTATTTGTTGTTTCAGCAAAGTGTTGTCTAAAATGAAAGAAGAAGATGTGCTGAATCTGATGGATGAACTTATCTACAAACTGACCGTCCACAACGACATCTCCATCGCTGCGTGAGTCTGGCTTTGGTTTTGGTTTATCACTGTTTTCTTCTGTAGTATTGAGAAAAAAGTAGTGCAGGAAAAACAAGTGCAGGTACCAACTTCTAAATCTTTTTGAAAATGATTTATCAAAGATTGAATCTAAAAAAAAGATTGAAATGAAAATAAATTCTAGGGAATACTGTCTTTCAGTGACAGCATTGTAGGCATTTTTGAGTAAGAACCATGCCTTTAGCCTGACCTGACTTGAGTTTTGGCTACACTTTAAGTGCACACACAGGCAAGAGTAGTTGGGGGAAAAAAATAAATGGCCTACACTTGGATCTACTAGAGATGCGATTCCCCAATTTTCTTCAGTAGTAGAAGAGGAAGGGAGGTGGTCTACAGGTAACACGCCTGTCTAGAAAGCAAAAAGTCCAGGTCGAAGTGTGTGGTGGTTCGAACCCCGTTTAAGCCGGAAATTTTCCCCACATCCATTAGACTATGAGTGGTGGTTTTAGTGCTAGTCTTTCAGATGAGATGATAAACTGAGGTCCCGTGTGTTGCGCATAATTATTTAGTGCATGTAAAAGAACCCATGGCAACAAGAGAGTTGTCCCTCGCAAAATTCTGTAGAAAAAAGCCACTTTGATTGAGAAACAAGTATAGTTGCAGACAGGAAAAGAAAAAAAATATTGGGTGGCGCTGCTCTTGTGGCAACACGCTCTCCCCAAGGAGAGGAGCCCGAATTTCATGCAGATAAATCTGCCGTGACATAAAGTGATGTAAAAGTAAAAAAGTAAAAGTAAAAGTAAAGGTTAGTGATAAGTACAGAAGAGCATTAGTGAAGAATCTGGAAAATCATTGTTAAGATTTTTTAAGTGACTTTTTTTTCTTTAAATAGTAGAAAGAGCTGACTCTTTTTCTTCGAAAAGGAATGGTTTTATTTTTGCTTTTGTGAGAAGTGAAGGGAGAAAGAAGGTAAAGTGTGAATTCAAATCACTGATTTCATCATACCTTTTAAAAAAAAAAAACAACAACTGTTTATGGCTGTGTCTGTTTTTGTATGTATGTTACCAACAGAGAATTTCTGTTTTTAGTTGTATCTTGGGGGGGTGGGGGGAGGGGGGAATATGACTGAACGAAAAAGAAAAAGACAGAACGTTTTTTTGTAATCTTATTTTTTTGTGTCTATTATATTGTACTTATTTCTTTATAATTTTATCTATTTATCTGTTGTTCAAATTTGTGTTTGTTATTTACTTAAATTCATTTATTTTCATTTATTTATGTGGACAGAATAGAGAGAGGAATGAAGGGAACTGGTTGTCAAGTCTTCAGGGGTGCCCCCACGGTTGCCAGGCGAAGGGATAGATAGATAGATAGATAGATAGATAGATAGATAGATAGATAAATAGATAAATAGAAAAATAGATAGATATGTATCTATTGTTCAGATTTGTCTTTCATCAAACAGTTTAATCTGTGTGTTTTGTGTTCATTACAGGAGTGCAGTGCGAAGTCTGTTGCGGTTTTGTGAGAGTCAGAAGCCACTGGTGGAGATGCTGTTTTCTCGATACAAGTAAGTCCGCATGTGACAGCTGCATGGATGAGTCATGGGCTGATAATTCAAATTACAGGTTAAATCCTGTTTCATGTTTTGTAAGAGTAGGCCATTGTGTGCCGGTGGGAACAGATGACAATAATTGAAAAACTGCATACACACGGGGAGTGGATGGATCGGTGGTCTAGGTGGTCACGCGCCTTGCCTAGAAAGCAAAAAGTCCGGGTCGGAGTGTGTGGGGTTCGTACCCCGTTTGGACCCAAAACTTTTTCCCCATCCATTAGACCATGAGTGGTGGTCTGGGTGCTAGTCTTTCGGATGAGACGATAAACCGAGGTCCCGTGTGTTATACATCACTATTTAGCGCACGTAAAAAAAACCCACGGCAACAAGAGGGTTGTCCCTGGCAAAATTCTGTCGAAAAAAGCCACTCTGATAGGGAAACAAATACACTTGCATGCAGGAAAAAAGAAAAAAAAAAATGGGTAGGCGCTGCACATGTGGCGACGCGCTCTCCCCGGGGAGAGCAGCCCGAATTTCACGCAGAGAAATCTGCCGTGACATAAAGTGGTACAAAATACAAAAAAAAATACAAATACAAAATAGCATATGAGTGCTTATCCCATTATCCTCGATATAAAAGAATAAAATAAAATAAATAAATAAATAAAATAAATGATCCTTATGATGGATGCTATAGCCAAGTGGTTAAGACTATTCGACTTCAGTCCCATGGGTTCATGAAGTTGTGGGTTTGAATGTTGGTAGCGGCAGGTGAATGAAGGGTGGGGATTTTCACTATCTCCCAGGTCAACTTCAAGTGTAAACCTGCCGGTGCCTTCATTTCATTCAGAAAAAGAAACAAATATGCATGTTAAAGATCCCATAGGTCATGTTACCGTTTGGTGGGTTACAGGAACACAAACATACCCAGCATACATCCCTGAAGTCAGAATGCAGCTACCTTCATGGTGGGCAAAAAACGGTTGCATACATAAAATCTCACCATTGACAAACCTTGGAGCATAATTATGTATAACATTAATTTGTTTGATTTACTTTTAACGTATTTTTTGTTCTGATTCCCCTTGTTCAGCTTTTTGTTTCTGTAACAGACAGTTCATGCTTGTTGTTTCCTGTGAGACTGTCTGTTTGAGGGCAGGGACTGGATGTAAAAAAGCACATGAGTGCTTATTCATTATCCTCGAAAACCTGTTGTTGCACATTCTGTTGTGATATTTTTTTCATAACATTTTTTCTGTTGTGAGATATTTTGCATATGCTTTCAAGTTACATCTGTGCATATTGTACTGTGTAAACATACAAAACTTGTGTGTGTGTGTGTGTGTGTGTGTGTGTGTGTGTGTGTGTGTGTGTGTGTGTGTGTATGTGCTTGTGTGTGTGTGTGTGCGTGAGTGCATGCATGCGTGCGTGCGTGCGTGGTGTGTGTGTGGTGCGTGCATGCGTGCATGCATGCGTGTGTGTGTGTGTGTGTGCATGCGTGCATGTGTGTGTTGATTGGCAGGGGTCTGAGGCCATTGCTGAGGCGATGGGAGGGGCGAGGGTTTGAACGTGACCTGAAACAGCTGTACGCTCTTCTGGAAACTGGCTCCGCTCTCAGAGCACAGTCACAGGTGAAGAGTAGCTACGTCACCCTGAAATTGTTTTTTTTTCTGCCA
>CM060338.1:30183234-30185734 GCA_030674155.1 Stramonita haemastoma | reverse complement strand
TACAACCAGTCCCTGTGTGTATGCAGTTTTGTAAATGTCATCTGTTCCCACCGGCACACGATGGCCTACTCTTACGAAAAGCAGAACAGGATTTAACGTGTGCGTAAGATGTTCTGCGTGCGTTCGCACACGGGGCCTCAGTTTATAGTCTCATCCGAAGGACTTTTGGGGAGAGTGGAGTCAGTACTGATGTTAACTCGAGGAGAAAAATCTCCTCGACCGGACTCGAACTCGGGTCGTCAAATTGCCAGCGCAATGTTCTGACCACTAGGCTATCCATCAACGCTGTGTGTGGAAAGACACTAAAACTGAAGACTACTACCACCACTACTACCACTACAGACATGTATGTATGCTGGTTGCAGATCAGATCGAGAAATACCTGATGAAGGAAAAGGCGACGGCTGCGGTCAAGATCCAGACGATATGGCGAGGACACCGGGAGAGAGCCCAGCTGACCCGACGACAGGAGATCGCCCAGCAAGTCCGGGCAGCCATCAAAATACAGCGAACAGTGAGTAGTGTTCGCTTGCTTGGTGAGATTTTTTTTTGGGGGGGGGGGGGTTGTTTTTTTGTTGTTTTTTTTCCCCCTGTGGGTGGGTAAGTGGGTGTGGAAAGGGAGAGGTGGGAGGGTGGGGGCTGGAGGGGTGTGTATGGTGAGTGGGGGGGGGGTGGGGGGGGGGGGGGGGGGGCAGGGGGGAGAATTTGTGTACTATCCCAGAATAGTGGGCAAAAATAAAAAAAACCGGTCACAAACAACACAAAATCTCACCATTGGTGAACACTCGAGCTCTAGCCAAGGGAGGGAGGGGAGGAGAGAGAGAGAGAAGTTTGTGGAGGAGTAGGCTTAGGTATGGCCGGGGCAATGGATGGCAGCAGAATTTGTTTATATTATTATATTTTGGTATATTATTAATTTATGTTGAGGATAATGGAATAAGCACTTGTGTGCTTTTTTTTTTACATCCAGTCCCCGTGTGTATGCAGTTGTGTAAATCTTGTCATCTGTTCCCACCGGCACATGATGGCCTACTCTTATGAAAAGTGTAACAGGATTTAACCTGTGTGCGAGATGATCTGCGTGCGTTTGCACACGGGGCCTCAGTTAAAAGTTTCATCCGAAAGACTTTTGGGGAGAGTGGAGTCAGCACTGATGTTAACTCCAGGGGAAAAATCCCCTCGAACGCAAATCGAACACGGGTCGTCAAGTTGCAAGCGCAATGTTCTGACCACTAGGCTATCCCATCCCCCATTTCAAACTGAGTGTGTGTGCACAGGTGCGGCAGTGGCTGGACCGGGTGGAGAAGCGACAGCAGAAGTTCCCCACCCACCTGAAGCCCTCAGGGCTGACCGATGACCGCAGAGTGCAGCTGCAGGAGATCATCAGCCGACGCAGACAGGAACAGCCGGTGAGACTGGTCATCTGTGACGCTCCACTACAAAATGACGCCGCCGCTGTAGTCTAGTGGTTAGGGCGTTGGACTCGTAATCTAAAGGTTGCGGGTTCAATCCCAGCTTTTGGCTATGGCGTTGTGCCCTTGGAAAAGGCACTTTACGGCTATTTTCTCACCCCACCCAGGTGTAAAAGGGGGTACCAACCTTGTGTTGGGGGTTAACCCTGCGATAGACTGGCGTCCTATCCAGGGGGGAGTCTATGACTCTCAGTCGCTTAACGCCACAGAAACCAGGATAAGTACCGGCCTGATGGGCCTTAGGCTCGGGACAGACTTTAACTTTAACTTTAACTTTAACTAAGTACGAAATGAGTCGCTTAGCACCTAACCCACTTTTCTGTTAGGAGCCATTAAAGGCAGGTGGGGGTCAAGTTGTCAATTTTGATATTTTTATTTACTATGAAACTATAGCCATTACTCTACCTTGTAGTGAAATACTAAGGCATGATTTTGTTTCCTTTTGCCTTTAAATGTGTTTTTAAAATACCAAAGCCTTCATTCTGACCACCTTTTACGATGCTAAGTTTGTCAATTGCTCATTTTGTCATTACCTACAGTCTATCATTTCAAGTTGTAACAACTTTTGATAGAATTGCCCAATTTTCAATCTGTTTTTTGTATTGTGTAGCCATTTCATCGTGGATTAATAATATGTCAATAACTAGAAATTGACCCCAGGTGCAATGCAACTCCTAATGTGGCGGAGTGGTCACATTTGTCTGTTTGTTTGTGTGGTTAGGTAGACAGGAACAGCCATTAAGATTGGTCATTTGTCTGTTTGTTTGTGTGGTTAGGTAGACAGGAACAGCCATTAAGATTGGTCATTTGTCTGTTTGTTTGTGTGGTTAGGTAGACAGGAACAGCCATTAAGATTGGTCATTTGTCTGTTTGTTTGTGTGGTTAGGTAGACAGGAACAGCCATTAAGATTGGTCATTTGTCTGTTTGTTTGTGTGGTTAGGTAGACAGGAACAGCCATTAAGATTGGTCATTTGTCTGTTTGTTTGTGTGGTTAGGTAGACAGGAACAGCCGGTAAGACTGGTGTCT
>CM060338.1:30163234-30180734 GCA_030674155.1 Stramonita haemastoma | reverse complement strand
GTCATTTTCTGTCAGTAAGTGCTCAGGTGCATTATGCTGCCGTTTTATATCTGTATAAAATTGAAAGCAGGGTATATGAGATAGTTCAGGCAGAAAGGGCTGAACCCATATCTGTGAAGATTATGAACTCAGCTGCCAGACTCCTCATACAAAAATACTGTTGTCGATCTTCAATGTCGTTGGGCGTTCCCCGGCTTAACTCCCTAGGGGTCACCCAGAATATGCACCCTGCCTCACTCATCCCACCTGGGAATCACTGTGAGATTATAGGTAGACACACTGGTTCGAAAATTTGTATGTATGGTTGTGTTCAAGTACCTCGCCATAAGGTAAGCTTCAACAGAGTTTGTTTTTTTTTCTCTCTCTCTCCTGTAAAGGGGAGTGCAGGTTGTTATGCTACGAGTTTGTTATGGCTGAAAACAGCCACAAAAGAATATTGAAAAGCTTAACAACATTTCAATTCAAACATGGGCACTTTGCTTGCATCAATAACTGACCAATTTTTGGGCCTGGAGCATTGAAGTTGGTATGCTATCTTCCACCAAGATGAACAAAATGTTGACCAAAAAAATTAAATAAAAGTTAAAAAAAAAAAAAAATGTTAACAAGAAACATTAAGTGTGAGCCTTTGTAATGGATTGATGACACTCCCATTGCCACTTGCCTGATCAAGCTATGCTTTGTTTGTCGTCATTCAACAAAGGCTGATAATTGTGACACATTGTCTGATGAAAGTGTCAGAGAAATGTTGACACATCTAACACTTTACATCTGGATGTTGTTATCACTGTTTAGCCCTATTCTGTGTACTGTATACATTATTAAGAAAAAGACACCCATTTTACTGCATACATCCATCAACATAATAGACCCTCCCCTTCCCTTCCCATTGTCTAATATCACTTTGAGTGAACAGACGTAAAATCGAAGCAACAACACAACACAGCAACACCTGGATGTGTCTGTGTGTATGATGCAATAAAGGCAGCCAGTAGAGACAGATCTGATCAGTGAAAAAGACTTGTGATGACAAATAGACTTTAGGTAATTAAAAAAATCAGAAGGCAAGGGAGAAGAGACTGGGGAGGTGACAGCTGGGGATGTTCAATGAAGTGGGCTTGTGGAGGGTTGGGGGGTAGGTGGGTGGTGTTATTGTTTGGAATTTTTCCAAGTGTGAACTTGCGCAGCTGTGATATCAGATTTCGTTTTGGTATTGGTTTTTATGTGTGTAGAGTTTTATTGGAGAGATTGTTAGCCATGAAAATAGCAAAATTGTTTGATTATTTGACAGAAAGAGAGAGAGAGAGAGAGAGAGAGAGAGAGAGAGAGAGAGAGAGAGAGAGAGAGAGAGAGAGGAGAGAACATGTCTATTTCTATGTTTTTGTTGATACGTCATAATGTGTGTATGCCCCCCTCTGAAGATGCCGGGGGCCTGTTAATATAAAAAGCATCCCCACCATCTAGAAATTATGTACTAGGAATTACCTCTTTTCTATCCCTCTCTTTGTTTCTGCCTTCTTCCTTTTCATCTGGTCACCTCCTTCTTGTGTATTTCTGCCACTTGGCCCATTCTCCTGCCTTTTTCCCAGAAAAAATCTAAGTCTTTAACAGTTCTCTCCCACTCCAAAGTTGGAGGTGCTGGGCCTGACTTGTTAGGCACTTGATGGCAGCACAGCACAGTTTCACTCAAATGACAGACAACAATAGTTGCTGTTTGAGCGTTCAGTGATGGAGGGCGTATGTGTGCATTGTGTGTGTGTGTCAAAGTCAAAATTGTATTTTCAGATGGTACATTGAGTAAGCAATAAATTTGCTTTTTTTCATTGTGTGTGTGTGTGTGTGTGTGTGTGTGCGTGCGTGCGTGTGCGTGCGTGTGAGAGAGAGAGAGACAGACAGACAGACAGACAGATAGATAGACAGACAGACAAAGAGAGAGAGAGATAGAGAATGAACTCACATTAAGAAAACGGTGGTTTGACATATTGCAGCTCTGTCTGACCTTTTCAGATTCCGGTGCAGGAGAAAATGTCACAGCTATTGATGTTTTGTGTGTTTACTCTCGTCATTTGAATGACGACAACAAAATAATACAGGGCATAACCACTCTCTTCTTTTTACATGTCATCCCCCTTTTCTTTTTCCAACTTTAGATTCAGACCTGCGGCAATCCTTGCAACTGCAGGCATCAACTTCCGACAATTTTATCTACGCTCAAAATATTGATGTTACCCATGTTTAGCGCATGAGAATAGGACGTAGGTTTTCCACACAGAACATTTCAAGACATAGAAATATCGATGGTTCCATTTGTGGCTCCCTTTTCAGTTGTGTTATTTTTTTCATCGTCAAAATATAGGTGGGGAAGTTTTCGTTACATCAGTGACATTTTTATCCACAGTGGGGGTGTGGTTTTATAGATTCAAGCCTTTAACCGACTTTGTTTTATTTATAGGAACCACTTCAGAAAACTGTTGCATGTCGTCAGCTGTTGTGCTCATGAAAGACAAAAATGTTGCTTTATATGGGGAAGTTAAAGTTAAAGTCTGTCCCGAGCCCTAAGGCTCATCAGGCCGGTGCTTATCCCGGTTTCTGTGGCGTTAAGCGACTGAGAGTCATAGACTCCCCCCTGGATAGGACGCCAGTCTATGGCAGGGTTAACCCCCAACACAAGGTTGGTACCCCTTTTACACCTAGGTGCGGTGAGAAAATAGCCGTAAAGTGCCTTTTCCACGGGCACAACGCCATAACCGAAAGCTGGGATCGAACCCGCAACCTTTAGATTACGAGTCCAGCGCCCTAACCACTAGGCTACAGCGGCGGCAATATGGGGAAGTGGGGGAGGGCAAAAGAGTGGGATTGGTAGGATAGGTTTGGGGGGGGGGGGGGGGGTCATTCCCTGGCCATGATGATGTTTGCCAATGGTGAGATTTTGTGTTTTTGATCATTTGCCCACCATTAACCCCTTGCATTCAGTGTCTCTGAACACAAACTGCCCCTAGATTTCGCATTCCATCACGAAATCAGGTCAGGCTTATGTGCTGGCTGGCCTTTTCCTTCTTCTAAGTACATACCAGCAGCTATAATTGCTTCCAGACTCTCAGCAGGGTTCCTACCTCTAGCCTGATAGCGCTTTGGCATGTGGTAGCAATTAGTGATGGTCGCATCGTGATGGAAATGTACTGTGTGTAAATCCTGGTTTGGGATTCAGGGTGGGGCAATTGTTCAATCCCTGTTCGCGAACTAAGAGGGTTAAGGTAACTGCATTCTAACTTTGGGGAGGGTTTTTTTTATTTTTTTTATCGAGGATAATGGAATAAGCACTCATGTGCTTTTTTTACATCCAGTCCCAGTGTGTATGCAGTTTTGTAAATCTTGTCATCTTGTCAGGTATGATGAATGGAGAATGGGTGGTGTGAAAGTTTCACAGCTGTCTGATTGGACTGTTTTGAGAGAATGTGGGGAGTGGATGTTCAGTTGATTTGTGCAGGAAAAGCATGGACTTGGTTACCGATATTTGTATTAATTTGATATTTATGTAAAAAAGCAGAATGTGTATATTTATGTATGGCTGCTGTATTGCATGTATAGGATTACCATTACATCAATAATTTGGTGTTTGGTTGTTGTTGTTTTGTATAGGAAAGCAGAATGTGTGTATGTATATATATATATATATATATATATATATATATATATATATATGGTTATATTACTGTACAGGGTTACCATAAAATCAATCATTTGGTGGGGGGGAGGGGGGTGTAGGAAAGCCGATTGTATTATTGTATGTACACATGTAAGCTTGTATGCCTTGTACAATGTTACCATCAAACCAACAATCCAGGATGCCTGTTATACTACGCTGATGGTAATAGTATGTGTATTGTTTTCAGATGTTGATTTATCTGTTGATGTCATTCCAGTTCGGACAGTAAATATGAACACAGAATTGAGTTTTGACTGGTCTGTTTCTTATTGCACGAGTCAAAGTATACAACATGTCAAAATGTATGTGCTGTATGTAAATCCCGGGATCGGGACTTTGGGGAGGTAATTATTCAATCCCGGCAAATCCCGGATCAGGACTCACTCACTCACTCAGTCCCATGTCCCAAAGGACGTAGGGGGGACATGAGAGAAGACGCAACAGAGATCTTTTTCCATGCTTCACGATCCTGTGTGGCTAGTAGGAGGTGTTGCAGGGGTTGGGCGGTCCAGTCTTTGATGTTGTCAACCCATGATTTCTTTTGGCGGCCTCTTCTTCTCTTACCCTCGACTGTTCCTTGCAGGATGGTTTTTGCTAGGGTGTTGTGTCTTGTGGTGTGACCAAACCACATCAGATTTCTCCTCTTTATGGTAGAGAGCAAAGGCTCTTGGGGGTCCACACACTTTTTGATTTCTTCTTTCACATAGTTATTGGTCCTGTGTTCTTTGTATGATATTTTCAGGACTAAGAGGGTTGAAAGAAAAACAAAAACAGGTGGATGTATACAAGCATGCCTTCATTCACAGAAGATCTTGCGCGCATGTTAAAATCAGTTCCACTTTTTAGAAGAGTAGGCCATTGTGTGCAGGTGGAAACAGATGACAAAATTGACAAAACTGCATACACACAGGGAATGGATGTAAAAAAAACACTTGAGTGCTTATTTCATTATCCTCGAAATAGAAGGAAAGAAAAAAAAGAGAAAGAAAGAAAGAAAGCACAGATCTGCATACAAATGAGTCATGCTCAAACACAAAGAATTCTTTTTAATTTTTTATTTCGTTTCAAAATCAATAATGTACAAGCTTCTCATTGACAATGTGATAATTTGTACGCAGATGTTCATAACTGGTATACTTGTGGTAAATCGATCGTAAATCAATCAAATCAGTACAAAGTGTTGGATACTACGATCCTATCACACAAGAGAACGCTGAGATTCTGTTGTTGTTGTTGTTTCAACAAAAACAAAAAACAAACCTAATTTCCCTTATTTAAAAAAAAAATTACACAACTCTACCCAGTAAAACTATTTAAAAAACCAATCTCTTACATTCAAAAATACACATTTTAAAAATTCAAATATAAGTGACAATATCTTTTATTCACTTAAAAAAAATCTCATTCAAAAATAAGTTACAAAATCTCTTTTAGTCATTCTCTTTTATTTCTCAGAGCGAGTATCAAAAAAAATATGGTTTTACATTGTTTCATTCCACAATCATTCATTTAAATAATCGCTCATTGTATCCATCCTCTCTCTGGGGAGCATTCATTCTGTGACTGATATAAAGAAAACAAAAGTTAAGTGAATTGCATAGAATTACAATCGCAAAATAAAAATTTAAAAACCCTTTAAAATGCATGTAAAAACTGTGTAAAAAAACAAACAAACAAAAAACTTAAAAAGCAGGAATAACAGAACGTTAACCTTTTTCTGGACTGCAAACGCTAAGCAAATAAATGCCCAAAATGATAAGCATAAACTTATACATCAAGTACATATTCAAATAAAAAATGTTGCGATTTTGTAGCTAAGAAATGCACCAAGATGTCAAATTAAAACCATCACCTTTGCAGCTTTATAGTTTCAACATGGCATTTTCCATACGATTGTCATTATCAAGCAATTGTTCTCTCTCAATGGATTACATATGTTACCATGACTTGAATTCCCACATATGTTACCATGACTTGAATTCCCACATATGTTACCATGACTTCAATTTTCATGATCATCTGTAACGTTGGGTTTTTTTTTTCATAACACACTTTGACAAACACACTGTGATAGACAATCAGCGGATTTGTGCAATAACATCTTCTGACCAGAAACTTTTTCTTTTTTTTTTCTTTATTGATGTAGTCATTTCACACATTTTTCACACAGACATTTATAAGCACCTCCACACACACAAAAATCTCAGTTGCGCACTTCTTTGAACAGAAACCAAGTGTGTCATTAACCAAAAAAAAACAACCTGATATGTACAAACTTGTTCACACTAAAACCCATCCATACCATTATAAGCAGTTTCTCTTTTTTGACACTGTAATCCATCCATACCATTATTAGCAGTTTTCCTTTAAACACCACAATCAATTCATTCATTATCAGCCACTTTTCTTTTCACACTATGAGCCGTTCATATTCTTTTCACACTACAATCCATTCATACCATTATTAGCAGTTTTCTGTCAAAAGCACAAAGCTTCACACACACACACGCACACGCACACAGATATAAGTCGGTACATTACATACACTCTTCCTCGCACTGCTTTCGCTGTACATGAAACGGACAACACACACACTCGGCACCGTCAGCTCTCCACTTAATAGAACTCAGCTGTTTTTCTGTCTGCGCTAAGACGGAAAAAAACCTTGAGTTCTACTCATGTGGACAGCAGACGGTTTGAAAACGTGGACGTCGCCACACACCTCCACACGCATTTACACTCGTTCTTTTTTTCAGCAGCATGTGTAGGCTGATATGATCAAGTAGGATGGCAAGGGACAGAACACTCTGGAATGGCTACGTTTTTTTTTCTTCTTACTGTTACGACGGTGTGCCAGTTATCTAGAGACAAATCAGACATTTTTTTCTGCAAGGACGGTTTTATGACATGACAGCAGAGCATGATTTAGGACCAATTTCGTACATAATATATCTAGACTTTCCCAGAAATGACTAGCAGAACGTCTACTTTTTGGTGTGATTGTATGAGATTGTTGGTCCTTTTACTAGGCGTCCTTGTGATTGACCTCCATCAAAACTGTTATTATAGGCTGGAAAAAGAAAGCTCTTCATTGTTAGATAGGTTGGGCTTTGACCTCATGAACGTGCAATAAATTACTGAATATGAAAATCTATGTTAGCAGATGATAAAGATCCCTTTGTTGTGCCGATTTCAGATGGAATCGGTTTGGCACACTCCGTGAAACATGATTAACCCCTCAATCCCCCCCCACCCCCCCCTGCAAAAAAAAACAAACCACCCTGTAAATGATATGTGTATCTGAAAGAGATTTGAGCAAATGATATTACCTTATGATAGAAGAAAAGAACTAGGAGGTGAAGAATCAAAGATCTTGAAAATTAACCCCAAGCTCTACTGATGGACATGGACTATGACTGGAAGCTCTTCTCTAGGGGACAAGCAGCAACATACGGGAGGTCAAACCACAGACTCGGGAATGCGGATGAGGGGGACAGTGGACTGAGAAGAGTTCAGAGCGGCCTTGTGGGACAACTTATAGATGGGAGCGTTAGTCCTTTTCTGCCACACGGAACCTGGCCCAGCGCGTCCAGCCTCCATCGAAGCCGCTGTCTCCGACTGTCCTAGTCTCTTCATGCCCGTGGACCGACGACGACAACAGCTGACAGTGGCGTCTTCATCGTCGCTGTCGTCATCAGAGCTTTCGTCGTCATTGTCAACAGTGGCAGTGCTGGCCCCGTCTCCCAGGCACTGGCATTTGCGTAGACAGCAGTCGCAGCAGATACGCTTGAAGGGCGAGCACAGGGCGCGGAAGAGACTGTCCAGAGGCTGCAGGGAACGCAGAGGGAGGGGCAGCCACAGCCAGGTACGCAGAACCGCAGGCAGACACGCACGCAGACGATCGTTGTTCTGCATGACGTTAAGGACGACGACTGCCACAGCGACAGCCCCAACGACGCTGATGACGACGATGAAGACGACGTTGCCAGCAAAAGACAGCGCCATGAAGCAGCCGGGGAAGACCAGGTACATCAGCAGCAGGTAGAAGACAGCGAACCAGCGGTAGCGCGCCGTGGTGCGCCCCAAGAACCGCGCCAGACGCAGGGGGACGCGGCGCGTGATGGGGAGGGGGAAGAAGAGGAGGATGCCGGTGATGTTGAAGAAGAGGTGGCACAGCGCCAGCTGCAGGGCCAGCTGAATCGTGGATGAGGACGAGGCCAGCGCCGCCAGGATGCCCGTGCCTGTCGTGCCGATGTTCGACCCCAGGGTCAGCGGGTACATGCGCTCCAGCTTCAGGCAGCCGACGCCCACCAGTGGGGTGAGGGCGGAGGTGAAGACAGAGGAGCTCTGCACCAGGATGGTCATGCCCGCTCCCACCACCAGGGCGAAGTAGTCTGTCAGGCAGGCGAAGGGGCCGGGGAAGTTGGCGTTGATCGTCTTCTTGGCCATGCGCGCCACCTGAGAGCCCAGCAGGGAGTGCAGCACCTTGACCATGAGGTACAGGCAGCCCGACAGCAGCAGCAGCGAGAACAGGAACAGCAGCAAGCCTGACGTGCTGTCCCCCAGGTCCAGCTTGGACAGCAGACTGTCACCTGTGTACACACACACATTCCTCTATGTTTACACTGGGGAAAACATAGCGGATAAATGACTATGTCACCTGTACACACACACCATCCAGTCTCAGTTACTCTGGGGTCAGACATAGCGGATAAATGACTATGTCACCTGTACACACACACCAGCCAGTCTCAGTTACTCTGGGGTCAGACATAGCTGATAAACGACTACGTCACCCGTACATACACATACCATCCTCTCTGTTACACTGGGGTCAAACATAGCTGATAAACGACTATGTCACCTGTACACACACACATCATTCACCACCCTCTGTTACACTGGGGCCAAACATTGCTGATAAACAACTTAACGACTTTGTTAATTTTCTTTCATGGGATTATGTTCATACTCACCTGTTCATACAGAATGAATGATTAGAAAGGATCATGTTAATCAATACTCACCTGTTAACATGGAATAAATAATAAGAAAGGTGAACATGCTGACAGGCTTCCAAAATCCTACAGGCCCTAAAATCAACGGTCACTGGTTCAAATCTTTGAGGCACTTAAAAAAACAAAAATTTTTTTTTTAATCTTTGAGGCACCTACCTTCTGAATCAAGGACCAGGTGTCCACAATATCCAATACCAAGTTCCACATGTGAGTGATCTGTCTTCATGCGTGCAGATGATCAACTGAGCTTCTCAAACATCCAGTAATCCATGAGAGAGAAAGAGACAGACAGACAGACAGACAGACCGCTAACTGCCGGTTACTTACAGACTTCGACGGCGTGGATTCCTTGATGGTCTCATTGACCAGAGTGACATTGCCGTTCTCCAGAGTTTTGTTCACCGCCATCACAGTCTCCGTTTTGTTGAACACGCAGTACACCTGAAAGGCATCATTCACATCACAATTAGCACAGTACAAATATTTTAAAAAAAAACAAAACCAAAATAAAAAGCACAGCAAAGGGTCACACTGAAACATAAACTGAAAGTTTTTAGAGAGAGAGACACAGAGAGAGAGTGAGAGAGAGAGAGAGAGAGAGAGAGAGAGAGAGAGAGAGAAAGAATAATGCATGCTCAATCAGTCATGTCCATTAAAATAGTGGTAGAAAAACAAAGATTCCCTATTCATTACTCCCGAGGCTACATATGTGATTCTATCACATTGTGGTTGATGACAGGAAAGATTGAAAATCTGATCTCAAGAAAAAAAAATCCAAACCTGAAAATTTTTACATTAAAAAAACAAACCCACACACACACCATACTTTTCCAAGAACTGAAAACATCACCGCACGACATAAAAGACAATGATGTAAACGACTAAGAGCATAATGTCATAACAACATTTTAATGAAACCAGTGTCTCATGACATGAAACCTCCCAATCCAAAAACTTTTATAACAAAACACAGAAACCATTATATCAAATGTACATAAAGTGAAAATCTTTAAATAAATGGAGCACACTACAAAGTTTGGTGGGATTTTTTTTTTACGCTACAAAATTAACATTCAAACTTCATACACACTGTAAACACAACTAGCCAGCCTACAGCGCGAAACGGGAATCAAACCCGGGTCGTCAAATTGTGAGCGCAATATTCTGACCCACTAGGCTATCCCCCCCCCCCCTCCCTCATGTAAAAAGAAGAGAAAGAGAAAAGAACAAGGAGGCACTCACCTTGAGCAGTCTGTCCTCAGGGTTCCCTTTGCCTTCAGCAATGGCAGTGATCACCTTCTTGTCCACCTGTCGCCACACATCACACCCATGGAGGATTACACAGCCAAGGTGTCATTGTTCACAGTTTATTCTAGTGTTGATTTTGTTTTAAAAAAGCAAAAAGTTTGGGGTTATCAATACACACAGAGAGAAAACTAACAACAACAAAAAAGAAAAAAAAAGAAAAGAAAAAAAAAGAAAAGAAAAAAAGAGAGAAAAAACAGAGGAAGGTAGAATTAGGGTCCTTGTCCACAATCTTCTTTTACATTTTATTTTATTGTTGATTTAGTCCCCCCCCAAAGTTTTGGGTTATCAACATGCATGCACATGCACACACACACATACAAACATAGGAAAAAACAAACAAACAACACAACCCATTTTCTTGTGTGTGTGTGTGTGTGTGTGTGTGTGTGTGTGTGTGTGTGTGTGTGTGTGTGTTGTGTGTGTGTGTGTGTGTGCGCATGTGTGTGTGAGCGCGTGCACACGTGCATACTTGTGGAGAAAGAAACAACAATCACCTACACAAAAAAAACCAAAAAAACTATCACTAACAAAAAGAACGAAAAGCACTATCACCCAAGTACCCCAGCTTTCACAGAATACTGAACCACCCAAGTAATCAACATACCTGCACAATACGCTTGGTCAGTGGCTTGGTCAGCTGTTTGAGCAGGTCCTGCTTCTTCGTGCGCAGTTCCTGAAGGTTCAGACTCTGCACGATTTCATGCGTCAGGTAATACAGGTAACCTGAAAACACACCAAGCATGCACCTCCGTCAAGGTCACATCATACAGGTAGCTCCAAATTGATCCAACACACTTTTTTTTTTTTTTTTTTTTTTAAAGTTCAAACCCGGGCATATACTGTGTATGGCTGAATAAAATGTGAGGCAATTTTCAGTATAAAGTAAAATTACTGTAGTATTTTGTTTTTAGAAAGTAAAAAATGTTTGCAACGTCAGCTAGTTTGTGCCGATAAGGAAGTCGACCTATATGTTTGTCACTTAATTTGAATTCAGAGGTATGCAACAGTTAAAAAACCTGAAAACATACCAAGCGTGCACTTCCTCACAAATGTTTTAATAAATTAGAATGTAAAATTGTACTTCAAAGCTTTGAATTATAAAGTAAAAATCGTATGCAAACAGTCAGTGTCCTTGTATAAGAAAGCAAAATTTTAAGCATGGACTTTTTAAAAAATCAGTGTGTATAAGGAAAACTGCTCCTGTTACTTGAATAAGGAAGTTAAAAAAAAAAAAGGAATGTCAGCTAGTTTTGAAGTAGGAAGTTGAAACAGTAACTAGTCATATTGCTCATTCTAAACGGGCAATATGATTCTTTCCATAGCCTTAAAAGCAGAAGGAAAGAAGACCCGCCAAAGTTTCTGCAGGAAACTATTTTTCTGTTACTATATTTCATTTTCAGGACTTGATAGCCTCAAACTTGATTCTTATGACATATTCGTGTTGTCAACTATGATGCAAAATTTTTTTTGCTATGGTAAATATATGGATTATATACAACGTAATCAAGAAAAACACACCAACATTCCAACTACTTCTATGCACTACAATGAAATTTAGAGGAAGTGTCATTGTTCTACCAATATATCTATCTATCTATCTATCTATCTATCTATCTATCTATCTATCTATCTATCTATCTATATATATATATATAAACATGTTTCTGCTCCATCAACATAGTGAAAAGTGAAAAAAAAACAACCCCAAATCAAAAATATAATTTTATTTTATTTTTATACCACTTTATGTCACAGCAGATTTCCAACCAAACCAACCCCCCCCCCCCACCCCCCAAAAAAGTCAAGGAACTGACCAGAGAAGTACTCCACAGGCAGGAGGATCAGCACAGTCAGCCAGTTGAAGCAGTCGTGGACTGTGGCCCCACTGAAGGCACGGCGGAACTCTTTGGGTTCATGGAGTGAGCCAGAGACACCAGCGTGTTGGTCACCGTTGTCCCGATGTTGGCCCCCATCACGATGGGGATGGCCGGCCGTACCTCCAGAACTGCACAGCAAAAATAGGGGTCGTTTTTGTTGTAGAAATGTCTTCATTATATCAAAATGTCTTTGTTATTATCAAAATGTCTTTGTTATATTAAAACATCTTTGTTTATTAAAACGTCTTTGTTATATCAAAATGTCTGTTATCAAAATGTCTTTGTTATATCAAAATGTCTTTGTTATCAAAATTTCTGTTATGAAAATGTCTGTTATCAAAATGTCTTTATTATATCAAAATGTCTTTGTAATAGCAAAATGTGTTATCAAAATGTCTTTGTCATCGAAATGTCTTCACGAAACTGCAACTGCTTCCTTTTCTGTGTGTGTGTGTGTGTGTGTGTGTGTGTGTGTGTGTGTGTGTGTTGTGTGTGTGTGTGTGTGTGTGTGTGTGTGTGTGTGTGTGTGCGCATGCGTGCGTGCATGCATGTGTGTACATGTGTTGGTGTGCATACGTTTAACACAATACAATACTATAAATACAATTCCTATAAAGCTTCGCTTACCTTTTCAATGATAATAAAACTGAACACCCGAAAACACACACACAAAACTGTCAATACAGACTGCTTCAGAAATCCTGGTATGTTCCAGAATTCTTTTAAAGAAAATTTTTTTCTCCATCTAAATGAATCTCTTTTCTTACAAAAAGTATCAGAATTGTCCTTGAAATTCACAAAGAGACATACATTTGTAACCAATACACAGAACATACAGAGACACACTTTCAACCAAAATATACACACAACACACAAGAGACACACACCTGTAACCGACACGTAAAACATACATTCCACAGTAACTGACTTACTTCCAGAGGAAACCATGGTGATAACGATGGAGGTGGAGGTGGAGGAGCTCTGCAGAATGACGGTTGCCATGACACCAATCATCAGACCCGTGATGGGGTTCCGCAACAGCTCGCTGTCCTGGAACACGCTACCTGCAAAACACACACACCACGCACACACACCTGTGTCAGCTTCAACCCTGAAAACCCATCATTTTCATTCACCAGTTCCTCCCATATCGATGCCAGCCCTTCTGTGCTAGGAATTCCCTCTTTTCTATCCCCCTCTTTGTTTCTGCCTTGTTCCTTTCCTCCATGTCACCCCCTTTTTTGCTACTGTCTACCTTCTTGGTCCATTCTCTCACCTTTTTCTCCCCCAAGAAAGAATAAAATGAGAAAAAATTCTCTCCCATACTAAAGTGAGAATTGCTGGGTTTGACTTGACAGGTGTTTAATGGCAGTGTAACGCATTTTCGCTTGTATGACTGACAACAATAGTTGCTGTCTGAGCGTTCAGTGAAGAATATCTTGCCATGATGCTAAATACAACGGCAACTGAATACTCGTATTTACTATCATCTGATGTCCACAAAAGTGGAACACACTGTCAGGGCATGTTAACAGCTGTGCTGTTTGCTTGTTGTTGATCTTATCAGTTTGTTAAAAATCTTTTATTCTTTCCGCATACCTAACCACTTAAACCGATTCAATGTCAGTAAATCCACTATGGTCAGCACCAGTCAAACTCAAAGTCTTTTCCATCTTAGTTAAAAAGAATTTTTTTTTTTTTAATCCCTTTTGTTTCAATCTTGTTGACAGTAAAAATGTGATGCGGATTAATGGATTAACTGGCATAACATGCAAGCCATATGTTGTGACAAGCCATTTATTTATGCTAAAAGCATAAATGCAACATGAAAAAAACATATCTACAGAGAACCCAAGATAAAAAAAAAAGAAATAAACCAAAAAAAAAAAAAGGATATAAGTTGCATGTATATTCTAAAAACACCACCCCCCCCAAAAAAAAACCCAACCGAACCCCCCCCCCCCCCCCCTTCACCCCAAAAAAACAAACAAAAAGACCCCCTGTCCAACCTCCTATACTATATTAGATAAATATAAATAATTAGTGCATGTTAAATGATTAGGTGTCCAAAAAAAGGTGCTAATTACCAGATGATATCCATACCTATGACACAGCAAGAGATCAATACCCCATTTGTCAATCCCCCCCCCAAAATATCACCCATTAAAAACCCATCTGTTGGCATGAGAGAGGGGAAGGGAAGGGCAAGAGGAACGAAACCAAAAAACAAAAAACACCAGATCATACACCGGCTGTTGAGACCATCTGGTACAGAGCACTTGCCGTGAACTTGCCAACCCAATACATCAGGTTTTCGTCAATTCTGAACGCCACCATTGTAACTGGCGTGAACAAAAACATTTGACAGCTGTGGGGGCTGGGATGGGCAAACCGCCAACTCATCACATCACATCCCATTCTGCTAAAGTGATGGACACTGAACAGAAACAGCCAATATTCTGGATACTGCCCCTTCAAAGATCTGGCAATAATAGCGCTCTCTAGCCTCTCTCCCCCTCCCTAAAACAAAACCCACCCTCGGACTTCAAATAGAATGTCCAACCAATGGGATGAATAGTATTGAACTGTATATCCTGCCACAACTGAAGTATGGTTCACTCCAGAAAACTGCATAAACAGCTAATGAAATATTATTTTGAAGTTAAAAACTATCTCTAATAAAGAATATTTTTAAACTATCTCTACCCCCCCTCCCTAAAAAAAACCCCAAACAACCTTCCAAAAACCCCCACCACCACATAAAACACCCAAACAAACCAAACCAAACAAAAACAATACCAGATGTAATTAGAAAACAACAAAACAAGGAACAACACGTGTGTATTCTTTCATTCGACGCCAGACGTTCCAGCACCGATGCCTCACCTGCGGTTTTTCCTCCGAGGAGACGGAAGGCATTGCTGAGAAGGTCAAGGCTGCAGATGAAGATGTAGAGCAGCAGCAGAACGCCCAGCAGCTTGGCAATGGCCTTCAGAACACTGCTCACCTGACAGCAGCCTGTAGCAACATCACCATACAAACACATCTCCATCAGACCACTGCAGTGCTGAATAGTTCATTTCATTGCGGTTGTTAAAGTGTGTGTCATGTGCTGTCTGTGTGTGTGTGTGTGTGTGTGTTGTGTGTGTGTGTGTGTGTGTGTGTGTGTGTGTGTGTGTGTGTGTGAGTGTATACATTATAGAATGAAAAAAACAAAAACATGAATGTTAGAAAGCCAAAATTACTTTATTTGGGAGAACGCAAAGTCAATATTCATTGATATGATAAAGAATGTGTTAACTCTATATTATTTTTTTTAACATCATATAAAAACACTAAATAAAACAGTACAGGCAACTACTTCAAAAAAAAAAAAAAAAAAAGAGAGGGAAGGAGGGACATGCACTTACCACCATTTTGTTGTCAACAGGTCTATCTTCATGTCAGGAAAAAGACACAAAAACATGATTTTGGCATGGGGGAAAAACAAGAAACTTCATAATTATTATAAGAGTAGCCTATGATAAATTTTTTTTTAAAAAAAGAACAGAAAAAAAAGGTGGATTTACACAAACATTTTTTCTAAAGTCATAAACACATGAATTCAACAATCCAAGCAGTGTGCAATCAAAACAAGGTTAAAAAGATTAATCAGAACCAAAGCACTAGTTGGTGATAGATTTAGTGTGTACATAATGAAACAGTACAAAGGGGTTTGATACACAACAAACCCCAGATAAAATAAGTTTCATCTACAACTTAATTTTGGATGAAAATCTAAAAGAACAAAACACTCCCCCCCCCCCTCCCCCAACAACAAAAAATCCAGAACTGTATCATACAAGATGAATTGTAAATATCTTTAGTGTATGATTACACCAGGTTTTCTTTTTCTTTTAAAGATGCAATAATGTTAAGTTTGGTTTGTTTTCTTGACCAAGTATTCTTGACAAAAATACATCAATAAAACAAACCATAATATAATGGAAAGAGGGAGAGGAGGAGGAGAGAGAGAGAGGTCTGTGCTTTTTTTTTTTTTTTTTTTGGGGGGGGGGGGGGAGTTTATTGAACTCTCCTGAGGGATTCTTTTATGCAACTGTGATCTACTGAATTTTCTTTTTCTCCTTTCCTTTTGGGTTTCTTTGTCACAGGGTCCCTAACTGTTGCCCTCTTCTGGGGTTTTTTTTGTTTTGTTTTTTCTCGGTTTTCTTTTTCTCCTAGAACTAAAGCTGTCTTTCATGCACACCTTCCCCCCCCCCCCTTCCCCCCAACTTTGGCTCCCTGACAGAACGTGCTGTGACCGTGACAGAGCACCCAAGGGCATTTTTTTCTTTCTTTCTTTCTTTCACGCAGGGCCCACGAGTGATGAAGGGAGTGTGTATGTGTGAGCCTATTCATAGTTTTTCAAACGAGCCGGCTGTCTGAGGCTTGGCGCCTCGCCAAAGGGGATCCTTGTATCCCAGCGACAGCGCAGTTAGGCTAGGCCTTGTAGAGGCCCGAGAGCGCGCGCGCGCGCGCGCGTGCGAGCCTGCTGAAACCGGAACGAACCGGTGCGGGCGATTCAACGGAACCGCTTGCATCATCGATCTGTTTCTACATGCGGACATCGCTTTTTTCCCCTAGTTCTTTTGGCGCCATTTTTTTCTTTCTTCTAAACAGATCGATTTTCCTACCCCCTTCATCTTCCATGCAGTTCTGATCTTTTCCAATAACGATTAGGCCTAGCCGATGTAAATATATCCCATCACCTTGAGCTTTCATCAGACAAGAAAAGAAAAAAATATCAGAGGTCAGGCGGTCTAATTCTCAACTGTTGTAAGGACCTCACATGAACCTGTTCTGTTCCGACTTTTTTTCTTCTTTTAATTTTTTTCTTTTTTTAATAGTAAAGTGATAAGCTGACACCGAAGAATAAGAAATTATCAGGATTTCGAAACTGGATTTTTCTTCTGTTTTTAACTGGTTCATCTCCTTTTCCGGGGCCTAGTTTGAACAATAAACAAACAAAACAACAAAAAAATTGGTACCTCCTCTTCTGTGACAAAAAATCAAAACATTAACACACACACATGAACACAAGACCTACATACATGAACACACACACACACACACACACACGAACACAAGACCTACATATATGGTGTTCTGTCTGGGAAGGAAAATTACGAGAAAATGAAAGCCGGATTTCCCCAATGACTTCATCGTGCGGACAAAGACTCGGTAGGCCCCCTAGCTTTAAATTTGATTTTAAAATCGGGATCCGTTCTTTGTCTACTCAAACTTATTGCTCCGCCTTTTTTTTTTATTATATATTTTTATAATTTGAAAAGACAGAATTTATACTTGAATCTACAGTAAGCAAGTTTCCATTAATCAAGTTAGCTTTGGCTTTGGCAAATGGCTATGAGAGAGAGAGAGAGAGAGAGAGAGAGAGAGAGAGAGAGAGAGAGAGAGAGAGAGAGAGAGAGAGAGAGAGAGAGAAGAGAGAGAGAGAGAGAGAAGATGCATATTTTCACCTGAGAGAGTATTGCCTATGGTATAAAGTGTGTAGGCCTAAATCCGATCACGATTCTCGAGGGGAGAAAGAAAAC
>CM060338.1:30148234-30153234 GCA_030674155.1 Stramonita haemastoma | reverse complement strand
TCTCTCTCTCTTCTCTCTCTCTCTCTCTCTCTCTCTCTCTCTCTCTCTCTCTCTCTCTCTCTCTCTCTCTCTCTCTCTCTCTCTCTCCTTCTTCTCAAAGTGTGTGTGTGTGTGTGTGTGTGGTGTGTGTGTGTGTGTGTTATACCACAGCTAACCGCTGAGAGCTAAACTCAAGGCTGAAAAGTTTTCCATTTTTATTTATTAAAAACACACCAAAAAACAAAAAAGATACCAGCCAACCCAAACCAAACCAAACAAACCATCACGAACACTCGGAGGCAAACAAAAAGGTTAGAGTTAGACGGTGCAGAATTTATTGAATTGAAAGGCCATACTGCCCTTTGTTGAAAGGACGAAGAGGCACAGATGCCTGACTCATTCGTTTTGTTGATAAAACATCAGTTCTTCACAGCTGAATGCATGCATTCAGTTTAAAAGAAGAAGAAGAAATTTGCAACCCCTTAAAAACAGTATTGCATTGCTCTGAAGTACTTCTGCACACAAAAACTGCAAAATTGCTTCCTATTTTCCCGTGGGACATTTCACTTTCACTAACCTGACACTCAATGGTCTGTCTGATACCCTTTAAAAGGGTGAACTTATTAAAATTTTGTCAAAATATCTAGCGCTACGCTAAACAAATAAACACAAAAATTAAAGTCAGACTACCATTGGAAGCTGGAAAGGTAGATGCACACACACACACACACACACACACACACAAATTGTTAGTACTAGTAACACTCTCCTATCTAGAGTGTCTAAAAAACCCATCTGTGTACGAAACTCTCGTTTCGTCATAGAATTTCAAACAAAGCTACACTTTTACGAAGTAATGTCCTTCAACACAGTATGTACAATGAAACTCTCTCAGGTGTTTGCAAAGACGAAGTCGCCCGCTCTTCGTTCTCTTCGCTTCCTTTTAGTTCACAAGATGTGGACTGGAAGAGGCTGAAAAGATACTTACACTCTTTACACCCTGATTATCTATCTCACTGACGTAAAAGTAAAACCCTCTTAGCAGGAAGGGGGGGGGGGGGGGGGGGGGGGGGGGGGGGCGGGGTAGGCCTGTTTACATAGGATAGGCAGTCATCCAGTTTTCTTGCCATACAAACCAGTGAGTGTTATACAGCATGTCAATATCTGTACTTGATTTTATATATAAAAAAAAACAACAACAACACATTTTAAAGCAGTCTTATAAGTTTGTACTTGATGTACTCATGTCATGTGTTGTAATGAACGAAAATAATTTTGTGTACGCCCCGTGGGGATGCTTGGGGGGGGGGTCAGTATAAATAGCATCCCCACATTCTGGAAATTCTCTATTTTATGGGGCTTCGGCTTGTGCAGCACTGCGGTGCTTGCGCGCGGGATAAATTCTCGTTCCTTCAACAGAATTGTACGATTTTTTGGGGTGGCCCGAGGTGCTGAAGTGGGAGACCTCCTGACCCTCTGGCTTTTCTCCACAGTCCTGATATCAGAAATTCTGGAAAGGACTAGTAGTAGGCACTCATCAGTCTCGGAAGACTATGGAGTTGCGCTCTAGTCTTTAGAGCGCAAAGCCTGGGCAAGTATGTATGGAGGGCAAGCTGTTACCCATGCAGCAGGCCCCCCCTCTCCACGGCACTGGAATGATCCATTGGAAGGGCATTGACCGATACGAATGGTTCCAGTACCGTCGGAAAGGACTATGATTTTACTTAAACAACAACATGGAAATTCTGGGGTAGAAATTCTCTCTTTTTGATCCCTTTCTTTGTTTCTGCCTCGGTCCATTTCTTCCTGCCACCTTCTTCTTGTCTATTTTCTGCCTTCTTGGTCTACTCTCCTGCCTTCATATTCCAGAAAGGCGTAGAAGATAACAATTCCCTTCTACACCGAAGTTGTAGGCTATGCGCTGGGCCTGACTTACCAGGCGCTTGACGGCAACGTAACGCACTCAAAATTATATGGCAGACAACAATAGTTGCTGTCTGTGCGTTGGATGACGAAAAAGAATGATCATTTTGGGTAAACCATTATAATTTATTCTTATATAAACAGCACAAAAACAAATATATGCTTCAAGGAAGATTTATAACAATGAAAGGCACATCTCTAATCAGCCTTTCGTGTTCATCTCCATCATCAAGTCATAGCTTTAAAGAGAAAGGTCAAGTCAAGTCAAGTCAATTTTTCTAGCTCCCCATCTTCACCTATCCTGTAGTCCCTTGGACGGCACCAATGAAGATTTTGCCACCAGCTTCCCACTGCCCATGGTCCTCTGGTTTCTGTAAGCAATCGTTCAACGCAAGGCCAGTGCACTCTGGGATATTGTGTCCCAGCGTTTCCTCTGTCTGCCTCTTCATCCTCCTTCTTGAACTGCTCCCTGTAGGACAGTCCTGACAAGTCCAGATGTTCGTGCGATGTGCCCGTACCACTTCAGCTTGCGTTTTTTCACTGAAGTCAGGAGCTCTTCATATGGACTGATGGCATTCTTTAGTCTGGTTTTCACTTCTTCATAAGTGCTCTGTATGAAATACCAAGGAGTTTGCGAAAGTAAACATTGCCTTTATCTTTCTTTCAATGTCTGCTGTTATGGTCCACGTTTTACATGAGTACAAAAATATGGACATGATCAGGAACCGATCAGTCTGATCATGATTAAAGCTAATGGCAATGTTCTTGTCATTCCAGAGGACTATAAGTTTGATCATTGCAGCTGTGGTCTGGGCTATCTTGGAGAGAATTTCGGGTTTTGATCCTTCATCTGATACTATCGCTCCTTGATATTTGAAGCTATGGACAGTCTGGATTTTCTTGCCATCTATAATTATGTCAGTGCTGATGCCATTGGCACTACTTGTCATCAGGTGGGCTTTCTCTGCACTGATCTGCATGCCATATGCTGATGAGGCTTCATCAAGGTGATTTACCAGGCTGACTAGCTCTTGTTCTTCTCCTGCTAGGCCGTCAATGTCATCGGCAAAACATAAGTTTGTGATTGCCCTGCCTCCAATGCTGATTGTTCCCTCATGATTTGCGAGTGCGTCAGCCATTATTCTCTCTAAGAAAATGTAGAAGAGGGTGGGAGAAAGCAGACACTCTTGGCGCACTCCAGTTGTGGTTCAGAACTAATCTCACATGTTGCTGTCATAGCAGACTGCGCTGGTTGCCTGTTTTACAGGTTTTCTGTGGTTCTGATCAGGTTGGCGTGGATGTTATACAACCTCATGGTTGCCCACAGAGCTGCATGCCAGACTCTGTCGAACGCCTTCTTGAAGTCCACAAAGTCGTGGTAAAGATCTTGTTGGTGTAGCTCCCCATGCTGAATCATAATCATGACATCGTTAGAAAATTAGACAGGTTACTTTACGTAAGACTGGTGACATTTTTCTGTTTCTCTGCTAGATATCCGAGGTTCACTAATGGTGAGATTTTGATGTGTAAGCGACTATTTGCCTACAGTTAAAGTAGCCGCATTCCGACTTCGGGGATGACGTCTAAACACAATACCAGTGTGCATGCGTCCATTGAAAAAAACAACAACTTTGTTATCCGTTCTTACCGGTACTCAATGGCCTACTCTTCCAAAAGTTGGAACAGATAGAACTCTCTTGTCGCCGTATGTTCTTCTACATGCACCAAGCGCATACATGTTACACACAGGACCTCGGTTCACCATCTCATCCAAAAGACTAGCACTCAGACCACCACACTTAGTCTAGTGAATAGGGAGAAAGTTCGGGGCACAAACGGGGATCGAACCCAGACTTTTCACTTTCTAGGCTGGTGTATTACCTCTAGACCACCGATCCACATTTCTATACTATTTATACTTCAAAGAGCCCCCCCCCCCCCCCCCTCCCCCTTCCCACCACCACTGCCTTTGCATATCCTAGGGGTCGTTACATAATAAGAAGAGAATCCTATACGGCTTGAGAAGAAGGAGGGGAAAAGTTGCGGAGATATTCCCAGTCACGATGTAACTGACAAGGAAAAGATAAAAAAATCGAATTACAGAGGATGAGGTGATATGGAGTGGAATGGAGAACGTTATCCAATACTAACTGGGTTTCTATTTCTGTCCGATTTGTTTGGCCTGTGACGTCTGTCAGCTGGTCTGTCTGTCTGTTGGTCTGTGCTGTCTATCTGTCTGTCAGTCTGTGCAATTTGTCAGTCTGTACCGTCTATTTATCTGTCAGTCTGTACTGCCGATCTGCCTGTCAGTCTGTATTGTCTATTTATCTGCCAGTCTGTACTGTCGATCTGCCTGTCAGTCTTTACTGTCTATTTATCTGCCAGTCTGTACTGTCGATCTGTCTGTCAGTCTTGTATTGTCTATTTATCTGCCAGACTGTACTGTCGATCTGTCTGTCAGTCTGTATTGTCTATCTGTCTGTCAGTCTGTCTGAATCTGTCAACAATTTTGTGGTGTGCTGCCCAACAGGATGTGTGTGGGCTGTGTCCTAGTATTGGCTGTAGTGAAGACATAGCATTTATGATTTCTGTGCTTCGAACGAATTCTTCAAGAAATCAGTCAATCACTAAGTAAGCAAGCAAATAAGCAAGCAGATAAGCAAGCAAGCAAGTTTAATAAGATAGTAAGTAAGTAAGTAAGTAAGTAAGTAAGTAAGTAAGTAAGTAAGTAAGTAAGTAAGTAAGTAAGTAAGTAAGTAAGTAAAGAAATAACTGACTACACGACTACTAACTTACTAGCTAACCAACTAATTACCTACCTACCTAAGAACAAAGCGAAAAACACAACAACAACAACAAAAGATGGACAGAAAGTGAGAGACAGAGAGTTGATATAGAACACACACACACACACACACACACACACGCGCGCGCGCGCGCGCGCGCGCTCGCACACACACTCACACACACACACACACACACACACACACACACACATATATATATATATATATATTTATATATATATATATATATATATATATATATATATATATATATATATATATATATATATATATATATATATCCCTTAGTCT
>CM060338.1:30135734-30143234 GCA_030674155.1 Stramonita haemastoma | reverse complement strand
GAGGCAAACCATTGCAATACACTTAATAGCAGCAAAGCCTGTTACTAAATGTGTTGACTGCAAAACATACTAGTATGTGTACTAGTGGCAAAACAGATGGTGGGTCGGTGGTCTAGTGGTAATGTGCCTGCCTAGAATGCGAAAAGTCCGGGTCGGAAGTGTGCGGTGGTTTGAACCCCACTTGGGCCCAAAACTTTCCCCCCATCCATCAGACCATGAGCGATGGTCTGGAGGCTAGTCTTTCGGATGAGACGATAAACCGAGATCTCGTGAGTTAGACAAAATTATCTAGTGCACTTTAAAGAGCCCACGGCAACAAGAGGGTTGTACATAATAAAGTTCTGTAGAAAAAAGCCGCTCTGACAGGGAAACAAATACAGTTGCAGACAAGAAAAGAAAAAAAAAAAGGTGGCGCTGCTCTTTTGGCGACGCACTTTTCAGGGGAGAGCAGGTCGAAATTTCAAGCAGAGAAATCTGCCGTGACTTAAAGTGGTATACAATTACTAGTAGCGAAACGTGCCAATACGTGAAAAGCAAACGTGTCCAATAACCTATTGGGTTGTTTGGGTGCCAGGTGTCAGATACCTCAGCGTTTCTTAGGGCCAGCATCTTAACAGTGACGTTCATCCCCTCTCCCGAGCTCCTGTACCTTTCCTGTCCTTAATAAAGAAGGCAGGTACCCTTGAACAGCTGTGGGGACTGTACTGAAGCCAAGGTGCACAAACGGTCACCCATCCGTCAGGCATGGGTGGTCAAAGCTTGGGGAGAACACTGAGCTGTCCTGCCCCTAGGCCAAGAAGCATAGCGTTTCGATATGTAGCGGACAAATAGGTAGCAAAATGTATTGATACATAGCAGACAAAAAGGTAGCAAAACGTATCAATACATACAAACAAAAGGTAAAAGTTGGTAAAGGTGTCTCAGACACACCAGAACCTATGCAGTCGTTGGGGAGTAAGACGTCAGAGACCTCAGTTTTTTCAGGGGCCGGCATATTGAGTGCACCCCCCATCTCCTTTCCCTCGCTGCTTTACCTTCCCTGTCCCTAAAGAGAGCAGGTACCCATTTACAGCTGGTAGAGCTGAACAGACCAAAGCCTCAAGGTGAGATCATCAAAGAAGAGTAGAGAGGTTTCATAGCTGGACGGAACACAACTGAACAAATTTTCAACCTTAGAATACTCTGTGAGAAATACTTGCAACACCAGTAAGATCTTTATCATGTCTTTGTGGACTTTAAAGTGTTCGACAGAGTTTGGCATGCAGCTCTGTGGGCAACCATGAGGCTGTATAACATCAATGCCAACCTGATCAGAACCATTGAATGTCTCTGTGACAAGGCAACCAGCGCATTCTCCTACGACAGCAACGTATGAGATTGGTTCCGAACCCCAATTGGAGTACGCCAAGGATGTCTACTTTCTCCCACCCTCTTCAACATCTTCTTAGAGAGATAATGGTTGACACACTTGAAAAACGTAAGGTAACAGTCAGCGTTAGAGGCAAGACAGTCACAAACTTTCGTTTTGCCGATGACATCGACGGCCTAGCTGGAGAAGAGCAAGAGCTAGTCAGCCTGGTAAATCAATCACCTTGATGAAGCCTCTTCAGCATTTGGCATGCAGATCAGAGCAAACAAACCAACAACCCCAAACAACAACAAACCCACCTGATGACAAATAGTGCCAATGGCATCAGCACTGACATATCTATAGATGGAAAGAAAATCGAGACAGTCCATAGCTTTAAATATTTGAAGGCTGTTATTTTGGATGAAGGATCAAAACCTGAAATTCTCTCCAGGATAGCCCAGACCACAGCTGCAATGACTAAACTTAAAATCCTCTAGAACGACAACAGCATCGCCATCAGCTTCAAGATCAGGCTGATGCGAGTCCATATTTTTGTACGCATGTGGAAAGTGGACTATAACAGCAGATATTGAAAGAAAAGGATCACAACACTAATGAGGATGTGAAAAAACATGAATCAAGAACACCATTGGACCATATGAAGAGCTCCTGACTTCAGTGAAAAAGCGCAAACTAAAGTGGTACGGGCACGTCACACGAACATCTGGACTTGTCAAGACTGTCCTAAAGGGAACAGTAAGGGGAGGGAGACGAAGAGGCAGACAGAGGAAACGATGGGAAGACAACATCAGAGAGTGGACAGGCCTTGAGTGGAGCAATTCACTACGGAAAGCATAAGACCACAGGAAGTGGAGGAAGCTGGTTGCAAAATCTTCATTGGTGCTCCCACGGTCCAAGGGACTACGGGGTTGGTGAAGGTGAATAAGAAGAAGGAACTGGGGGACTGTACTGAAGCCAAGGCGTGCAAACGGTCACCCATTCACTTTGAAACCTCGCTGGATGCTGCTTATTTAAAACCTTAGCTTGGGGCAAAAGCGAGTGCTCTGCCCACTGAGCTATCCCGTCACCCCATAGATAGCAAACAAACATGGAGCAAAACATTTTAACACGTAGCAAACAAACACGAAGCAAAACGTTGCAACACTTAGCAGTGTCTGACTGAACGGGCCCTGAGCTGACAGAGGAGCCAAAAAAAAGCATCAATACACATAACAGAGAGCCGGGCTGTTTGAACGAAAAGAAGCTGTGATGGCTCTTGCCTGGCCAGATGCCAAGTGGGTTAAGAGTGCATTACTCTCTTCAGCCCCCACTATAGCTAGCCTAGCTGGGCCTAGGCCTAGTATAGCCTACAGATGGGGGATCCATAAGCGCTGCTGCTGCAGCATCACTGAGAGAGAGAGAGAGAGAGAGAGAGAGAGAGAGAGAGAGAGAGAGAGAGAGAGAGAGAGAGAGAGAGAGAGAGAGACAGACAGACAGACAGACAGACAGACAGACAGACAGACAGACAGAGGAGATAGAGAGACAGACAGACAGACAGAGATGGAGATGGAGAGAGAGAGAGAGAGAGAGAGAGGAGAGAGAGAGAGAGAGAGAGAGAGAGAGAGAGAGAGAGAGAGAGAGAGAGAGAGAGAGAGAGAATCAGCCGAGATAATGTGAAGGATTCACATAGATACCAAGCAGCTATTGACCTTATGTTCTGTCAACAGCTTTTGTTGTTGTTGATTGTTGTTGGTGTTGGTGGTGTTGTTGTTGTTGGTATTTTGTTTGTTAGTTGGTTGGTTTTCGGTGTGTGTGTGTGTGTGTGTGTGTGTGTGTGTGTGTGTGTGTGTGTGTGTGTGTGTGTGTGTGTGTGTGTGTGTGTGTGTGTGTGTGAGCGTGTGTATGTGCGTGCGTGCAAGCGTGTGTGTGTGGGCGTGTGTGTGTGTATGAGCGCGTGTTTATGTGGGCGTGTCTGTGTGTGTGCGTGCGTGCGTGCATGTGTATGCGCACGCGCGCGCGCGCGCGCGTGTGTGTGTGTGTGCTTGAGTGTTTTTTTATATGTATTTTATAGATGGCACGATGCTCTTTAACACTCCCACTTTTTTTTTATTTCACAGCAGGCATAATCTTCTAACCTTTTTTTATTTCCTGAGTTGGATGACCTATCATCTCTGCTCTTGCAAGTTTTCTGTGGAATTCCAAGTCGAAATATGTGGAAGCTTCTTATGTCTAAAGAATCCACCGACATAAGTGTTCCATCAACTTTGTTTTCAAGACAGACAGACAGACAGACAGATGAACAGACAGACAGACAGACAGACAGACAGACAGACAGACAGAATCAAACACACACACACACACACACACACACACACACACACACACACACACACACACACACACACACACACACACACACACACACACACACACACACACACACACACACACACACACACACTCAGACACACACACACACACAGACACACACACAGACACACACACAGACACACAGACACACAGACACACAGACACACAGAACACACACACACACACACACACACACACACACACACACACACACACACACACACACACATACACACACACTTATTTTTTAAGGACAAGGTTTAAAAAAAAAATCTTTATCATTAGGTATCATTTTTAATTTTAAGGCACAGAAACACCAACAACATACATGCTTTCTCTTCGTATTTTCCTCTTCTACTCCTTCCTCTCCTTTCTTGAACGTCCACTACACTTTCCACCACCCTCGTCTAATATCACTGAGAGTGAACAGACGTTAAACTGAAGACAAGAAGAAGAGGAAGAAGAATTGCGACGAAGAATTGCGAAGAAAAGAAGAAGAATTGCGACGAAGAATTGCGACGAAGAATTGCGAAGAAGAATTGCGACGAAGAATTGCGAAGAATTGCGAAGAATTGCGAAGAATTGCGAAGAAGAAGAAGAAGAAGAAGAAGAAGAAGAAGAAGAAGAAGAAGAAGAAGAATTGCGAAGAATTGCGAAGAAGAATTGCGAAGAAGAAGAAGAATTGCGAAGAAGAAGAAGAAGAAGAATTGCGAAGAAGAAGAAGAAGAAGAAGAAGAAGAAGAAGAAGAAGAAGAAGAAGAAGAAGAAGAAGAAGAAGAAGAAGAAGAAATAAAGACAGGAACAATGAAAAAAATGAATAGAGAGAAAAAGAGAAAGAAAGGGTGAAAGAAGAAGAGGAGTGGAAAAGAGAAACAAGAGGAGGAAGAGAGAAAAACAAAAAAGAAAGGAAGAAGAGGAGGCAAAACAGACGGCAGGGAGAATCCAAGGCATGGTAATTTTAAACCTGAAGTCTGGAGTTTTCTAATCAAGTTTGCTTCACTGATTAAACACATCGGCTGTGTGGTTTGTCTTCGAAAGATCAAAGAGGGGAAAAAATTAGGCGCACAGACATTCACACGCACACACGCACGCACGCACGCACGCACGCAAGCACACACGCACACACGCACACGCACACACGCACGCACACATACACACGCACGTAAAAACACACAGCATGCATGCACGCACGCACTCACACATACAAGAACACACGCACGCACGTACACACAGACACAGATACAAACACATACATACACACATACACGTGCTTGCACCACACACACACACACACACACACACACACACACACACACACACACACACACACACACACACATACACACACACACGCACGCGCACCGCAGTGTTGGACAGGTAGGCCTAAATTGAGCAACACTCTGAAAATCTAATCCATAAAGTGGTTGATTCTCGACTGTGTGGTGTTCCTAAATCGGAAATCTCCGCTGGGACGTTAATCTAACAACAACAACAACAACACCGACTGTGTGATCCCTACAGCACACTTACTCTGGGTAGTTCTTTAAAAAGATAGATATTTTTCATTTCCTAATTTTTATTTCGAGATGGTACATTAAATAAGCATTGATCACAGCTGTCAGTTTCCCCCACTTTCAGCTCCTCTCAGCTGCTAATTATCCCATCCCATCCCATCCCATCCCATCCTAGCCCAGCAGGGGCCAGCTGGTGCTATTTATACATAGCAGGAGCTGACCACACATGGACAAGGTAAAAGGAAGGAGCACGCTAAATCTAGCACTCTTGACTAGGCCTTACTGAGTGATGTTGGATTTGTGCACTGTGTGATCTGCTTTTTTTTTCATCAAGCCATCTATCTAGGTACAAAACTAATTCATCAACTATTTTTAACTAATATGGTAGGATCTATCCTGAGTACAGTTTTAACCCCCCCAAAAAACAACAACAACAACAACAACACCTTATGACTATAATGGGATTCGAACCCACTATGTTCCAGCCGGGGATAACGTGCACTAACCACTGCGCCACGGCTGCTGGTCAGACGAAAGGAATTCAGAGAGCCAGACAAATAACGGAGGGCGAAAAACAAACAGCCAGCAGACCTGTACACATTCTTTGTTAAATCCAATAGGCTAACCGATTTTTTTTTTTTTTTTAGAACTTCTTTTCTTGTCAGAGAGGAAAGAACGTCAAGAAGGTGAGGTCATCTTCCTCTTGCCAGCTATTTTCGTTCACATGCCTGTTAGTCTGTTAGCCTGCTATCCATGTGAGGGAGGAGGAGAAAAAAAAGAAAGAAAAAGAATTCGACCCCACGCAGGTGTGACAGCAATATGCATGGACAGACTGACAAACAGACGGACAGACCGACAGACTGATAGATACGCATGCAAAGCACACACTCATGAACGTACGCACGCACGCACATACATACACTCACAGACGCAGACAAACAAGCTCGTGGGCTCACACAAACGTGCACAAACATGCATGTGCGGCGCGCGCACGTGCGTGCACACACAGACACACACAGACACACACAGACACACACAGACACTCAGACACAGACACAGACAGACAGACAGACAGACAGACAGACACAAACACACAGACACACACAGACACACACAGACACACACACACGTACACACACACACACACACACACACACACACAAACACACACACACACACACACACACACACACACACACACACACACACACACACACACACACACACACACACACACACACACACACACGAGTGCTTATTCCATTATCCTCGAAATAAAAATGATTAAGCAAACAAACAAACAAAAAAAATTGGGGGGACGGAATAGCCTGGTGGTCAGAGTGATGCGCTCGTGATCTGTTGATCCAGGTTTGAATCTTGTTCAAGAGGATTTTTCCTCAGGAGTTAACATCAGTGCCAACTCCACTCCCCCCCCCCCCCCCAAAAAAAAAAAAGAAAAAAGAAAAAAGTCCCTCAGATGAGACTATAAACCGAGGTCCCGTGTGCGAACGCACGCAGAACATCTTGCACACACGTTAAAACCCGTTCCGCTTTTTGGAAGAGAAAGCCATTCTGTGCTGGTGGGAACGGATGACAAAACTGACAAAACTGCATACACGCCGGGAATGGATGAAAAAAGCACACGTGTGCTTAATCCATTATCCTCGAAATAAATATTCTTATAAAAAATCACACACACACACACACACACACACACACACACACACACACACACAACAACACACACACACACATACACACACACAACACACACACACACACACACACACACACACACACACACACACACACACACACACACAACATTCCATTATCCTTGAAATAAAAGCATAGAATCAAAAATAGAAATAAAATAAACACACAGACACATACACACAGAGACACAGACACAAACAGACAGACAGACAGACACACAACAAACACACACACACACACACAACACAACACAACACAACACACAACACAACACAACACAACACACCACACACACACACACACACCACACACACACACACACACACACACAACACACACACACACACACACACACACACACACAAACACTCACACATACACAACACACACACACACACACACACACACACACACACACACACACACACACACACACACACACACACACACACACACACACACACACACACACACACACCCCCCCCCCCCCCCCCCCACACATACATTCACCCCCCCCCCCCCACCCCCCCAACACACACATACAGAACC
>CM060338.1:30131233-30135634 GCA_030674155.1 Stramonita haemastoma | reverse complement strand
AAAAAAAAAAAAAGTGTGTTGGATCAATTTGGAGCTACCTGTATGATTTGACCTTGACGGAGGTGCATGCTTTGTGTGTTTTCAGGTTACCTGTATTACCTGACGCATGAAATCGTGCAGAGTCTGAACCTTCAGGAACTGCGCACAAGAAGCAGGACCTGCTCAAACACTGACCAAGCCACTGACCAAGCGTATTGTGCAGGTACGTTGATTTTCTTGGGTTTTGAGTATTCTGTGTAAGCTGGGGTACTTGGGTGATAGTGCTCTTTATGGTTTTGTTAGTGATCTTTTTTATTTGTTTTTTGTGTAGGTGATTGTTGTTTCTTTCTCACATCAATACACATGCACGCGCGCGCGCAAATGCGCACACACACACACCACACACACACACACCCACACAACACACCACACAACACACACACACACACACACCACACCCACACACACGACACCCAAAAACGCACGCACAAACCAGGAAGATGGGTTGTAGTTGAGCTTCTTTTCTTTTCTTTTTTCGTGCATGTTGAAACCCAAAACTTTTTGGGGGGGACACAATCAATAATAAAATGAAAACGGAAAGAATATTGTGGACAAGAACCCTAAATCTACCTTCTTTTTTTGTTTTGTTGTGTTTTTTTTGGGGGGGGGGGGGGGGGGGGGGGGGGGGGGGGGGGGGGGGGGGGGGGGGGTTGTTTTTGTTGTTGTTGGTTTTCTGTCTGTGTGTATTGATAACCCTAAATTTTAAATGTTTTTTGTGGACAAAATCGACACTAGAATAAACTGTGAACAATGACACCTTGGCTGTGTAATCCTCCAGGGGTGTGATGCGTTGTGGTGACAGGTGGACAAGAAAGTGATCACGGGCCATTGCTGAAGGCAAAGGGAAACCCTGAGGACAGACTGCTCAAGGTGAGGGCCTCCTTGTTCTTTTCTCTTTTTTTTTACATAGGGGGACGGGATAGCCTAGTGGTCAGAACATTGCGCCTGCAATTTGACGACCTGGGTTTGATTCCCGTTTTGCGCTGTAGGCTGGCTAGTTGTTTTACAGAAATGAAATGAAGTTTGAATGTTAACTTTGTAGCATAAAAAAAAAATCCCACCAAACTTTGTAGTGTGCTCCATTTATTTAAAGATTTTCACTTTATGTACATTTGATATAATGGTTTTCCTGTGTTTGTTATAAATGTTTTTGGATTGGGAGGTTTCATGTCATGAGACACTGGTTTCATTAAAATGTTGTTATGACATTATGCTCTTAGTCGTTACATCATTGTCTTTTATGTCGTGCAGTGTTTTCAGTTCTTGGAAAAGTATGGTGTGTGGTTTGTTATGTAAAATTTTTTTTTTTTTCTGAGATCAGATTAAAAAATTTTCCTGTCATCAACCACAATGTGATAGAATCACATATGTACCTCGGGAGTGCTGAAAGGGAATCTTTGTTTTTCTACCACTATTTTAATGGACATGACTGATTGAGCATGCATTATTCTCTCTCTCTCTAAAAACTTTCAGTTTGTGTTTTAGTGTGACCCTTTGCTGTGGGTTTTTTTGTTTGTTTGTTTTTTTTAATATTTGTACTGTGCTAATTGTGATGTGAATGATGACTTTCAGGTGTACTGCGTGTTCAACAAAACAGAGACTGTGATGGCGGTGAACAAAACCTGGAGAACGGCAATGTCACTCTGGTCAATGAGACCATCAAGGAATACACGCCTGTCGAAGTCTGTAAGTAACCGGCAGTTCTCGTTCTGTCTGTCTGTCTGTCTCTCTGTCTGTCTGTCTGTCTCTTTCTCTCTCATAGATTACTGGATCTTTGAGAAGCTCAGTTGATCATCTGCATGCATGAAGACAGATCACACACATGTGGAACTTGGTATTGGATATTGTGGACACCTGGTCCTTGATTCAAAAGGTAGGTGCCTCAAAGATTAAAAAAAGAATTTTTTTTTTTAAAGTGCCACAAAGATTTTAACCAGTGACTGTTGATTTTAGGGCCTGTAGGAAATTTGGAAGCCTGTCAGCTTGTTCACCTTTCTAATTATTCATTCTGTATTAACAGGCGAGTATAAACATAATCCCAGTACAGAAAATTAGCAAAGAGATGGTGTGTGTGTACAGGGGACATAGTCGTGTATCCGCTATGTTTTGACCCCCAGAGTAACACAGAGGAATGTGTGTGTATGTACAGGTGACAGTCTGCTGTCCAAGGCTGGACCTGGGGACAGCAACGTCAGGCTTGCTGCTGTTCCTGGTTCTCACTGCTGCTGCTGTCAGGGTGCCTGTACCTGATGGTCAAGGTGCTGCACTCCCTGCTGGGCTCTCAGGTGGCGCGCATGGCCCAAGAAGACGATCAAACGCCAACTTCCCAGGCCCCTTCGCCTGCCTGACGGACTACTTCGCCCTGGTGGTGGGAGCAGGCATGACCATCCTGGTGCAGAGCTCCTCCGTCTTCACCTCCGCCCTCACCCCACTGGTGGGCGTCGGCTGGCCTGAAGCTGGAGCGCATGTACCCGCTGACCCTGGGGTCGAACATCGGCACAACAGGCACGGGCATCCTGGCGGCACTGGCCTCATCCTCGTCCACGATTCAGCTGGCCCTGCAGCTGGCGCTGTGCCACCTCTTCTTCAACATCACCGGCATCCTCCTCTTCTTCCCCCTCCCCATCACGCGCCGTGTCCCCCTGCGTCTGGCACGGTTCTTGGGGCGCACCACGGCGCGGTAACCGCTGGTTCGCCGTCTTCTACCTGCTGCTGATGTACCTGGTCTTCCCCGGCTGCTTCATGGCGCTGTCTTTTTGCCGGCAACGTCGTCTTCATCGTCGTCATCAGCGTCGTGGGAGCTGTCGCTGTGGCAGTCGTTCGTCCTTAAACGTCATGCAGAACAACGAGCGTCTGCGCGCGTGTCTGCCTGTGGTTCTGCGTACCTGGCTGTGGCTGCCCCTCCCTCTGCGTTCCCCTGCAGCCTCTGGACAGTCTCTTCCGCGCCCTGTGCTCGCCCTTCAAGCGTAATCTGCTGCGACTGCTGTCTACCAAATGCCAGTGCCTGGGAGACGGGGCCAGCACTGCCACTGTTGACAATGACGATGAAAGCTCTGATGACGACAGCGATGATGAAGACGCCACTGTCACTGTTGTCGTCGTCGGTCCACGGGCATGAAGAGACTAGGACAGTCGGAGACAGCAGCTTCGATGGAGGCTGGACGCGCTGGGCCAGGTTCCGTGTGGCAGAAAAGGACTAACGCTCCCATCTATAAGTTGTCCCACAAGGCCGCTCTGAACTCTTCTCAGTCCCACTGTCCCCCCTCATCCGCATTCCCGAGTCTGTGGTTTGACCTCCCGTATGTTGCTGCTCATCCCCCTTGTCCCCTAGAGAAGAGCTTCCAGTCATAGTCCATGTCCATCAGTAGAGCTTGGGTTAATTTTCAAGATCTTTGATTCTTCACCTCCTAGTTTCTTTTCTTCTATCATAAGGTAATATCATTTGCTCAAATCTCTTTCAGATACACATATCATTTACAGGGTGGGTGGTGTTTTTTTTTGCGGGGGGGGGGGGATTGAGGGTTAATCATGTTTCACGGAGTGTGCCAAACCGATTCCATCTGAAATCGGCACAACAAAGGGATCTTTATCATCTGCTAACATAGATTTTCATATTCAGTAATTTTATTGCAAGTTCATGAGGTCAAAGCCCAACCTATCTAACAATGAAGAGCTTTCTTTTTCCAGCCTATAATAACAGTTTTGATGGAGGTCAATCACAAGGACGCCTAGTAAAAGGACCAACAATCTCATACAATCACACCAAAAAGTAGACGTTCTGCTAGTCATTTCTGGGAAAGTCTAGAAATTATGTACGAAATTGGTCCTAAATCATGCTCTGCTGTCATGTCATAAAACCGTCCTTGCAGAAAAAAATGTCTGATTTGTCTCTAGATAACTGGCACACCGTCGTAACAGTAAGAAAAAAAAAAAACGTAGCCATTCAGAGTGTTCTGTCCCTTGCCATCCTACTTGATCATATCAGCCTACACATGCTGCTGAAAAAAAGAACGAGTGTAAATGCGTGTGGAGGTGTGTGGCGACGTCCACGTTTTCAAACCGTCTGCTGTCCACATGAGTAGAACTCAAGGTTTTTTTTCCGTCTTAGCGCAGACAGAAAAACAGCTGAGTTCTATTAAGTGGAGAGCTGACGGTGCCGAGTGTGTATGTTGTCCGTTTCATGTACAGCGAAAGCATGCGAGGAAGAGTGTATGTAATGTACTGACTAATATCTGTGTGGGTGTGGTGTGTGTGTGTGAAGCTTTGTGCTTTGACAGAAAACTGCTAATAATGGTATGAATGGATTGTAGTGTGAAAAGAATATGAACGCGTCATAGTGTGAAAAGAAAATGGCTGATAATG
>CM060338.1:30108733-30126233 GCA_030674155.1 Stramonita haemastoma | reverse complement strand
ATCATGGCCAGGGAATGAACCCCCCCAAACCTATCCTACCAATCCCACTCTTCTGCCCTCCCCCACTTCCCCATATCCAATCCAATCCAAAGCCTTTTTATGCCTTCTTGGCATGTAGGGCAGCAACAAAGGTTCTCCACTCCTGCCTGTCTTGGGCCAGTTTCTGAATGGTTCCCCAGGAGTGTTGGAGGGTCTTCAGCTCTGTTTCTATTGTCCGACGCCAGGTGTTCTTGGGTCGTCCTCGCCTGCGTTTTCCGTCTGGTGTCCAGTGGGGGGCTGTTCGGGCGATGTTCCCTTGTTCCCGTCGGCTGATGTGTCCTATCCATCTCCATCGTCTTTGCATAATGATGGTATCTATATTTTCTTGGTCGCAGCGGGCCAGGAGTTCTTGGTTGGAGATGGTCTCAGGCCAGAAGATGCGCAGTATTCTCCTGAGATTCTTCGTGTGGAATGTAGACAGTTTGTTAATGTCATTCTCAGTCATCCTCCAGCATTCTGCACCATACAGGAGGGTACTTCCCCATATAAAGCAACATTTTTGTCTTTCATGAGCACAACAGCTGACGACATGCAACAGTTTTCTGAAGTGGTTCCTATAAATAAAGCAAAGTCGGTAAAGGCTTAAATCTATACAACCACACTCCCACTGTGGATAAAAATGTCACTGATGTAACGAAAATTTCCCCACCTATATTCTGACGATGAAAAAATAACACACCTGAAAGGGAGCCACAAATGGAACCATTGATATTTCTATGCCTTGAAATGCTCTGTGTGGAAAACCTACATCCTACTCCCTCCCATGCGCTAAACATGGGTAACATCAATATTTTGAGCGTAGATAAAATTGTCAGAAGTTGACGCCTGCAGTTGCAAGGATTGCCGCAGGTCTGATTCTAAAGTTGGAAAAAGAACAGGGGGATGACATGTTAAAAGAAGAGAGTGGTAATGGCCTGTTATCATTTTTTTGTTGTCGTCGTTCAGATGACGAGAGTAAACACACAAAACATCAATAGCTGTGACATTTTCTCCTGCACCGGAATCTGAAAAGGTCAGACAGAGCTGCAATATGTCAAACCACCATTTTCTTAATGTGAGTTCATTCTCTCTCTCTCTCTCTCTCTCTCTCTCTCTCTCTCTCTCTTTGTCTGTCTGTCTATCTGTCTGTCTGTCTGTCTGTCTCTCACACGCACACGCACACACACACACACACACACACACACACACACATGATGAAAAAAAGCAAATTTATTGCTTACTCAATGTACCATCTTGAAAATACAATTTTTACTTTGACTTTGACTTTGACTTTGACTTTGACTTTGACACACACACACACACACACACACACACACACACACACACACACACACACACACAATGCACACATATGCCCCCCATCACTGAACGCTCAAACAGCAACTATTGTTGTCTGTCATTTGAGTGAAACTGTGCTGTGCTGCCATCAAGTGCTAACAAGTCAGGCCCAGCACCTCCCAACTTTGGCGAGGGAGAGAACTGTAAAAGACTTCGTTTTTTCTGGAAAAAAGGCAGGAGAATGGGCCAAGTGGCAGAAATACACAAGAAGGAGGTGACCAGATGAAAAGGAAGAAGGCAGAAACAAAGAGAGGGATAGAAAAGAGGTAATTCCTAGTACATAATTTCTAGATGGTGGGGATGCTATTTATATTAACAGGCCCCCGGCATCTTCAGAGGGGGGCATACACACATTATGACATATCAACATAAACATAGAAATAGACATGTTCTCTCTCTCCTCTCTCTCTCTCTCTCTCTCTCTCTCTCTTTCTGTCAAATAATCAAACAATTTTGCTATTTTCATGGCTAACAATCTCTCCAATAAAACTCTACACACATAAAAACCGATACCAAAACACAAAACGAAATCTGATATCACAGCTGCGCAAGTTCACACTTGGAAAAAATTCCAAACAATAAAACACCCCTCACCCACCCACCCCTCAACCCTCCACAAGCCCACTTCATTGAACATCCCCAGCTGTCACCTCTCCCAGTCTCTTCTCCCTTGCCTTCTGATTTTTTTAATTACCTAAAGTCTATTTGTCATCACAAGCACTCTTCACTGATCAGTTCTGTCTCTACTGGCTGCCTTTATTGCATCATACACACAGACACATCCAGGTGTAGAGTGTTAGAGGTGTCAACATTTCTCTAACACTTTCATCGGACAATGTGTCACAATTATCAGCCCTTGTTGTATGACGACAAAGCATAGCTGATCAGGCAAGTGGCAATAGGAGTGTCATCAATCCATTACAAAGGTTGACACAATGTTTCTTGTCAACATTTAAAAAAAATATTTTGTTTTTTGGGGGGTCTTTTTTGGTCAACATTTTGTTCATTGTGGTGGAAGATTTCATACCAACTTCAATGGTTCAGGCCGAAAGAAACTTGGTCAGTTATTGATGCAAGCAAAGTGCCCATGCTTGAATTGAAATGTTGTTAAGCTTTGCGATGTTATTCTAAGGCTGTTTTTGGCCATAACAAACTCTTTGCATTACAACCTGCACTCACCTTTACAGGAGAGTGAGAAAAAACTCTTGTTGAAGCTTGCTTTATAGCGAGGTACTTGAACACACTCATACACGCCAATTTCCAATCCAGTGTTTACCTATAATCTCACAGTGACTCCCAGGTGGGATGAGTGAGGCAGGGTGCATATTCTGGGTGACCCCTAGGGAGTTAAGCCGGGGAACGCCCAACGACATTGAAGATCAACAACAGTATTTTTGTATGAGGAGTCTGGCAGCTGAGTTCATAATCTTCACAGATATGGGTTCAGCCCTTTCTGCCTGAACTATCTCATATACCCTGCTTTCAATTTTATACAGATATAAAAAGGCAGCATAATGCACCCGAGCACTTACTGACAGAAAATGACTTTTCTTCTGCTGTATCACCGTAGCCACAGCACTACCATCAACAACAATCCTCCTTATACACGGAACTGTCTTCAGATAGGGGCAGCATCCATAAAAAACCCCAACAACTTGACTTACTAGACTTATACCTATGAATTCCCTGGGAACAAAGGGCCACAACAACACCCCTCTAACAGACTCAGTTCTCTTCTGGGAGATCCTCTTCAGCTCGGCCCACATCATTCCGGCTGCCTTCGTCTCTGCTTCAATGCTACTGCACCAGGTCTGTTTTGTTCGACCTACTTTCCGCTTCCCTCGTGGATTTAAAAACAATGCCAGCTTACAATACCAGGGCTTTCTGATGTTAGACATCAACAGCATAAAACCAGCTTCAAACTGTTCCCTCACTACCCAAAAGAGAAATCCTTCTTCAACTCTGTGTGGTGCTGAAATCAACAACAACAACAAAAAAGGCTAAAGCTCTGAACCTCTGAAGTCTTTCAGATGAGACTATAAACCGAGGCCCCGTGTGCAAACGCAACGCAGAACATCTTACGCACACATTAAATCCTGTTCTGCTTTTCGTAAGAGTAGGTCACCGTGTGCTGGTGGGGGAGCAGATGACAAGATTCACAAAACTGAATACACACGGGGACTGGATGTAAAAAAAAAAAGCATATGAGTGCTTATTCCATTATCCTCGATATAAAAAAAATAATCTAAAAAAAAAAACCACCCCAAAAATCCCCTCAAAACGCTCCTTTCAGAGTGGACATCAGCAGCATGAAATCGGCCTCAGCCTCCTCCTTCTCCTCGTCCACCATGGCAAACTGGTCCTCCTCCTCCTCCCAGCGGCGTCGCCACCAGGGCCGCTGTAGCTGCTGCAGCGTGGCGCTGTGCTGGCTCCTGGCCTTGGTGGCCACAGGCAGGGAGCGGCAGGAGTACATCTCCACGTCTTTCTGGGTCACGTCCTTCAGGGGCGGGGCCACTGGTGCAGCCGCAGGGAGGATTTTAAAGTTAGACTTTTTTTTTTACTTCGTTTACTTGTTAGTTGTTTTTTTTTTTAACCCTCTAAGTCCCAAGCCAGGATTTGCCAGGATTGAATAATTGTACCCCCCACCCCCCCTGAATCCCGAACTGGGATTTGCCGGGATTCACACACAGTAGATTTCCATCACACAGTGACCATCACTAATTGCTACCATGTGATATAACTAAACACACACACACACGCACAGGCAGGGGCAGGATGAAAAAAAGTTGTGTAAACTTAATCTTTTACCCCCAATAAAGATCATTTTGACTTGACTTGACTTGACTTGATTTGACACACACACATTATTGCTTAACCCTCTTGCATATGGATTCTCTGAACACAAAAGAATATCTCTTTATCTATATCTCTGAACACAAAAGATATCTCTATCTCTATGGATCAAAGCTCTATCAGGCCAGAGGTATAAGAGGCCTGCTGAGAGTCTGGAAATAATTATAGCTCCTGGTATGCACTTCAAAGGAGGAAAAGGCGAGCGAGCATGTGTGCATGACCTGATTTCGTGATGGAATGCGAAATCTAGGGGCAATTTGTGTTCAGAGAATCTGAATGCAAGAGGGTTAAGCAAGAATGTGTGTGAGTGTGTTTAGTTATATCATGTGCATACCAGCTTTCTTATGTATTTTTGAGTCTCTCTCTCTCTCTCTCTCTCTCTCTCTCTCTCTCTCTCTCTCTCTCTCTCTCTTGCATATACACATGCACACTCACATGTATACACACACACACACACAACACACACACACACACACACACACACACACACAACACAACACACACACACACACACACACACACACACACACACACACACACACACACACACACACACACACACATACACATAATTTGAATATTTCAATCTCTGAATTTGTACACACACACACACACACACACACACACACACACACACACACACACACACACAAACATCCCCCCCCCCCCCCCCCTCCACACACACACACTTACAGACAAGCAGCTCAGAGTCAGTATCGAGGCGAGCAAGGAGGTTTTCCCACTCGTACTGCTTTTTGCGGTAGTGGCGAATATGAGAAAAATGGCGGGCCAGCATCTGGGCAGACTTCTTATGGATCTCTTCAACCTCTTCCCGTGTCTTCCTCCCCGTCTGCAGAAATACACAAGCACTATATATATATATATATATATATATATATATATATATATATATATATATATATATATATATATATATATACATATATATAATATATATATATATATATATATATATATATATATATATATATATATATATATATATATATATATATATATATATATATATATATACACCCATAAAGGTAAAGCTGCTCCTGTCTGCCTAACCACACAAACAAACACCAGTCTCACCGGCTAAAAAGAACACAACACCACCACACAAACAAAACACCAGTCTCACCGGCTAAAAAGAACACAATGACACCACACAAACAGACAAACAAATGACCAGTCTCACCGGCTAAAAAGAACACAATGACACCACACACACACACAAATGACCAGTCTCACCGGCTAAAAGAACACAACAAAACCACACAAACAGACAGACAGACAGATGACCAGTCTCACCGGCTAAAAAGAACACAACAACACCACACACACACACAGATGACCAGTCTTACCGGCTAAATAGAACACAACAAAACCACACAAACAGACAGACAAACAAACAGTCTCACCGGCTAAATAGAACACAACACCACCACACACACACACAGATGACCAGTCTTACCGGCTAAATAGAACACAACACCACCACAACACAAACAAACACCAGTCTTACCGGCTAAAAAGAACACAATGACACCACACACACAAACAGACAAACGACCAGTCTCACCAGCTAAAAAGAACACAACAAAACCACACACACAAACAACCAGTCTTACCGGCTGCTACTGTCTCCATCCTACTAAAACAACACAACAAAACCACACAGACGACAAGAGAACACAACAACATCACACACACAGAGACAAATGACCAGTCTCACCGGCTAAAACAACACAACAACACCACACAAACAAATGACCAGTCTCACCGGCTAAAACAACACAACAACACCACACAAACAAATGACCAGTCTCACCGGCTAAAACAACACAACAACACCACACAAACAAATGACCAGTCTCACCGGCTAAAAACAACACAACAAAACCACACAAACAGACAGACAAATGACCAGTCTCACCGGCTAAAACAACACAACATCACACACACAGAGACAAATGACCAGTCTCACCGGCTAAAAACAACACAACAAAACCACACAAACAGACAGACAAATGACCAGTCTCACCGGCTAAAACAACACAACAACACCACACAAACAGACAAATGACCAGTCTCACCGGCTAAAACAACACAACAACACCACACAAACAGACAAATGACCAGTCTCACCGGCTAAAACAACACAACAACACCACACAAACAGACAAATGACCAGTCTCACCGGCTGTTCCTGTCTGCGTCGGCTGATGATCTCCTGCAGCTGCACCCTGCGGTCATCGGTCAGCCCTGAGGGCTTCAGGTGGGTGGGGAACTTCTGCTGTCGCTTCTCCACCCGGTCCAGCCACTGCCGTACCTGCACACACACACACACACACACACACACACACACACACACACACACACACACACACACACACACACACACACACACACAAAGCTGGAAATTCTGCTGCCATCCATACCCCCGGCCATGTCTAAACCATATCAACAATCCTCTCTCTCTCTCTCTCTCTCTCTCTCCTCTCTCTCTCTCTCTCTCTCTCTCTCTCTCCAACCTCCAAGTTAGAGCTCAAGTGTTCACCAATGGTGAGATTTTGTGTTGTTTGTGACCGTTTTTTAAAATTTTTACCCACTATTCTGGGATAGTACACAAATTCTCCCCCCCCCTCCCCCCACTGCCCCCCCCCCACCTCCCCCACAACCTTCCCAACTCACCGTACACACCCCCCCTCCACCCCCACCCTCCCACTCACCTCTCCCTTCCACACCCACTTACCCACCCACAGGGGGATAAAAAAAAAACCAACAAACCCCCCCCCCCTCCCAAAAAAAATCTCCCCAAGCAAGTGAACTATACTCACTGTTCGCTGTATCTTGATGGCTGCCCGGACTTGCTGGGCGATCTCCTGACGTCTGGTTAGCTGGGCTCTCTCCCGGTGACCTCGCCATATCGTCTGGATCTTGACCGCAGCCGTCGCCTTTTCCTTCATCAGGTATTTTTCGATCTGATCTGCAACCAGCATACATACATGTGTGTAGTAGTAGTAATAATAATAATACATGGAATTTGTATAGCGCTATATCGTGTAAAAACAAATCAAAGCGCTCGCATTCGACCTACACAACAAACAAGCAATCAACAACAACAGTAGTGGTAGAAGTCTTCAGTTTTAGTGTCTTTCCACACACAGCGTTAACCTTTTCCCTAAGGATAACCCGCTATAGGGTAACTAACCATTTACTAACCTTTCACTCCATATCACCCACAACTGGGTTTACAGCAGCATACAAATGCGCACAGTGCACGTGTATAGGGAAAGAGGGGTTCTCTGCCTTAACGTAGGAACAGCGTTAACCCTCTTAGTCCTGACCCGGGATTTGCCAGGATTAAATAATTCCCTCCCCTGATTCCCGATCCGGGATTTACACACAGTAATTTTCCATCACGCGGTGACCTTCCCAAATCGCTGCAACATGCCGAAGCTCTATCAGGCCTGAGGCACAGAGCCTGCTGTGAGAGAGAGAAGGGAGGGAGAGAGAGAGAAGTGGGGGGGGGGGGGGGAGAGAGAAGTGGGGGAGGGATGGGGGGGAAAAAAGGAGGGAGGGAGGGGGAGAGAGAGACAGAGATAGAGAGAGACAGAGACAGAGAGAGAGAGAGACAGACAGAGACAGAGAGAGAGAGAGACAGAAAGACAGACAGACAAACAGACAGACAGACAGACAGACAGACTGACAGAGACAGAGACGCAGAGAGAGAGACAGAGAGAGACAGAGACACAGAGAGAAAGAGTAAGCGAGCATGTATGCCTGACCTGATTTCACAATGGAATGCGAAACAGGGGCAATTTGTGTTGCAGAGAAAGAATCCGAATAAAAGAGCATTAACATAGGAACAGTGTTGAGACAGCCACGTTCCGACTTCAGGTTCAGAAACTGACATATACATATATATATTTTTAAAAATTCTTTTATATCGAGGATAACAGAATAAGCAATCATGTGCTTTTTTTCATATGGTCCCCGTGTGTATGCAGTTTTGTAAATATTGTCATCTGTTCCCACCGGCACACTATGGCCTACTTTTACAAAAAGCGGAACAGGATTTAATGTGTGCACACAAATCCGAATGCAATTGCTTTATGGCAGCCGCATTCCAACTTCAGGTTCAGAAACTGACATACAAACACATACAACAACAACCAAAAGCAGGTGTGGACAAGAGCCGGGGGGGGGGGGGGGGGGCTTCTCACCTGCAGGCAGAATCTCCAGCACCTGCAGGTGTTTCTCCTTCAGCTGCACCATCAGCCTCTGTCGGTTGGCCACCAGGCGGCGCTGAAGCTCCGTCTGCACTTTGGTCTCCAGAAGGCGATGGTCCTCCTCCGCTTTTCTCAGCCTGTGTGATGTTATGATGTTAAAAGTTAAAGTCTGTCCTGAGCCTAAGGCTCATCAGGCCGGTGCTTATCCCGGTTTCTGTGGCGTTAAGCGACTGAGAGTCATAGACTCCCCCCTGGATAGGACGCCAGTCTATCGCAGGGTTAACCCCCAACACAAGGTTGGTACCCCTTTTACACCTGGGTGGGGTGAGAAAATTGCCGTAAAGTGCCTTTTCCAAGGGCACAACACCATAGCTGAAAGCTGGGATCGAACCCGCAACCTTTAGATTACGAGTCCAACGCCCTAACCACTAGACTACAGCAGCGGCTGTGTGTTATGATGATGACAGACTGAATGCTTGGATTGATAGATTTCACATACAAAAAAATGCCTTACTAAAGTTTTACTGGTTGTGTGTGTGTCTAAGTCAAAGTCAAAGTTTTATTTTCAGATGGTGCATTGAATAAGTAGTGGAATTGCTTTTCTTTATCAAGCCATCCATCTAAGAAAAAAAAAATCATATGTATGCATATTTGAGAATGAAAACCAAAAGAAAATAAGTCGTACAAATTAAAAAATAAAAAAAAATCTGTAGATCTGTGTGTGTGTGTGTGTGTGTGTGTGTGTGTGTGTGTGTGTGTGTGTGTGTGTGTGTGTGTGTGTTGTGTGTGTGTGTGTGTGTGTGTGTGTGTGTGTGTGTGTGTGTGTGTGTGTGTGTGTGTGTGTGGTGCGTGTGTGTGTGTGTGTGTGTGTGTGTTGTGTGTGTCTTTGTTTTGCACTCGCTTTCCCCCAAGTGAAAGTTAAACAGCATCGAACATGGTTGCCAGTTGGATGGGTGACCATTTGCATGCCTTGGCTTCAGTACAGTCCCTCCAGTTCACCCAGCTGTAAATGGGTATCTGCCCTCTTTAGGGTCAGGGAAGGTAAAGCAGCGAGGGAGAGGAGATGGGCACTGCCCTCAATATGCTGGTGTGTGTGTGTGCGTGTGTGTGTGTGCGTGCGTGCGTGCGTGCGTGCGTGCGTGCGTGCGTGCGTGTGTGTGTGTGTGTGTGTGGTGTGATGTGTGTGTGTGTGTGTGTGTGTGTGTGTGGTGTGTGTGTGTGTGTGTGTGTGTGTGTGTGTGTGTGTGTGTGTGAGTGTGCGTGCGTGCGTGCGTGCACGCATGTGTGCATGTGTGCGCGCATGTGCATGTGTGTCTGTGTGTAGGCATGTACATGCACATGCCTGAATGCAGGTTTCTCTTATTACAATAATTATGGTTTATTTCTATTTCTTTATCTCTAAGCTTGTAGAGGATAAGACACCATCATAAAAGATCTTGAACACCCTTCTAGAACCCTGAGAGATACATTATGAAATCCCAAAATAAAAATCTGTCATGATTTTTGTGTACAACTGCCCGCACACAAAAAGTCCTTCTCAGTTTTTTTATTTATCTGTTGTTGATTATTATAACAATGCTGTTATATCAATTTTGCTATTGTTGTCATTGTTGTCGCTGCTGCATTGGTTGCAGTAACTGCTGTTGTTATTGCTGCTGATGTTGTGGCTGTTGCTGTTGTTGCTGATAGTGTACCTGTTGCTTTAGTTATTGTTGCTGTCTCTGTCATTGTTGTTGTGGGGGTTGTTGATGTTGTTGTGGGGGTTGTTGCTGTTGTTGTGGCTGTTGTTGTTTTACCTGTAAGAGCGTTGGAATTTGCGAAAAGCTTTGTTGGCTTTTTGCAAGCGCTGTCGGGTCAGAACTCCTTTCCAGATGGCTTGGATGTACGTGGCTGCCTCATGTTTCGACTGCACCGTACAAACATATATCAACAGTCAGTATGACACAGGGCATGACTCTTCTTTTGTACACACAAAAAAAATTGCTAAAAAGCAACGTAATTCTGTAATTTCAGATCTAAGTTCAAAGTAGGTGTCATGATTGTGAGATGGACAGAACTTGCCTGTATGTGTGTGTGTGTGGTGGTGGTGGTGGGGGGGGGGGGGTATAAGTGAGAGAGAGAGAGAGAGAGAGAGAGAAAGGGGTGTGTGTGTGTGTGTGTGTGTGTGTGTGTGTGTGTGTGTGTGTGTGTGTGTTATGTGGTGTGTGCATGGATGGATGTGTGTGTCCGTGTGTGTGCATGTGTGTTTGCATGTATGAGTGTATGCGTTCATAACATTGAATGTGCATGTATGGATATGTGCATGCATCCGTTGTTAATGTCTCATTCAGCGTTTTACAAATTTGCAATTAGACAATATACATAATCTTGAATCAAACACGTTAAAGACACCATACTCATTTTTCATGACAGAAAGTTAACAGCCAGTCAGAACCATGACAAAACAACACTTGTCAAAAAAAAAAAATTAATTAGATTAAATTTAAATAAATTAAATAATAATAAAAAGAAAAAGCACTTGTCCGTATGGTATGTTGTTGGTATGGTATGTTGGTATAGTATCTCAGTATGGTATGTTGGTATTGTATGTTGGTATGGTATGTTGGTATGGTATGTTGGTATGGTATGTCAGTATGGTATGTTGGTATGGTATGTCAGTATGGTATGTTGGTATGGTATGTTGGTATGGTATGTTGGTATGGTATGTTGGTATGGTATGTTGGTAGTGTATGTCAGTATGGTATGTTGGTATGGTATGTTGGTATGGTATGTCAGTATGGTATGTTGGTATGGTATGTCGGTATGGTATGTTGGTATGGTGTGTTGGTATGGTATGTTGGTATGGTATGTTGGTAGTGTATGTCAGTATGGTATGTTGGTATGGTATGTTGGTATGGTATGTTGGTATGGTATGTCAGTATGGTATGTTGGTATGGTATGTCAGTATGGTATGTTGGTATGGTATGTCAGTATGGTATGTCGGTATGGTATGTTGGTGTGGTATGTTGGTATGGTATGTCAGTATGGTATGTTGGTATGGTATGTCAGTATGGTATGTTGGTATGGTATGTCAGTATGGTATGTTGGTATGGTATGTTGGTATGGTATGTTGGTATGGTATGTCAGTATGGTATGTTGGTATGGTATGTCAGTATGGTATGTTGGTAGTGTATGTCAGTATGGTATGTCGGTATGGTATGTTGGTATGGTATGTTGGTATGGTATGTCAGTATGGTATGTTGGTATGGTATGTCAGTATGGTATGTTGGTATGGTATGTTGGTATAGTATGTTGGTATAGTATGTTGGTATGGTATGTTGGTACAGTATGTTGGTATAGTATGTTGGTATAGTATGTTGGTATGGTATGTTGGTATGGTATGTTGGTATAGTATGTTGGTAAAGTATGTTGGTATAGTATGTTGGTATGGTATGTCAGCATGGTATGTTGGTATGGTATGCTAATGTGGTATGTTGGTATGGTATGTTGGTAAAGTATGTTGGTAAAGTATGTTGGTATAGTATGTTGGTATGGTATGTTGGTATGGTATGTTGGTATGGTATGTTGGTATGGTATGTTGGTATGGTATGTTGGTGTGGTATGTTGGTATGGTATGTTGGTATGGTATGTTGGTATGGTATGTCAGTATGGTATGTCGGTATGGTATGCTGGTATGGTATGTTGGTATGTTATGTTGGTATGGTATGTCAGTATGGTATGGTAGCATGTTATGTTGGTAAGGTATCTCGGTATGGTGTGTCAGCATAGTCCTAGCAGAAACATTTTTGACCAGAGATTTCTGTGTAGAATTATACACTGGCAGAAAAAAAAAAAAAATTCAGGGTGACGTAGCTACCCTTTACCTGTGACTGTGCTCTGAGAGCAGAGCCAGTTTCCAGAAGAGCGTACAGCTGTTTCAGGTCACGTTCAAATCCTCGCCCCTCCCATCGCCTCAGCAATGGCCTCAGACCCCTACCAATCAACACACACACGCACGCACGCATGCACGCATGCATGCACACACATGCATGCACGCACACGCATACATACACACACACCATGCACCCACACACGCACACACACACATACACACTCGCACGCACACCACACACACACACGCACGCACACACGCACACACACACACATACACACACACACGCACATACACACACACACACACACACACACACACACACGTTTTGTATGTATACACAGTACAATATGCACAGATGTAACTTGAAAGCATACGCAAAATATCTCATGACAGAAAAAAATATCAGAACAGAATGTGCAACAACAGGAATCAAATCAAATTCTTTAATTTCAAGGATAATGAATAAGCACTCGTGTAATTTTTTTACATCCAGTCCCCGCCCTCAAACAGCCAGTCTCACATGAAACAACAAGTATGAACTGTTTGTTACGGAAGCAAAAAAACTGAACAGGGGAAATCAGAACAAAAAATATGTTAAAAGTAAATCAAACAAATTAAGGTTATGCATGATTATGCTCCAAGGTTTGTCAATGGTGAGATTTTGGGTATGCAACCATTTTTGCCCACCATGAAGGTGGCTGCATTCTGACTTCAGGATGTATGCTGGGTATTTTTGAATTCCAAACAGTAACATGACCTACAGGATCTTTAACATGTATAAATGTTCTTCTGAATGAATGGAATTAAGGCACTGGCAGGTCTACACTTGAAGTTTACCTGGAAGAAAAAAAAAGTTTACCTGGAAGATTGTGAAAATCCCCACCCTTAATTCACCTGCCACTACCAAGATTCGAACCCACAACTTCATGGACTTATGGGATTGAAGTCTAATAGTCTTAACCACTCGGCTGTAGCATCCATCATTAGGATCATTTGAATTATCAGCCCATGACTCATCCATGCAGCTGTCACATGCGGACTTACTTGTATCGAGAAAACAGCATCTCCACCAGTGGCTTCTGACTCTCACAAAACCGCAACAAACTTCGCACAGCACTCCTGTAATGAACACAAAACCACACAAAACAAGCAGATTAATCCTCTTAGTCCCGATCCGGGATTTGCCAGAATTGAACAATTACCCCCTTAAGTCCTGAACCAGGATTAGCTGGGATTTACACACAGTAGATTTCCATCACGCTGTGACCATCACTAATTGCTACCACATGCCAAAGCTCTATCAGGCTAGATGGAGAAACCCTGTAGAGTGTCTGGAAGTAACTATAGCTGCTGGTATGTACTAAGAAGGAGGAAAAGGCCAGCCAGCATGTGTGCCTGACCTGATTTCATGATGGAATGCGAAATCTAGGGGCAGTTTGTGTTTTTCTTTTCTTTTTTCTTTTATTCTTTTATATCGAGGATAACAGAATAAGCAATCATGTGCTTTTTTTCATCCGGTCCCCGTGTGTATGCAGTTTTGTAAATATTGTCATCTGTTCCCACCGGCACACGATGGCCTACTCTTACGAAAAGCGGAACAGGATTTAACGTGTGCGCAAGATGTTCTGCGTGCGTTCGCACACGGGGCCTCGGTTTAAAGTCTCATCGGAAGGACTTTTGGGGAGAGAGAGTGTTCAGAGAGTCAGAATGCAAGAGGGTTAAACAGTTTGATGAAAGACAAATCTGAACATTAGATACATAAATAAATGAAAATAAATGAATAAGTAAATGACAAACACAAATTTGAACAACTGATGAATAGATAACATTATAAAGAAATAAGTACAATATAATGAACACAAAAAATAAGATTACAAAAAAACGTTCTGTCTTTTTCTTTTTCGTTCAGTCATATTCCCCCCTCCCCCCACCCCCCCAAGATACAACTAAAAACAGAAATTCTCTGTTGGTAACATACAAAAACATACAAAAACAGACACAGCCATAAACAGTTGTTGTTTTTTTAAACGTATAATGAAATCAGTGATTTGAATTCACACTTTACCTTCTTTCTCCCTTCATTTCTCACAAAAGTAAAAAAACAAAAAACTAAACAAAACAAAAAAAAAGACCCCTAACCCAATCCTTTCTGAATATAAAGAGTCAGCTCTTTCTACTATTTAAAGGGGAAAAAGTCATTTTAAAAATCTTAATAATGATTTTCCCCTTCTTCACTAATGCTCTTCTGTGCTTACCACTTACCTCCCTTCCTCTTAAACTACGGAAGAAAAAAGTTATAAAACAAAAACAAAGCCAAAGCCTGACTCACGCAGCGATGGAGATGTCGTTGTGGACGGTCAGTTTGTAGATGAGTTCATCCATCAGGTTCAACACGTCTTCTTCTTTCATTTTAGACAACACTTTGCTGAAACCACAAATAATTGACCACATACATTTTCCAAGCAATATCTTCTGTTTTCGGTATACTTAACCCTTAGCCTGCCAAGGATTTTGGCCAATAGGAAAACCCCATTTGCCAGGGAACCCCCCCCCCCCTTGCCAGGGACCCCCCCCCCTTTGCCAGGGAAACCCCCCTTGCCAGGGACCCCCCCTTGCCAGGGACCCCCCCTTGCCAGGGACCCCCCCCCCCTTTGCCAGGGAACCCCCCTTGCCAGGGAACCCCCCCTTTGCCAGGAAACCCCCCTTGCCAGGGACCCCCCTTGCCAGGGACCCCCCCTTTGCCAGGGAACCCCCCTTGCCAGGGAACCCCCCCTTGCCAGGGAACCCCCCCTTTGCCAGGGAAACCCCCCTTGCCAGGGAAACCCCCCTTGCCAGGGAACCCCCCCTTTGCCAGGGAACCCCCCTTTGCCAGGGAACCCCCCCTTGCCAGGGAACCCCCCTTGCCAGGGAACCCCCCCTTGCCAGGGAACCCCCCTTGCCAGGGAACCCCCCTTGCCAGGGAACCCCCCCTTGCCAGGGAACCCCCCCTTTGCCAGGGAACCCCCCCTTGCCAGGGACCCCCCCCCTTGCCAGGGAACCCCCCCCCCCAAAAAAAAAAATATATAAAATAATAAAATGGGCAGCTGTTAATAAAAAAATCTGGTAAATTAAATTTTGAACTACTGTAGGTAAAAGTATAAATTTTCTTCATCCTGAACTAATAAAGGTAAAAGTATAAATAAATTTTCTTAAAGGAAAATGATTATAACAATGATGATAAAAAAAATACTTCATTATAATTTTAAAACACTGATGACCTTTACAAAGAGAATACTTAAGCAAAGTTGAGATATGTAACTGATGTTTCAGAACAATGTTCATGGCAGCATGAGGGGTGTAGCTTATCTGCTGTTCCAGAATGGGGAAAATAGCAAGCTACCGGTTAATGGTCTGCAATTCTGCGCTCTGTCTACTACTAAAAAACCCCACAAAAACATGGAAGAGTTCTATGGAACCCTTCACACAGACTTGCTCTCCCTCAGCTATCTCTATACACAGGGGAACTTTTGATTCCCCCTTTTACTGCAGATGATATGATATGCTATGATATGATATGATATGATGTGATGTGATGTGATGTGATGTGAAGTGATGTGACGTGATGTGATATATGATGTGATATATGATGTGATATATGATATGATATATGATATGATATGATATGACACGATATGGTATGGTATGGTATGGTATGGTATGGTATGGTATGGTATGGTATGGTATGGTATGGTATGGTATGTGTGGTATGGTATGATATATGATATGATATGATATGATATGATATGATATGATATGATATGATATGATATGATATGATGTTATATATGATATAACACGATACGATATATGATATGATATGATATGGTATGGTATGGTATGGTATGATATGATATGATTTGATATGATATGATATAACACGATACAATATAATATATGATATGATATGATATTATATATGATATCAAACATACCCATCGCAGCGAATGATCTTCTCCATCATAGTCATGACCATGTTGACTGTCTTGGGATCATCCGACATCAACAGCTGTAGCAGCCAGGGACTCTTCATGGCTGTAAACAGGGTATACATGTATGAATGAATGAACAAATGAATGGATAGATGAATGAATGAATGAATGAGTGTGTGTGTGTGTGCGTGTGTGTGTGTGTGTGTGTGGTGTGTGTGTGTGTGTGTGTGTGTGTGTGTGTGTGTGTGTGTGTGTGTGTGTGTGTGTGTGTGTGTGTGTGTGTGTGTGTGTATCTGTGTGTCTCTGTGTGTGTCTGTATCTGTGTGTCTGTGTGTTGCCAATGACATATATATAATATGCATGCACACAAATACACAGTAAAATACACTCCAACATAGATATATACAGATGAATGGATAGATAGATACTAGATCAACAGATAGATAAGCACGCAGGCAGGGATGGATGGATGGATGGATGGATGGATGGATGGATGGATGGATGGATGGATGGATGGATGGACAGATGGATGGATGGATGGATGTATGGATGGGTAGATGGATATATGGATGGATGGATGGATGGACAGGTAAACAGGCAGACAGACACTGAGACAGACAAGCCTGAATGACGAGGTTCTTGAAAAAAAGACATAAATTCAAACTTCTCACCCAGAGCATAGTTACAGTCTGACAGTGATTCCCAGCTGGCATGAGTAAGAAAGAGAGCACACTAGGCACAGCTATCAGCTTCCACCCACTTTCAGCTATTCTCAGCTGCTGTCCATCCCAACCCATACAAGCCCAGCTGGGGCCAGCTAGTGTTAACAACAGCAGAGACTAACCACACCTGGACTTGGTGAAAGGAAAGGGCACGCTAATTTTTAGCACTGGGCCCTTGACTGAGTTATGCTGGATTTGTGCACTGTGTGGGTGACACCCAGGCTGTTAAACTGGGGAACACAAACAAAGGTAAAAAAAAGTAAAGGTGTCCCATAAGCTGTGTGGTTGTAGGGGAGCGAGACATCAGAGACCTCAGCTTCTCTAGGGGGCCAGCATGTTGAGGGCGGCGCCCATCTCCTCTCCCTCGCTGCTTTACCTAATCTGACAGTAAAGAGGGCAGGTACCCATTTACAGCAAGCAAACAAGCAAACAAGCAGACAGACATGACAGTCACAGACACAGGCACCT
>CM060338.1:30098754-30103754 GCA_030674155.1 Stramonita haemastoma | reverse complement strand
TCATCATCATCATCATCATCATCATCATCATCATCATCATCATCATCATCATCATCATCATATCTTCTTCTTCTTCTTCTTCTTCTTCTTCTTCTTCTTCTTCTTCTCCGTCCAACACTCAGAGAGCAACCACCATTGTTTGTCATATGAGCTAAAATGCGTTGCGCTGCCGTTAAGCACCTGACAAGTCAGGCCCAGCGCATCTGACTTCGGCTTGGGAGAGTAGAATTGTTATTTTTTAAAACTTTTTGGCAAAAAGGCAAGAGAATGGACCAAGAAGGCAGAAAATAGACAAGAAGGAGGTGACAGGACTAAAAGGAAGAAGGCAGAAACAAAAAAAGTGATAGAAAAAAGGGAATTCCTAGCACAGAATTTCCAGAAGGAGGGGGTGCTATTTATAGAGACGTGCCCACGGCAATGCTACGGGGGAATATGTGTGGTTAAAAAGAATTTTTTTAAAAAAGCCTATTTTGACAAGCAACAAAAAAACCAACCCAAAACAACCCCCCCAAAAAACAACAACAAAACAACAACAAACAACAACAAAACAAAACAACAACCCCCCTCCCCCTCCCGAAATCCCAGATCTGGGGAATCAATGGAATAGTGGTCTAGTGGTAAGCACATCCGAACAGAAAACCAGAAATTGTACGTTCGATCCCCCGTTTGAACGTGACCTCAGGGGTGGGATAGCTTAGTGGTTAGAGCGTTGAGCTCGCAATCTGACCGCCTGGGTTCCAGCCACCACCAAGACACCCGTTCGAGGGGATTTTCTTCTTCTGGGGCTAACATCATCCCCCGAAATTCCTTCGGACGAGACTATAAACGGAGGCCCCGAGTATAAACGCACGCAAAACATCTTGCGCACACGTGAAAACCCATTGAGCTCTAACGAAATGTTCTATAGAGGATTTCTATGGTTAAAAACCCATTCTGCCTTTTGGGAGATTAGGCCATTACGTGCCGATAGGAACAAGTGACAAAATTAAACTCCCCCCTCCCCCCCCCCCACAAACAAATACCTCCTCCCCCAACAACTTATGCACACCGGTGTCGTATTTAGACATCCCTGAAGTTAGAATGCGGCTACCTTATTCATGGTGGGCAAACGGGTCGCATAGGCCTACACAAAAATCTCACCATTGGCGAACCAGGGCACGGGATAGCCTAGTGGTCAGATCATTGCGCTCGCAATTTCACGACTCGGGTTCGATTCCGTTGGAGGAGATTTTTCTCCTGGAGTTAACAGCAGTGCCGACTCCACTCTCCTCAAAAGTCCCTCGGATGAGACTATAAACCGAGGCCCCGTGTGCGAACGCACGCAGAACATCTTGTGCGCGCAAGTTAAATCCTTTTCCGCTTTTTCGTAAGAGTAGGCTATCGTGTGCCGGTGGGAACAGATGACATTTTCAAAACTGCATACACACGGGGACTGGATGTAAAAAAGCACAAGAGTGCTTATTCCATTATCCTCGATATAAAAGAATAAATAAATAATGAATAGATAAATAAACCTTGTAACCCTAGCCGAGGAGAGAAACATGCAAAACCAAACCAAACGAAACCAAAACAACAACAACAACAACAACAAAAACCCCATCAATCTTTGCCCCGGTCCATTAGACCTTGAGATGAGAAATGAAGTCTACAAAAACAAAGGAGAATTTATATCGATCCTAACAGACGACAAAAAAAGGTCTTACAAAACAAACGAATAATTAGTTTATAGTCTAGTCTTTCAAAACACATTCAGCCTTTGCCACAAGGACATGGCTATATGTAACTATATAGCCAGCAGCTGTGTGGGACAGCCCCTTGTATAGAGAGAAAAAAAATAATGTAAAAAAAAAGATTAGGCTAGCTGAAGATCACCAACTACTTTAATCATGAGTGATGTGCGTGTTCCTCAGTACGTTGTGTTGTGTGTGTGTGTGTGTGTGTGTGTTGTGTGTGTGTGTGTGTGTGTGTGTTGTGTGTGTGTGTGTGTGTGTGTGTTTGTGTGTGTGTGTGTGTGTGTGTGTGTGTGTGTGTGTTGTGTGTGTGTGTGTTTTGTGTGTGTATCGTGTGTTGTGTTGTGTGTGTGTGTGTGTGTGTGTGTGTGGTTTGAATGTCAGTGTGTGTGTGTGTGTGTGTGTTGGTGTGTGTGGTGGTGTGTTGTGTGTGTTGGTATGTCAGTGTGTGTGTGTGTGTGTGTGTGTGTGTGGTGTGTGTGTGTGTGTGTGTGTGTGTATGTCAATGTGTGTGTGTGTGTGTGTGTGTGTGTGTGTGTGTGTGTGTCGTGTGTGTGTTGTGGTTGTGTGTGTGTGTGTGTGTGTGTGTGTATGTCAGTGTGTGTGTGTGTTGTATGTCAGTGTGTGTGTTGTTGTAGTGTGTGTGTGTGTGTGTGTGTGTGTGTTGTGTGTGTGTGTGTGTTTGTATGTCAGTGTGTGTTGTTGTATGTCAGTGTGTGTGTGTGTGTGTGTGTGTGTGTGTTTTGTGTTGTGTGTTGTGTTGTGTGTGTGTGTGTTTTATGTAGTGTGTGTGTGTGTCGTGTGTGTGTGTTGTGTGTTGTGTGTGTGTTGTGGTGTGTTGTATGTGTGTGTGTTGTAAAGTGTGACAGCTAGCAGTAGTGTGTGTGTCATGTGGTTAAGCATAACTGGATCATGACAAACACAGCACTAGCCCTCCCAAAGATAGAAAGACAGAAAACAAAAACAAAACAACAACAACAACAACAAAAACAAGCATCACCCCCTCTTCTCCCCCCCCCCCCTTCTTCTTTCTTTTCTCGTCAGCTGGTTTACCTAACTGGAGGTGATGTTAAAATTCTGCACTCTTGACGCAATCATCGCCTCTCTCTCTCTCTCTCTCTCTCTCTCTCTCTCTCTCTCTCTCTCTCTCTCTCTCTCTCTCTCTCTCTCTCTCTCTCTCTCTCTCTCTCTCTCTCTCTCTCTCTCTCGGACTGGATGTAAAAAAAAAAGCACATTAGTGCTTATTCATTATCCTCGAAATAAAAGAACTTGACTTGACTTGACTCTCTCTCTCTCTCTCTCTCTGCTCAGTGTGTGTGTGTGTGTGTGTGTGTGTGTGTGTGTGTGTGCGTGCGTGCGTGCGTGCGTGCGTGCGTGCGTGCGTGTGTGTGTGTGTGTGTTATACCACAGCTAACCGCTGAGAGCTAAACTCAAGGCTGAAAAGTTTTCCATTTTTATTTATTAAAAACACACCCAAAAACAAAAACAAAAAAACAAACCAGCCAACCCAAACCAAACCAAACAAACCATCACGAACACTCGGAGGCAAACAGAAAGGTTAGAGTTAGACGGTGCAGAATTTATTGAATTGAAAGGCCATACTGCCCTTTGTTGAAAGGACGAAGAGGCACAGATGCCTGACTCATTCGTTTTGTTGATAAAACATCAGTTCTTCACAGCTGAATACATGCATTCATTTTAAAAGAAGAAGGAGAAGAAGAAGTTTGCAACCCATTAAAAACAGTATTGTATTGCTCTGAAGTACTTCTGTAAACAAAAACGGCAAAATTGCTTCCTATCTTCCCGTGGGACATTTCACTTTCACTAACCTGACACTCAATGGTCTGTCTGATAGCCTACCCTTTAAAAGGGTGAACTTATTAAAATTTTGTCAAAATATCTAGCGCTACGCTAAACAAATAAACACAAAAATTAAAGTCAGACTACCATTGGAAGCTGGAAAGGTAGATGCACACACACACACACACACACACACAAATTGTTTAGTACTAGTAACACTCTCCTATCTAGAGTGTCTAAAAAAACCCATCTGTGTACGAAACTCTCGTTTCGTCATAGAATTTCAAACATAGCTACACTTTTATGAAGTAATCCTTCATCATGGTATATGTACAATGAAACTCTCTCAGGTGTTTGCAAAGACGCATCCTTGCTCTTCGTTCTCTTCGCTTCTCTTTTAGTTCACAAGATGTGGACTGGAAGAGGCTGAAAAGATACTTACACTCTTTACACCCTGATTATCTATCCCACTGACGTAAAAGTAGAGTCCTCGTAGCAGGAAGGGGGGGGGGGGGGGGGGGGGGGGGGGGGGGGGGGGGGGGTAGGCCTGTTTACATAGGATAGGCAGTCATCCGAGTTTTCTTGCCATACAAACCAGTGAGTGTTATACAGCATGTCAATATCTGTACTTGATTTATATATAAAAAAAAACAACAACAACACATTTTAAAGCAGTCTTATAAGTTTGTACTTGATGTACTCATGTCATGTGTTGTAATGAACGAAAATAATTTTGTGTACGCCCCGTGGGGATGCTTGGGGGGTGGGGGTGGTGATGTCAGTATAAATGGCATCCCCACATTCTGGAAATTCTCTATTTTATCAGGCTTCGGCATGGGCAGCACTGGGGTGCTTGCGCGCGGGAGAAATTCTCGTTCCTTCAACAGAATTGTACTATTTTTGGGGTGGCCCGAGGTGCTGAAGTAGGAGACCTCCTGACCTTCTGGCTTCTGTCCACAGTCCTGATATCAGAAATTCTGGAAAGGACTATAATTTTATTTAAACAACAACATTGAAATTCTGTGGTAGAAATTCTCTCTTTTTGATCCCTTTCTTTGTTTCTGCCCTGGTCCTTTTATTCCTGTCACCTTTTTCTTGTCTGTTTTCTGCCTTCTTAGTCCATTCTCCTGCCTTTTTTTTTTCCAGAAAGGCTCAGAAGACAAAAATTCCCTCCTAGAAGATAACAATTCCCTCTTGTTGCCCTATGTTCTTTTACGTGCAAGTGCATGCGTGTTACACACAGGACCTCGGTTCACCATCTCATCCAAAAGACTAGCACTCAGACCACCACACTTAGTCTAGTGAATAGGGAGAAAGTTCGGGGCAAAAACGGGGATCGAACCCAGACTTTTCACTTTATAGGCTGGTGTATTACCTCTAGACCACCGATCCACATTTCTATACTATTTATACTTCAAAGAGCCCCCCCCCTCCCCCTTCCAACCACCACTGCCTTTTGCATATCCTAGG
>CM060338.1:30091254-30093754 GCA_030674155.1 Stramonita haemastoma | reverse complement strand
CAGTGCTGACTCCACTCTCCTCAAAAGTCCTTCGAGTGAGACTATAAACCGAGACCCCGTGAGTGAACCCACGCAGAACATTTTGAGCACACGTTAATCATGTTCCGCTTTTCGGAAGAGTAGGCCATTGTGTGCATGTGAGAACGGATGACAAAATTGACAAACTGCATATACATGGGGACTGGATGTAAAAAAAGAAGCCCACGAGAGCTTATTCCATTATCCTTGATGTAGAAGAATAAATAAATAGATGAAAAAACAACAACAATAATAACAAGAACAAGAACAAGAACAAGAACAACAAGAACAAGAACAACAAGAACAACAAGAACAACAACAACAACAATAATAATAATAATAATAATAATAATAATAATAATAATAATAATAATAATAATAATAATAATAATAATAATAATAATAATAATAATAATAATGATGAAATAAAGCAGCGAAGTGTAACCATGTGCAGCATCCGGATGAATGACAGAAATATATTAAAACATGTAGCAAACTGTATCAATTCGTAGCAAACGAACTAGTAGCAAAGTGTATCGGTACTTCACAAACGGATCTGTACTAGAGGCAAACCTATTCAATACGCTTAGTAGCAGCAAAGCCTGTTACTAAATGTGTTGACTGCAAAACATACCAGTACGTGTACTAGTGGCAAAACAGATAGTAGCTCGGTGGTCTAGAGGTAATGTGCCTGCCTAGAAAGCGAAAAGTCCGGGTCGGAAGTGTGCGGTGGTTTGAACCCCACTTGGGCCCAAAGCTTTCCCCCCATCCATCAGACCATGAGTGGTGGTCTGGGTGCTAGTCTTTCGGATGAGACGATAAACCGAGATCTTGTGAGTTAGACAAAATTATCCAGTGCACTTTAAAGAGCCCACGGCAACAAGAGGGTTGTACATAATAAAGTTCTGTAGAAAAAAGCCGCTCTGACAGGGAAACAAATACAGTTGCAGACAAGAAAAGAAAAAAAAAAAGGTGGCGCTGCTCTTTTGGCGACGCACTTTTCAGGGGAGAGCAGGTCGAATTTCAAGCAGAGAAATCTGCCGTGACTTACAGTGGTATACAATTCCTAGTAGCGAAACGTGCCAATACGTGAAAAGTAAACGTGTCCAGTAACCTATTGGATTGTTTGGGTGCCAGGTGTCAGATACCTCAGCGTTTCTTAGGGCCAGCATCTTAACAGTGACGTTCATCCCCTCTCCCTAGCTCCTGTACCTTTCCTGTCCTTAATAAAGAAGGCAGGTACCCTTGAACAGCTGTGGGGACTGTACGCCAAGGCGCACAAACTGTCACCCATCGGTCAGGCAACGGTGGTCAAAGCTTGGGGAGAACACTGAGCTGTATTGCCCCTAGGCCAAGAAACAGAAAGTTTTTATATTTAGCGGACGAACATGTAGCAAAATGTATTGATATATAGCAAACAAAACAGGTAGCAAAACCTATCAATACATAGCAAACAAAGCATTTTAGCAAAACGTATCGACACAAAGCGAACTTGTAAGCAAAGCGTATCAAATACATAGCAAACAAAAGGTAAAAGTTGGTAAAGGTGTCCCATAACCTATGCGGTTGTTGGGTAGTAAGACATCAGAGACCTCAGCTTCTCTAGGAGCCAGCATATTGAGTGCGCCCCCCATCTCCTCTCTCTCGCTGCGTTACCTTCCCTTGTCCCTAAAGAGGGCAGGTACACATTTACAGCTTTATAGAGTTCAAGAGGGCGTTCGACAGTCTGGCAAGCAGCTCTGTGGGCAACCATGACGCTGTATAACATCAATGCCAACCTGATCAGAACCATAGAATGCCTGTATAGCAAGGCAACCAGCGCAGTCTACTATGACAGCAACATATGAGATCGGTTCCGAACCCCAATTTGAGTACGCCAAGGATGTCTACTTTCTCCTACCCTCTTCAACATCTTAGAAAGATAATGGTTGAAACACTTGAAAAACGTAAGGTAACAGTCAGCATTAGAGGCAAGACAGTCACAACTTATGTTTTGCCGATGACATCGACGGCCTAGCTGGAGAAGAGCAAGAGCTAGTCAGCCTGGTAAATCAATCACCTTGATGAAGCCTCTTCAGCATATGGCATGCAGATCAGTGCAAAAAACAAAACAAAACAACAACAAACCCAGCTGATGATAAATAGTGCCAATGGCATCAGCACTGACATATCTATAGATGGAAAGAAAATCGAGACAGTCCATCGCTTTAAATATTTGGGAGCTGTTATTTCAGATGAAGGATCAAAACCTGAAATTCTCTCCAGGATAGCCCAGACCACAGCTGCAATGACCAAACTGAAAGTCCTCTGGAACGACAAGAACATCGCCATAAGCTTTTTGTACGCATGTGGAACACAGACCATAACAGCAGACATTGAAAGACAAGGATCACATCACTAATGAGGAAGTGAAAACCAGAATCAAAAACGCCATCGGACCATATGAAGAGCTCCTAACTTCAGTGAAAAAGCACAAACTAAA
>CM060338.1:30078754-30081254 GCA_030674155.1 Stramonita haemastoma | reverse complement strand
AGAGAGAGAGAGAGGGCGCGCACAACACATACACATGCACACACACACGCACACAAACATGCATGCACGTACGCACGCACGCACTCAAGCACGCACCACACGCACGCACGGCGCACGCGCGCGCGCACACACACACACACACACATACACACACACACACACACACACACACACACACACACACACAGACTACAGGCAGACAGAAAAAAAAAACCCACCGACTGACCTACTGACCGACCGACAAACAGGCAGACTGACAGGCTGACACAGAGACACAGATAGAGATGGATACAAAGAAAAAGAGAAAAATCCCTCTACTTCCAAAGTCAGATCAGACAGACAGACAGACAGACAGACAGACAGACAAGACAGACAGACAGACAGACAGACAGAACAGACATTGAAGGTACAGCAGTTTTATATAGGGTTGTTGTCAATGATAACATCTAGTGTTCTATAAGCATTGATGAGCAACTGCTGTTCGGGAATGAATGACAAAATTTACAAAACTGCATATACACGGGGATTGGATGTAAAAAAAAAAAGCACATAAGTGCTTATTCCATTATCCTGGAAATATAAGAATAAACAGATAAATAAAGAAATAAGTTCTGCTGACATTCCTTCAGTTTAAATTTTCAGGAGTTTAAAAAAATCCAACCTTTTTGCTATTATCTCTTGTGGTTATAAACACTAGCTTACATTTTCCCTTCTTTTTTTTTTTTTAAAGGGGAGGTGGGTTAAGGAGATATGAATGAAGTTACACAACCCAAAGAAACTGGGGGGATTTTTCGCCCGGGATTAACATAAGTACTAACTCCACTGCCCTGAAAGTCTTTCGTATGAGATTATAAACCAAGGTGCCCTGTATGAACACATACAGAATATCTTGCACATACGTTGAAACCTGTTCCGCATTTGGGAAGAGTAGATCCACTGCGTGCCTGTAAGAACTGGTAATAAATCAATTTATAAAAAAGGTTATGCACACAGGTGTCGGTGTTTAGACATCATCGCCGAAGTCGGAATGCAGCTACCACTCGACATCGGTGAATCTCAGACATCTACCTGTTTAACAAAAACAATAATCATAACCTGTCAATTGCAGCAGTTTGCATGACAAAGAAAGCTTGTTTGGTTTCAGACAACTGATATGATTGATCTGTCCTCATTGGTCAGTTTATACATACCGTGATATGCCAAGAAAGATCTTTAAAGTAGACTGCAAATAACGGTGGGACAAGCACGGAACCTTAGGTAACACCATTATTGAATAAACTAAACTTCTTTTAAAAAAAACAACACCACCACCCCCACACATATTGATAAATACACATTGCTTATCATTTGTAAGAACGATGATATGAGATGCACATTTCATAGTTTTGAAAATAATAATGGGCCAAGAACAGAACCTTAGATTACACCATTTTCAAGAAGTCACACACTTGATACGCAAATACTGGTAGGTGTACATAACTGATTAATTGTAAGGGTGATTTTGTAAGATGTAAACTATTTTTCAATATTCAATGACAGCCTGTTTCTTATAGAAATGGTTACAGTCAATGAAGTCGGAGGCTTTTGCAAAATCATTAAAAGTGTACCACAGAACAATTTAATATATAAAAAAATTGTTAAGTCACGAGTAACAGTCATCAATCATTAAATACAATATGGCAAAAAATATTTCTAAAGCAAGATCTGGTTTATTATTTTTGGTTTTTTTTATAGAAGAGATAGATCTAACAATATATTAGTGAATGTGATAATCCTTTAGTTTTTCTAAAAGCTTAACCGAAGTAAATTTGAATAGAAATATGTCTGCATTTAGAGGGTTGGCATCTAGCTCCTGGTTTAAACAGCAGAGCGAGTTTTACATGTTTGAATGTAATGGAAGTGACTGTTTTGATTACGTGTATATATATTATACAAATATATAATATATATAAATATAAATCTAATTTTATCTTTTTTTTCCCATAATTAAATATACATATTAAAAAAAATCGTTCCTCGGCTAGAGCTCAGAGGTTGACCAATGGTGATATTTTTGCATATGGGCTAAAGAAGAAGAGGGAGGATGGGAGAACAAGGAAGAAGGAGAAGAAAGACAAGTGGTTGAAGGAAAAAAGACATCGCTAAATCAGCAACGACAACAACGACAACAACAACAACAACTAACTAAAACGAGAAACAGGAAGAAGAAGGAGGAGGGGGAGCAGACATTAAAAAAAAAATCAACCACACCACAACCACCACAATCACCACCACCATCACCACCACTCCCATCACCACAACTAACAACAATAACAACTCCTGTCCATAATGCTGACATAACACTTCCTGTGTCATGCTGTCTGTGTGGCAGAGAGAGAGAAAATGCCAGTGAACTTTGAGAGGGAGGGAGGGAGGGAGGAGGAGCAGTCACCCAGACTCTCCTGGGAATTTCCGGTAACCATGGATCGCATTGTACACCAACCATAGATACTGTGTGGAG
>CM060338.1:30062304-30064804 GCA_030674155.1 Stramonita haemastoma | reverse complement strand
CCTGGCCTGTGGTATGCATTTTCTTTAGTTTTAGTCCCCTTTCGCTTGCTTCTCTTAAGAAAAAAACACAAAACTTTTAAGGACTTAATTGTCCAGTCACCCCACATCTTCAGTGACCCCCAACTTGAACACTTTACGTATCCGGGTTCAAAGGTGAACACTCTCACTTCAACTGGATTTCCTTCTCATGACTCTACTCCGAGTCACAGAAAACCGGAAATGGAAACCGGTTTCCGTTAGTAACAACCATTGTGTCTTCTACAGAAAAGAGTCTGTTATATTTTTGACATTAAGGATGCTGTCCTCGTTTGCCTTTGACACGTGAATATGTACAAGTCTTTAAACGTAAGATATATGACCTCTCCAAACTGCATGTCATGGTCTTTTGATGTAACAACAGAACACACAACGCTGTGTTTACCATAAGATTAATTGCTATGTCAGGAAGGTTTCTGTATTTTTTGTTTTGTAGATCGTGGTCTAGAGGTAACACGCCTGCCTAGAAAGCGAAAATCCGGGCGAAGTGTGCGGTGGTTTGAACCCTGTTTGGGCCCCAAACTTTTCCCCATCCATTAGACCATAAGGTGTGGTCTGGGTGCTAGTCTTTCGAATGAGACGATAAAACGAGGTCCCGTGTGCTACGCAATATTATATAGCGCACGTTAAAGAACCCACGGCAATAAGAGAGTTGTCTCTGGCAAAATTTTGTAGAAAAAAGCCACTCTGTTAAGGGAACAACTACAGCTGCAGACAGAAAGGAAAGAAAATCAATGGGTAGCGCTGCTCTTGTGGCGAAGCGCTCTCCCCGTATGTGCAAGATGTTCTGCGTGTGTCTCTACTCTGAAAATCGGTTTATAGTCTCACCCGAAGGATTTTTCAGAGAAGTGGAGTTGGTACTGATGTTAATTAATTCCAAGGCAAAAAAAATCAACTGGAGCAGGTGTCTCAGTGGGTGGCTTGAACCCGGGCCGTCAGATCTTGAGCTCAACGCTCTATCCACTAGGCTATCCCGCCTCCGTCCTTCACTCCCCCCAACCTAGATAAATCAAGTGTCATGAAATAAAACAAGATGTTGCTGCATCCTCTTGTGTAATGTAAAACATACGTAAGGGGATTTAGCCTGGTGGTTAGTAACGTCGCTCTTGCGAACTGACAGTAACTGAGTGCCAGGGTTTGAGTCTCGGGTTAAGTTTTTTGTTCTGAGGGGGGTAGGGGTGGAGAAGGGGGGAGGGATGGGATGGGGGGAGGGAGATATTTACCCTGTAGTAAGCAACTGACTGACTTACTTCTCCGAAAACCTTTAGGATGAGACTATAAAGGATCTATGAAGGTCCTGTGTATGTTGTTGTGCGTTCCTCAGCTTAACACTCTGTGGGTCACCCAGAATATGCATGCATCTTGACTCACTCATACTACCTGGGAATCACTGTGAGATTGAAATTACACAATGAATGAAAAGTTTGTGTGTCTGACTGTTTGCTAGTACCTCACTTTACGGGCAGCCATACCCGAATTCAGAGGATTTTTTCTGCTCTAAAGGGAGAGTGCAAGTTTTATGTTAAGAGCTTGTCATGGCTGAAGGCAATCTGAACATAACATTTTACAACATAACAGCATTTTAGTCTAGGCCTTGGCAATTAGCTGACATTAATAACTGACTTCGAGCGCTCGCTTTCCCCCAACCAAGTTAAGCAGCGTCGGGCGTGGTTACCAAGTGGATGGGTGACCATTGCGCGCCTTGGCTTCAGCACAGTTCCCCCAGCTGTAAATGGTACCTGCCCTCTTGAGGGTCAGGGAAGGTAAAGCAGCGAGGGAGAGGAGATGGGCGCTACCCACTATATGCTGGCCCCTAGAGAAGCTGAGGTCTCTGACGCTCGCTCCCCTACGACCACACAGGTTGTGGGACACCTTTACCTTTTTAATAAGCTGACACAGCTTTTGGCCTGGGTCGACCCTGTGTGTAAACGTATGCAGAACATTTTGCACACACATTAAGAACCCATCCACCTTCTGAAGAAGAGTAGGCTAGAAGAATGGATAACACGAACGTACCCAGCATGCACCCTGTATCCAAAAAGAGAGATAGGCTCCGCCAGGTTCCACTTGCTTATCATAATCGCCTGAAAAGTCCGAGCTGTATTTTGGACGACTCTTTAAGAAGTTATGTGAGAAGTCAAGCCAGTCTAGCCTGTCTATGTATTTTTTGTCTTCAGACGATGTGTCTTAAACAAGTTGAACCTAGCGGAGTCCGTGCTTCTTCAGATAGCAGGGTACATGCTGGGTATGCTCCTGGTAGCTCCTTGGTATGCTCCTGTCATGCTACGCCACCAACTCTAGTTGGTTTACTCTTCTATAAAAGAAAAAAACATGGTTGGATTTATTGTTTATTTTAAGCACATTAGAAAAGATTTTCACACATCACACCCCGGTTTTGCAATACATAATAGAACCCATAGTTAGAAATTTTATCTATGTGAGTTACCCATGTCTTTTTCTAACA
>CM060338.1:30039804-30047304 GCA_030674155.1 Stramonita haemastoma | reverse complement strand
TTACTCGGTGCAGGCGAACGTCTTAACCATCCTTGCCACCCTCCTTCTTAAAGTCCTGATATGACAGATTTCAGGCAAGAAGAACTATGATTCACTGACATTTCAGCAGTGGGACTCAAAACATTGAATCGATTTGCAAGTTGTCTAGACATCAGCCGCTAGCCGTAGGTACCCTCACACCCCGAAGCTTTAGAGTTCACATCATATAGTTATACCACTTTCAGTCACAGCAGGTATCTCTGCGTGTTAAATTTAGGCTGATTCCCAGGATATCGCTTTCGCTAAGAAAGCAAATCATTTTTTTTACCTGGTTGCACCGTGACATTTGCCAGGAACCATTGTTTTTTTTAAAACAAATTATATAACTTTTTTTACGTGTGTAAAATATGCATTAACAAAGGGGACCTTGGTTTTATGTCTTATCCGAAAAATCGCACCCGATCACCTCTCAAAAATTCCAATGGAGAGAAGATGTGGATGAGGGGGGGAGAGGAGAAGCAGGGAGTGTGGGTAAACGGGATCGAACCTGACTTTTCGCATTCTGACAGTGCGGTAATGAGAATTACCTCTAGACCATCGATCCAAGCTTTTCTACCACAGCTAAACCCTTACACCACCACCACCATCACCACCACCACCCTCAATTCCCCCAATCCCTTACTGATTCACTTAGTTTCCTTTTTGCAAACCTCGCCCACACCTTAGAAACCTGAGCCACACACTCAAGCAGACGTACATTTTCGCACCAACGCACATTGCCCGCTTTGCAGAACTTGGGCCTAAAAGTCTGAGACGTTGAGAGTACACAGCGTGACGAAACACAACAGCTGCTTATTGACGTCACAGTCAATAATACGTATTGCATGTCGCCAATTCTTTCCAGCGTGATAGTTTCAGCTCGTTAATTTTGACGCTAGCTGTGGGTCTGTAGGTCTAAATGTGTGATGATTTGGGTTTGTTTATTTGGAAGTTAGGGAAAGGGGGGAGGTAGGGGTAGGGGGTTGTGAGAGGGACGGAAATTGTCCAAAGGGACGGGTTAATGTTTGACTAATTATGTTATTTGTGCTTAGATCAGCTTGTTGGAGCTAAAACTAAGACTCTCTCTCTCTCTCTCTCTCTCTCTCTCTCTCTCTCTCTCCTTTTTTTTATTTTTTTATTTTATTTTTAATCTTGATCTTATCCCTGATAAGGGCTGGGACTGGAAGTTAACAAACACACGAGTGCTTATTAATTATCCTCGAAATAAAAGAATTTGCCGTGCCTTGTTTTGCCATGTCTTTTTGTTTTGTGTTTTTGTTTAATTTTGTTCTTAAAACAGCAGCGACATGTATACGTTATCTTCTCTGTCGGTATAACGTCTTTTGAAACGGTTTCTGCGTTTCGTGAACTTGCATTCGTGGTTATAGTGGTTTTTGTTTTTGCATGGTTTGTTGGTTTGTTTCCTTTTTGTCATCTCTTGTCATACCTTTCTCATTATCTTGTTTTTTTGTTTTTTGTTTAATAACAAGAACATTACTGATAATGACAACGAAAGTAAGATATAATAGAATTATGATAATTAATGATTATGATGATAATGGTGGGAAATAATGATAACACACAGAATGATTACATGTAGCGCTATATCTTGCAAAACCAAAACAAAACCCCACAAAAAACACCCAAACATAAATCAAAGCATTTGCATAAAAACATTCAAACACATGTAGCCATTTTACGGAAGACTGCAGTGTTAAATATCTAAATCTGAAACCATGACCAATATTCATGTTAGTATTTTGCTTTTCTGTCTTCAATATCTGTTCAACGTGTGCTACTACATGTTGCAGAGAATCCGTAATTATAGATCTGTATCTTCAAAGTTAAAAAAAAAAAATTAAAAGTGATCTGAATGTTGCAGAGAATCCATATAGATCTGTATTTTCAAAGTTTTTTTTTAAAGGTTTTTTGAATGTTTTTTTTTTTTTTTTTTTTTTTTTTTTTTTTTGTTTTATCGTATTGTTCAGCGTCATTCAATTGATAATTCTTGTGTCTATAGTCGACTTCAAATTAGGCGCACAGCGAGGGCCTGTTCTGCTGGGTCATTTGGTGGTGTCAGTGGCGTTCTGGTACATAAGCACACTATGCCCTACTAACGAGTATTATCATCAGAGATAGTGAGTCAGTAAAAGTCCTCAACGTCCACAACCCAACCCCAAGCTTTGAATCAGACGAGTATGGAAACGAATGAGGTCACATGGACAGAGCAACGGGGGATCAGAGGCATTTTATTTTGCATGTGATATGTGATGAGGATGATGTAATGATGCTGCTGTGGAGGTGATCGCTTTGAGACTACTTGACAGGGTTGTTCTTACACTTACTGTCTAATATATCGCGTAACAGGCCCGGGATCGACACCTGCAGTGTTGGTCAGGTAATTTGAGCACACTTCAAATTCGCATCCGTAAAGTGGATGAAGCTCGCTGTTGGTCCAGTCTCCCCACTGGCCCACAGCACATCACTCTGGGTAGGAGCCAGCGGAGCCGAAAAAATCCTGACTTATGGATTCGAACCCGGACCTTCCAGTCCGGAATCCACGGCGCTAACCATGCGCCATGGCGGCTGGTGGGTTTTTTGAATGTTTGTTCTCATGTTTTCTTGTTATTCATCGTGCTGCTAACCGGACATTTTCTTTTTAGAGATGTAAAGTTGTCCCGACTTGAACATATTAAAGAGGGAAAGGTGGTGGTGGTGGTGGTCAAGGTGTGTGTTTGTGGGTGTGTGGGTTGGGGGGGTCAGTACTCTATGTGAGCTTTCCCCCCCTGGAGTTAAAACATCAATAGACTCACTCCAAAGTCTTTCAGGCTGATACTTAAACGATAACCCTGTACAAATGGGCATTAGATTATCCTGATAACTCATTCTAGCGAGGAACCACACACACACACACACACACACACACACACACACACACACACACAGAGAACACGAACTCGAACTCGAACTCGAACTCGAAAGGTTTATTCATGAAAAAAGGCCACTGGCCCATACATGATAATTGCTTTAAGCTGACACACAACACCATTCCATGCCATGGAAACCACAGCATTGATTTGTAATGTACATTGAGACAACCACACTCTTTACAGTCTGGATATGTTACGGCATACCGAGCCTTTCTTTGGTCCAGTCTTTGTCCTAGGCTAGCCAAGACAGGGATGTAATAGTTCTCTAAGTGTCGCCAAGTCCCTTGAAGCACTCAAAAGGGTCTCAGTGTGTAGTGTGTTCTGGATTCGCTTCCCATTCCGCAAACTGGCGAGTTTGACACGTTCCTCTTTTAACATGTTTTTCTCTTGCTGTTTGACAAACCAGTACACACATACTGGCTCAGTGTCTGGTTGGCATGCGAGCTGGATCACAATGTCATCTGACTCACAGGTCACAATATCTTCACCATCTGAATGATGTAGGACAGATTTTCTAAAGTGTGTATTTCTTTGTCTGTCTCTCAGCCTTTTCTGTACCGATCTATCAGTTAGAGTAGCCACATACTGTTTGACATTTCCTTTGTCGAATGCACCAACAATATTATCATCGTTCACCTCAGGCTGCAAAACACACATATCAGCACAGTCACTACAATCAGACATACAGGGAGGTTCTAAATCAACCGATGATAGCAACTTAACTGATGTTTTTGTGTTGATGTCCTGTGTGTGTGCTGTTGGTAGGTCTACTCTATGGGTATCTGCGCATGCTGCATTCTGCTGTTCTACACTTTTGTCAGGTGGACTCGAGGCACTGAAGACACAGTCACTTTCACACACAACACTTGCCTGCTTCTCTTTATGCTTTCGAGAGCGTTCCAAATCCCTGCGGGTTTGGGAGTAGGATTTTTTCCTATAGTATTGTACTTGTGTGCTGCGATTCACTGTTGGATCCGCCATGTTGGTTGACACTGCTGTGTCCACTGGATTAAGTCGCAAGACAAAAACCACGCTGTCCCCTTCTCCTGCCACTTTCCAGCTGGAGACTGCATTGTCAGTCAGCAGGGGCCTAAGGTCCTCTCCACAGCCGCTGGAAGTCCAGTAACTGGCATTTTTGTATGAATTACGAGTTTTACTGTAGCTCACAGAAAATGTACGCCCTGTCCGCTTCCGTCTCCGTCTCGTGACCAACCCCAGAGAGAGAGAGAGAGAGAGAGAGAAACACTGAACACTGAACACTTTTATTGTACTTCGGCCTTTGGCCACAATACAATTCAAAGGAGGAAAAAATGAAGAAAATGAAATATAACTTCACAGAGTCTTTGATAATATGTTTCCATAATTATACACCTTGGCATATACCGAAAATGGTCTTTGGCCTTTGGCCACAATACAATTCAAAAGGGAAGAAGAAAAAAAAAAGAGGAAAAGGAAACGAGAGAGAGAGAGAGAGAGAGAGGAGAGAGAGAGAGAGAGAGGAGAGAGAGAGAGAGAGAGAGAAGAGAGAGAGAGAGAGAGAGAACACAGAACAAATTCGATGGACATCAGCCCTGGGCCATGGGTGAAAAAGAATACAACGAATTCAGAAATAATGGCCACGAATCAAGAGTGATGATGAAAAACACATGAAGTTGACTAGTGTCTCCGCCCAAAAAAAAACAAAATGTTATGCTTCATGACTGTGATCCATAATGAAAATCAGTAATGAGCATAGCAATCAAGACAAACACACCTATTGTACAATTATTCATCTTAGTCTGTCTCGCTCCCTCCTATACACAATTAAATCAGTGCTTTTCGAGAGAGAGAGAGAGAGAGAGAGGAGAGAGAGAGGAGAGAGAGAGAGAGAGAGAGAGAGAGGAGAGAGAGAGAGAGAGAGGATGAGAGAGAGAGAGAGAGAGAGGAGCAAGGCAAAGTAAGGCAAAGTATTTTATTCGAGGATAATAGATAAGCACTCGTGTGCTTTTTTACATCCAGTCCCCGCCCTTTTCAGGGATACATCAAGTTGAAAAGATACTAAACAATGAAACTTTACGCAGTACCAAACGACACACAAGAATAAAGACACTATACATGGTAAGGTACTAAAAATGCACTCGTTCAAAAGACAAAATCAGAAGTCACAATAAAAAGATTTTGATTATGGAAGAAAAGAAAAGTGTTAATAGGTAAGGAGTAAATAATGAGAACAAGATGAAATAAACAACTGAGAACATCAATCCACCACCATCTGTCAAAAGTTATACATGTAATATAAATCATACATTTGGATTTAAAAAAAAAAAAAAAGGGGGGGGGGATTTAATATCCTTATTGGAGGGGGGGGGAGAGATACTACCAATAAAAACTAAAACTAAAATAAAATAAAATAAAATAAGATAAAAAGAAAGAAGAAAAAAAAAGTGACGTAAAACATCCTAGATGTTTGAAAAGAATAGGGAGAGAGAGAGAGAGAGAGAGGAGGGGGGGGGGGGGGAGAGATCACTAAAGTCTGTGCTGAAGAGGGGGTGAGTTTTATCAACCACACCTCTTTTCAGACTGAAAGTGGGGCGCCCAAGAAGTCCTATACAAGTACCTAGACCCCTTTCACCCAAGTCCCCATGGTATTGTGGTCCTTACCAACAACTTGTACTGCATACCAAACTCAAAACCTCTGCTCCCCACTCCAACCCACTCCACCAACCAGAGGCACAAGACTTGGGACTCACAGTCCATCCAAAGATCTGTAGCCAACATCAAAGGACAGCCCCATCCTATGAACGGCCCATGGTCTCCCCCAACACCTAAGGCCCTTCAGCATGCAGACAGCGTGCCCGTGCCCGAGCACAAAGCCTCTCCACGCCGCCACCACTACGATAAGCAGTTCGGCCTGCCACACAGTGTGCCCAGTACAAAGCCCCTCACGCCTCAGCGATTACGATAAAAACTTCGGGCTGTCGCATGGCGTGCCTGAGTACTGTGGCGACTACGATAAGCAGTTCCCACCCCTTCCTTCAGCCAAAAAAGTCAATGCCTGGGGACACTCCAGGAGCCCTCAGGCACAGGATAAACAAAAACTCCTGGAGGTCTGCTAACCACTATTCAACAGGCCTTTTTATAACCCTTCCTTTAGAGAGTCTATTGACAACAAACTAGCAAGAGAGAGAGAGAGAGAGAGAGAGAGAGAGAGAGAGGAGAGGGAGAGAGAGAGAGAGAGAGAGAGAGTTGTTATTGACACCCTTCCCACCAAGTCGCCTCTTTGGAAGTGTGAAACCTGTGTTCATTCCTCTTTGTTTGATTCCTGCCAAATTGATTCTCTTATTCTTTATTCATTTAAAAAAAAATATTTTCTTTGGTTTGGTTTTTGCTTTCTTCTCTCAGTTTCTTACATATCTTTTATTATATATATATATATTTTTTTTTTCCCCTTCATTTGTTCCCGATCTTTTTTATTTATTTTTTCCCCCCTAAATCTATTTATTTATTTATTATTTTTATTTTTATTTTTATTTTTATTTTTATTTTTCTTCTTCTTCTTCTTCTTGGCTTGTCTGGGCCTGGTGTTTGGTTCTTGTTACCGTGTTGTTTGCCTGGGCCTCTTCAGGCTCCTGTGGAAATTCCATTCTGCTATTTTGTGTATGTGTGTGTGTGTGTGTGTGTGTGTGTGTGTGTGTGTTGTTTGCTTCCCCCCCCCCCCCCATGGCGCGTGCTCTGTGTGTGTGTGTGTGTGTGTGTGTGTGTGTGTGTGTGTGTGTGTGTGTGTGTGTGTGTGTTCCTTCTGAGTGTTGATTGATGCTAGCTTATGGATTGATGCATTTTCGGACTTATAATGGTGAAAAATGAAAGATGCGTATCAAAGACATTACAGTGTGCATCCCGGGAGGGACCAGAACTCTAGTTGTGAGTGTTGTGCCAGCATCCGGGAGGGACCAGAACTCTAGTTGTGAGTGTTGTGCCAGCATCCCGGGAGGGACCAGAACTCTAGTTGTGAGTGTTGTGCCAGTTAAGGCTAACTAAAAGCTTTTTTCAGGCTGTGACAGTGAACGGACTGGTGTGTGTACACACCTGTGTATGAATTACTCACCGGGTATCGCCATCTTGCCAACACAAGCCAAGTCATTGTTGAAGCAACATTAAATCTTGAACAAGCAAGCAGAAACATTATGAGTGTGAGCACTGTGTGGTATTGTTCCTGATTGTTGTGGCAGAACCTTGCCAGTTCCTGGACAAAGTGTGCACGAATTTGGTAGTCGGGCATCAGGGATTTGCCCAACAGCAGAGTGACGTGGTAATTGGCACCCTTGTGAAATTTATCACCAAGTCACCCTCAGAAGTGTGTAAGAACACTCTTTTTATTTTTATTTTTCATTTTACTTTATTTTATTTTACTTTATTGTTATTATTATTATTTTTTTCTTTCTCTCCTTTATATTGCCAATATTGTTGATTGTTCAATTAGACAATATCTACCGTGTATGATTGTGTCTTTTGAGTAACTATTGAAATTAGTTGTTTGTGTCTTTTGAGTAACTATTGAAATCATTCTTTCTTT
>CM060338.1:30017304-30034804 GCA_030674155.1 Stramonita haemastoma | reverse complement strand
AGAGAGGAGAGAGTTCGAAACTTTTTTTTATTCAAAGAAGGGTAATAGAAAAGCAGCAATTTCTGCTTTACAGCTAACCCTCTGGCAACACACCCCCCCCCCCAGTACCAAAAAAAAGCAAGTAAACAAACAATGCCCCTCCCCCCAAAACCCCAAAGCAGCCCCCCAACCCCATTAAAATGTGTGTGTGAGAGAGAGAGAGAGAGAGAGAGAGAGAGAGGAGAGAGAGAGAGAAGAGAGTCTGTTTGGTTAAAAAAGACAGGCTAACTTATAACTTTAAAGTTAAGTCTGTCCGAGCCTAAGGCTCATCAGCCGGTGCTTATCCGGTTTCTGTGGCGTAAGCGACTGAGAGTCATAGACTCCCCTGATAGGAGCAGTCTATCGCAGGGTTAACCCCCAACACAGGTTGGTACCCCTTTTACACTGGTGGGTGAGAAAATAGCCGTAAAGTGCCTTTTCCAAGGGCACAACGCCATAGCTGAAGTGGGATCGAACCGCAACCTTAGATTACGAGTCCAACACACAAACCACTAGACTACAGCGGCGGCTACCAAGTGGATGGGTGACCGTTTGCTGCCTTGGCTTTTAGTACAGTCCCCCAGTTCACCTAGCCGTAAACCAGGAGCCTGCCCTCTTTAGGGTCAGGGAAGGTAAAGCAGCAAGGAGAGGAGACGGGTGCGGCCCTCAATATGCTGGCTCCTAGAGAAGCTTGGGTCTCTGATGCCTAGCTCCCTTATGACCACATAGGTTATGGGACACCTTTACCTTTACTTAATGTAATGTATCTAGCGTGATAATGATGATAATGATAATGTTAATAATAATGACGATAATGACGATAATGATGATGATGATGATGATAATACTTTGATGTTGTTGTTGTTGTTGTTGTTGATGATGATGATGACGACGACGACGACGACGATGACGATGACGACGATGATGAAGACGACGACGACGACGCGACGACGATGATGATGATGATGATGATGATGATGATGATGATGATAATAATAATAATAATAATAATAATAATAATAATAATAATAATAATAACAACACAACAACAACTACAACTAAAATACAATACATAACAACAACAATAATAACAAAAACATAAACAACAACAGTCATGTTGATAACAAAAGCTCAATCTAAAGAAGCGACTGACAACATCAGATTGTGTACTTCAAACTTCGGACTTAGGCTGATAAAAGGTATGATAAATGTCTACAATGTTTCGATCAAAAAAAAACCAACAACAAAACAACAAACAAACAAAAAAAGGCAAGAATGATGGATCTATATTTTTTCCCCTGATTAATTCGTTCTCTTCAAACGGACAAGTAAAAAATAGCCACGATTGAGATGATAACGATTGATTATACAATTATCTAAATGTTTAGAGTCAAAGTGCAGATCAGTTGACAGAATTCTTTGGTGGCACAGTTGTTGTGTTTTTACTTGTTTGTTTCTCTGTTTGTTTGTTTGTTGTTCTTTTTTTTAACTTTCCGACAATTTAAAACAATTGAATGGCAAACTTTTTCGCGGGAACTGATAAAGGTAAAGGTGTCCCTTAACCTATGTGGTCGTAGGGGAGCGAGGGTCAGAGACCTCAGCTTCTCTAGGGGCCAGCATATTAAGGGGGTGCCCATCCCCTCTCCCTCGCTGCTTTGCCTTCCCTGACCCTCAAGACGGCAGGTACCCATTTACAGCTGGGTGAAACTGGGGTCTTTACTGAAACCAAGGCGTGCAAACGGTCGCCCATCCATTAAGTAACCACGCTGGATCGCTGCTTAACTTGAGCTTGGGAGGAAAGCGAGTGCTGTGACCACTTAGCTATCCCGCCCCTAATTTGGTTTAAATAGGTTTATTTATTCAATAGCACGGAACAAGTATAACATGGTGAACAGAATCAGCATAGTAACAGCAAGCTAGTAGTTTATATTGTGCTGAAATAGGCTGCACCGTCAACATTCACATGGTGGCTGATGATCTCTACAATGACCAACAGAAGAGACAGGAGGAAAACATGTTAATATGATAACGACAGTATTAACATGTACAGATAATTTAAAAATAATGACGATTTCTCCAAAAAGACATGTCTATTGCACAAATAATACCATTAATTTATCAAAAACCTTTGCCAGATTCGAACCCACGACTTCATAAACCCAGGAAATTGGCGGTCAAACCTCATGCGTCTATCTGATGCCAAGGAGAAATATGGACTAGATTCACATTATAATCATGATGTACAATGTTTGGGTTCAAAGAACGATCAGGTTGACAGAATAATTCGTTGATGATTAGCCCCGTTCCCTGCAATCTGCGTGATGTGTCCACGAGTGAATGGAATTTGCGTGTTTGACGTCACTCATGTTCACCGGAGTCGGTGACATCACCTGACCTTGTCTCGTTATATTACCGGATGTAAATTTAAAAATCAGTGTGTGTGTGTGGGGGGGGGGGGGGGGGGGGTTGGACTTCGGTTCGTCCTTGTATTTTGTAAATAACACTTTCCTAGCCTGTTTTTGTTGTTGTTGTTGTTGTGGTTGGTGGTGGTGGTGGTGGTGAGTGTGTGTGTGTGTGTGTGTGTGTGTGTGTGTGGTGTGTGTGTGTGTGTGTGTGTGTGTGTGTGTGTGTGTGTGTGTGTGTGTGTGTGTGTGTTGTTGTTGTTGTTCTTCAGTTTAACGTCCTTCCACTAAATAGTGATATCAGACAAAGAAGTGTGTGTGTGTGTGTGTGTGTGCGCGCGCGCACGCGCAGGTGTGTGAGTGTGTGTGAGTGTGTGAGTGTGTGTGTATGTGTGTGTGTGTGTGTGTGTGTGTGTGTGTGTGTGTGTGTGTGTGAGAGAGAGAGAGAGAGAGAGAGAGAGAGAGAGAGAGAGAGAGGAGAGAGAGAGAGAGAGAGAGAGAGAGAGAGAGAGAGAGAGAGAGAGAGAGAGAGGAGAGAGAATGTGTGTGTGTATGAGTGTGTGCACGCCACGTGTGCCTGCATTCATATGTGAGTGTGTGTGTGTGTGTGTGTGTGTGTGCGCGCGCCTGCGCGCTGCGCGCGTGTGTGTTGTGTGTGTGTGTTGTGTGGGGTGTGTGTGTGTGTGTGTTTTGTGTGTGTGCGCGCGCGTGTGTGTGTGTTACGGTGTAACGGCCTATTCTACAAAGTACTAAAGAGAACTAAGGAAGAAAACAGCTTAGCTGTTAGTATGACGTTCAACTATAGGAAACAGAACAGGAATTTTTTCATTAATCTACAAGTCAAAATAAAAAGTAGAACAGAACATTGCAATTAACTACAAATCAAATGGGAACTTTAACATACAGAAAAATTTGAACTTTGAATACGTTTACACATAATAAAGTAGATAATGTGGTAAAGTTGGGGGGAGGGGGGGGGGAGGCAGTTGGAGAGGTATACAGAACAGGCCCTAAAGAATTTTCGTGTGAGTGTGTGTGTGTTGAAATTCGTACGTCTTGTATTTGTACAACACTTTCCAAGCCTGTTTTGTTGTTGTGTTGTTGTGTTGTTGTTGCTATTGGTGGTTGGTGGTGGTTGTTGGTTTTGGGGTGTGTTGGTGTGTGTGTTGGGGTGTTGTGTGGTGTGTGTGTGTTGTGTTGTGTGTGTGTTGGGGTGGTTTGTTGTGTGTGTGTGTGTGTGTGTGTGTGTGTGTGCGCGGCGCGTGCGCGCGGCGCGCACGTTTGTTTTATGTTTATTGTTTGTTTGTTTTGTTTGCTTTCTACTGGTTTTTTGTGATCTGATTTTTTTTTTATCAATAACTAATGTGTTTATCTGCACCTGAGACTATAAAAGAAGCTTTAAGTCACAGAACACTTAACTATGATTCTTAGGTAAAAAAGCAAAAACAATCAACAAAGACTTCTTTGACCACCTCACCGACCATTAGTAGGCACCCATCAGTCTCAGAAGTTATGAAATTGCTCTCTAGTCTTTAGAGCGCAAAGCCTGGATAGGTAAGTATGGAGGGCAAGCTGTTACCCATGCCAGCAGACCCCCCTCTCCTCTCCACGTCACTGGAATGGTCCACTAGAAAGGCGATTGCCAATACGAATGGTTCCAGTACCGTCGCAGGAGTCCAGAACGGTGCAATACAGCCCCGACCGCCCTTGGGGCTCCAACTCCCCGATTTTTCCTCAGGGATGATGTCTAAACACGACACCTGTGTGCATGCTGGTTTGTTTGTTTGTTTTTTTTTTATTTTTTAAAATATAATTTTGTCATCCGCTCCTACCGGCACACATGGCCTGCTCTTCCGAAAGGCGGAACGGGGTTTTAACGTGTGTGCAAGATATTCTGCGTGCGTTCGCACACGGAGCCTCGGTTTACAGTCTCATCCGAATGAGAATCAAACATTAGCCCCCCACCCTTCCCCTGGCTGTAATTCTTTGACTATGGCCCCGAGGTTCACCAATGGCACCGTTCTCACCATTTACGTAACTGCATTCCGACTTCGGGGATGATGTCAAAACACGACACCTGTGTGCATGTGTTTTTCAGACTCTACAACGAAAATAAACACTTTAGCTATAGTCTCGGGGTCCAAAAAGCATGCAAAGATTAAGAGAGAATTATTTCGATCATGGCATTCACAAGAAGCAACATGCAAGCCTGCACTTGAGACCCCTAAACACAGACTTTGGACTTCATAACTTGTCATGATTGTTTAGGCCTACAACGGGGACAAGGTTGATAACATAGAGTTCGTGAATGACCTCATTCATAAAGATCAATGGGTCAATCTGGATTTCAGACTGTAAACCAAAACCAACCAGCCGACCAACCAGCCAGCCAAACCAACCAACCAGTCGGCTAGTCAACCAAGCAAGCAAGCAAGCAACCAGCCAATCAACCAATCAACCAACCAACCACAATCAGCCAACCAACCAGCCAGCCAACCAACCAACCAAGCAAACAAGCAAACACACCAATCAAACAAACACCACTTTAAACTACATAAATATGATCATCTTTGGGTGGAAAAAGCATGCAAGATTAATATAGAGTTATAATTATTTATCACCTCACTCACTCTCTAGAGCTCCAGCTCCGAGGTTCAGCAATTGGAAATTTAGCGTATACGACTGTTTGTTTGTTGTTGTTTTTTTCACCAAGAAGGTACCTGCATTCCGACTAGGGGAATGATGTCTAAACATACCAATGTGTATTTTTTTAAAAGCAATTTTCCTTTGTTCCTAACGGCACACAAAGGCCTACTCTTTTGAAGGAATGAGTGGGGTTTAACGTGTCGCAAGATGTTCTGCGTGCGTTCACACACAAGACCTCGGTCCATAGTCTCATCCGAAGGACTTTGGGTGGTGGTGGTTGTCGGGGGTGTGTGTGGAGGGAGTGGAGGTGTTGCTGATGTTAATCCCCTAAGGAAAAATCCCCTTGAAGGGGTGTCTCGGTGGTGGCTCGGGCCGTCAGATAAGAGCACAACACTCTAATGACTAGGCTATCCCCCACTCCCACCCGCCTGATTTTTTTTTTTATATCTCACACACAAGACACGGAAAGCCTGCACTTAAGACTAAATACAAAAGCTTTAGACTACATCACTATCGCGCTGAGGTGAAGAACGCAGACAATTACAAGACTGACACAGATTTCATCATCGATGACCTTGTTGATAAAGGCCTGCATGTCTGAACTGCAAAGTTTGGGCGGGAAGAGGTGAGAAGGGGTGGGGGGTGGGGGCAGACGACAGAGGTGTGCTATGTTTGGCTGCACAGGGCAGACAGGTCAGGCTGACAGAGATGGGCCCTAGATAGCCGCATTCCTGTCCTGTCAACATAGCGTCTGCATGAGTGACGTGCATGACACACAGTCACTGTCACTCATGCACACTACGCTACGTCACTTAGGGTCACTGACACTCACTCCTCTGGCCTGGGATTTTTGGTGGTTTTTGTTTGTTTGTTTGTTTGTTGTTGTTGTTGTTGTTGTTTTTTGGGGGGCGGGATTAGTCCTGAAAGTTCAGTTGTTATTCTGTTTTCAGAAACAAGTTTGTTGTTGATTTTGGTTTTGATGTTCGATGGGCTTTTGTTCGATTGGTTAAACAGCATTGAACGTGGAGACCGAGGGGATAGAGGACCGTTTGCGCCCCTTGGCTATAGTACAGTCCCCGGCTCACCCAGCTGTAAATGGGTACCTGCCCTCTTCAGGGTCAGGGAAGGTAAAGCAGCGAGGGAGAGGAGATAGGCGTGGCCCTCAATATGCTGGCCCCTAGAGAAGCTGAGGTCTCTGATATCTTGCTGTCCAAAGACCACATAGGCTATATGGGACACCTTTACCTTTTTTATTATTAGGATCAACAACTTAATCTGCACTCAAGGTTGAACTTAAGCAGGAAATGACAACAGAATGAGAGATAACTGTAAACTTTGGATCGAAAAAAAATCAGGCCAGCTTGACCCAGATACTTTTGAGGCCTACCTTCACAGAGACTGAGAAGTCAAAGTGACGTAGACAGCAGGGTTTGAGTCATATGCAATAGAAGAAGCCGAAAAAATAGGTGAAGTAGATAATCATTATGCGAGATATTTTGCAGTCTCAAAGGCCAAGCTTAAAATGTTTGTTTTGGTTCACCTAATTCAGCAACGATGTTATACAAAAACATGGACTGTGGACTTTCTGTTCAGCCCGACAAAATTCTATCATAGGGGCATTTACATTTTTAAAGATAAAGACAACATCGCCATCAGTGATTTCATAAAGCATGTTTCATATCACTCATGTACATAGAGGTGGTTGGCCTTGGCTGGCCTTGTTTCATTATTGATTTATAGGTGAAATCACTGTTTTGACTTGGGGTGATGTTTTTTGGAATATGACTTAAGGAAACACAGAGAAGAAGAAGAAGAAGAAGAAGAAGAAGAAGAAGAAGAGGGAGAGAGAGAGAGAGGAGAGAGAAGAGAGAGAGAGAGAGAGAGAGAGAGAGAGAGAGAGAGAGAGAGAGAGATTTTATTTATTATTATTTATTCTTTTATATCGAGGATAACAGAATAAGCAATCATGTGCTTTTTTTCATCCGGTCCCGTGTGTATGCAGTTTTGTAATATTGTCATCTGTTCCCACCGGCACACGATGGCCTACTCTTCCGAAAAGCGGAACAGGATTTAACGTGTGCGCAAGATGTTCTGCGTGCGTTCGCACACGGGGCCTCGGTTTAAAGTCTCATCCGAAGGACTTTTGGGGAGAGTGGAGTCAGCACTGATGTTAACTCCAGGAAGAAAATTTCCTCGACCGGACTCGAACCCGGGTCTTCAAATTGCCAGCGCAATGTTCTGACCACTAGGCTATCCGCCCCAGAGAGAGAGAGAGAGAGAGAGAGAGGAGAGAGAGAGAGAGAGGCTTTTAATGTTTGTTTTGAAGCTTGTCTTATTTTTCTTCCTTCTAGTTTGCTGATGCTTTTGTGTGTCTTATCTTGTTGTGTTTGCTTTATATCATTGATAAAACCCAAAATTTCAATCTGACCATTCGAGGGGAAGAGGAGATAACAGAAGAATAGATGATGATGAATGATTTGTCTTAAAAAGATAGGCCAGGTTGATTTAGTTCTCATTGACTGGCTCACACACATGAAATATTTGGATAAAACACACGCTCCAAACTTTTAACCTTCACCTTCAATATCCCATAGTTTAACACACCGTTGAAGCGCCACTGAAGATGTTGCAACCAGCTTCCTCCACTCTTCGCGGTTTTCAGCTTTCCCTATCAAGTCGTTCCACTCAAGGCCTGTCCAGTCTCTGATGTTGTCTTCCCAGCTTTTCTTTTGTCTGCCTCTTCGTCTCCCTCCTTGTACTGTTCCCTGCAGGACAGTCTTGGATAGTCCAGATGTTCGTGTGACGTGCTTGTACCACTTTAGTTTGCAGTGTTTTTTTTCACTGAAGTCAGGACTTCTTCAAGTGGCCCTATGGCCTTTTCATTTCTCGTTTTCACTTCCTGTATGAGATATCAAAAAGTTTGCGAAAGCATCTCATCTCAGATACTGGAATCCTTCTTTCAATATTTGCTGTTAAGTGAAACTTAAAAATAGAAACAATCACTATAAAAAATGTTTGGGGGTCCAAAAGACAAACTACATTGACGTAGTCCTTTTCTTTTATACAGCCCCTACACCTCTAAGAGGGACGGGATAGCTCAGTGATCAGAGCACTCCAGCTAAGGTTAAGCAGCATTGAGCGTGGTTACCAAGTGGATGGGTGACCGCTTGCCGCGTTGGCTTCAGTAGGCTTACAGTCCTCTGGTTTACCCTGCTGTAAATGGGTACCTGCCCTCTATAGGGACAGAAAAGGTAAAGCAGCGAGGGAGAGGAGATGGGTGCCGCCCTTAATATGCTGGCCCCTGGAGAAGCTGAGGTATCTGAAATCTCGCTCCCCTACAACCGCGTAGGTTATGGGACACCTTTACCATTTATTCCTCTCGACAGTAGGGCCGCCATGGAAGACTTGACAATGGTCTCTCTCCATCTTTCTCTGTCTTTCTTCCTTCCTTCTGCTTCTCTCTCACAGTGCTTCCTTCACTCAGTCTCAGGCCTGTCCAGTCTGAGATGTTCTGTCTTTCTCCCATCTCCTTCTCTGTCTTACTCTCTTTCTCCCTCTTTGCACTGTGCTTGCAGGACTGTCTGTGTAAACCTTTTGATCCAGAGATGCGCCCATACCACTTAAAAGCAAAGTTGAAACGTATTTTGTTTGTTTTTTTACCTATAAGTTTTTCGTAGTGGATCAAACCTTTGAAATGCATTTACAAGTAGAGCAACTGATTTTTTAACCTGCCTTAAAAAATTTCTTTAAAGCAATCACCTTAGTCATGAGGAATTACAGATAATATAAAAATCTATACTTTAGACATTAGCCAAGAAGACGTCATAACGTTGCACTTGTTATTATTCTTGTTGGGCATTCCTAAGCTCAACATCCTGGGGGTCACCCGGAACCTGCACTCTGTCTCCCTCATCCCACGTGGGAATCACCGTGAGACTGTAGATATACCCTGGACCGTAGATATACCCTGGACTGTGGATATACCCTGGACTGTGGATATACCCTGGACTGTGGATATACCCTGGACTGTGGATATACCCTGGACTGTATACCCTGGACTGTGGATATACCCTGGACTGTGGATATACCCTGGACTGTGGATATACCCTGGACTGTGGATATACCCTGGACTGTGGATATACCCTGGACTGTGGATATACCCTGGACTGTATACCCTGGACTGTGGATATACCCTGGACTGTGGATATACCCTGGACTGTGGATATACCCTGGACTGTGGATATACCCTGGACTGTGGATATACCCTGGACTGTGGATATACCCTGGACTGTAGATATACCCTGGACCGTAGATAAACCCTGGACTGTAGATATACCCTGGACTGTGGATATACCCTGGACTGTGGATATACCCTGGACTGTGGATATACCCTGGACTGTGGATATACCCTGGACTGTGGATATACCCTGGACTGTGGATATACCCTGGACTGTGGATATACCTGGACTGTATACCCTGGACTGTGGATATACCCTGGACTGTGGATATACCCTGGACTGTGGATATACCCTGGACTGTGGATATACCCTGGACTGTGGATATACCCTGGACTGTGGATATACCCTGGACTGTATACCCTGGACTGTGGATATACCCTGGACTGTGGATATACCCTGGACTGTGGATATACCCTGGACTGTGGATATACCCTGGACTGTGGATATACCCTGGACTGTGGATATACCCTGGACTGTAGATATACCCTGGACCGTAGATAAACCCTGGACTGTAGATATACCCTGGACTGTGGATATACCCTGGACTGTGGATATACCCTGGACTGTGGATATACCCTGGACTGTGGATATACCCTGGACTGTGGATATACCTGGACTGTGGATATACCCTGGACTGTGGATATACCCTGGACTGTATACCCTGGACTGTGGATATACCCTGGACTGTGGATATACCCTGGACTGTGGATATACCCTGGACTGTGGATATACCTGGACTGTGGATATACCCTGGACTGTGGATATACCCTGGACTGTATACCCTGGACTGTGGATATACCCTGGACTGTGGATATACCCTGGACTGTGGATATACCCTGGACTGTGGATATACCCTGGACTGTGGATATACCCTGGACTGTAGATATACCCTGGACCGTAGATAAACCCTGGACTGTAGATATACCCTGGACCGTAGATAAACCCCTGGACTGTGGATATACCCTGGACTGTAGATATACCCTGGACCGTAGATAAACCCTGGACTGTAGATATACCCTGGACTGTGGATATACCCTGGACTGTGGATATACCCTGGACTGTGGATATACCCTGGACTGTGGATATACCCTGGACTGTGGATATACCCTGGACTGTGGATATACCCTGGATGTGGATATACCCTGGACTGTATACCCTGGACTGTGGATATACCCTGGACTGTGGATATACCCTGGACTGTGGATATACCCTGGACTGTGGATATACCCTGGACTGTGGATATACCCTGGACTGTGGATATACCCTGGACTGTATACCCTGGACTGTGGATATACCCTGGACTGTGGATATACCCTGGACTGTGGATATACCTGGACTGTGGATATACCCTGGACTGTGGATATACCCTGGACTGTGGATATACCCTGGACTGTAGATATACCCTGGACGTGGATAAACCCTGGACTGTAGATATACCCTGGACTGTGGATATACCCTGGACTGTGATATACCCTGGACTGTGGATATACCCTGGACTGTGGATATACCCTGGACTGTGGATATACCCTGGACTGTGGATATACCCTGGACTGTGGATATACCCTGGACTGTATACCCTGGACTGTGGATATACCCTGGACTGTGGATATACCCTGGACTGTGGATATACCCTGGACTGTGGATATACCCTGGACTGTGGATATACCCTGGACTGTGGATATACCCTGGACTGTAATACCCTGGACTGTGGATATACCTGGACTGTGATATACCCTGGACTGTGATATACCCTGGACTGTGGATATACCTGGACTGTGGATATACCCGGACTGTAGATATACCCTGGACTGTAGATATACCCTGGACTGTAGATATACCCTGGACTGTGGATATACCTGGACTGTGGATATACCCTGGACTGTAGATATACCCTGGACTGTGACATATACCCTGGACTGTGGATATACCCTGGACTGTATACCCTGGACTGTGGATATACCTGGACTGTGATATACCCGGACTGTAGATATACCCTGGACCTGTAGATAATACCCTGGACTGTAGATATACCTGGACTGTGGATATACCCTGGACTGTGGATATACCCTGGACTGTGGATATACCCTGGACTGTGATATACCCTGGACTGTGCATATACCCTGGACTGTACATATACCCTGGACTGTGGATATACCCTGGACTGTGCATATACCTGGACTGTACATATACCCTGGACTGTACATATACCCTGGACTGTGCATATACCCTGGACTGTGCATATACCCTGGACTGTACATATACCCTGGACTGTACATATACCCTGGACAGAACTTTGTGTGTGTCTGACTGTTTTCAATGACCTCACTATATAGGCAACCACACTCAAACTGCACAGGATTTTTTCTCCTGTAAGGGAAAGCATAGTTTGTTAGCTATGCGCTAAGGGATTGACATAGCTGACTCGAGCCATCACATCATAACATTTTAAAAAATAACAACATTTTAATGAAAGCCTAACACTTGTCTGCATCAATAACTGACGAAGGTTTTGGTCAGGGAACAAACAGCTGTGGTTTAGTAAACATCGGCAATGTTTTGGTCAGGGAACAAGCAGTAGTGGTCAGGTAAACACCTGCAATGTTTTGTCAGGGAACAACAGCTGTGGTAGTAAACACGCAATGTTTTGTAATCAGGACATGCAATTTTGTGTGTCTAGGCTAAACCTTCATGTATTATACGTGTGTAATAGTCACTGGGACAACAGGCTTGTCTGTGTCTTGATTACCTCCGATTTTGGTAGGGAAAAAACAAAACTGGTGTTCTATTATAACTGCATGTTTGACAGGGAACAACTAGCTTGGTTAAGCAAGATAAACATCAGCTGTTTTGGTCAGAAAAAAGCTTTTTATTTAAAAACCCATCGCAATTTATGCAAAACAAACAGTAGTGGCATCAAGTAAACACGCAAGTTTTGGTCAGGGAACAAAGTAGTTGGTCAAGTAAACATCCTGGCATTGTTTTGGAAAATAGGGAAAAAACAGTGTGGTCAAATAAACACTCAATGTTTTGGTCAGGGACAAACAGCTGTGGTTTAGTAAACATCGGCAATGTTTTTGGTCCAAAAGATCAGGTCACCATGGCGGAATTTTGTGATAGTCTCATTTCGAGCTAAACGTCCTCTTCATAAGTGATTTTATAAAACGTGTAAGCCTACACCTAACGTCACTTGTGGACATCAGGGCCATTGTCCTCAGCTGTCCTTGTCTCCTCACCGATTTGTGGGTAGAATTGGTGTAAAAAAAACAAAAAAACTCGGTTGTTCTATCTATAACTGCACTTTGACAGGTTTGACACACTGCAGAAACATCTGGGTTAAGGACAGAGATAAACTTTTTTCTTTTTTAGTTTCTTTTTTTCTAAAAAAAGTTTTTAGTGTAGACAAAACCCAACAGAAACAAAAACAAAACAAACCCAGAGGGCCATCAAGTTAAACAGATAAACAACAATAACTATATAATCAGTTACATAAGTAGAATTAAAGGTCAAAGTACAAACATTTTCCCGGTTTTTTGTGCATTGTTGTTGTTGTTTAAAAAATAAAAAAGGAATGAAAAAAACAGAGACGAAGAAAATATACAGAAGTGGACTTTCGAGCAAGAGATATTGTAGTGTGTATGAAGTCGGATGAGACTATAAACAGAGCTCCTATTTACGAATGCCCGCAAAACATCTTGCGCACACATTAAAACATGTTGAGCTTATCGAAAGAGTAAGCCACTATGTGCCGGTGGGAAGGAATGACAAAATTTACAAAACTGCATACACATGGGGATTGGACAGAAAAGAAAATTTTTAAGCACGTGAATGCTTATTCCATTATTTTCGAAATAAAAGAATGAATAAATCAAAAAATATTTTTAGAAATGTTTCGCGGGAGGCCACACACTTTTCTTCTAATTTCTTGATTATTACTTGCTTGCTTAACTGAATGATAAATTGATTGATTTCTTTCAAACACACGAAGACTGAAGAAAATGCTGTATTGGCACTTCTCTTTTGCTGTTCTTATTTAATCCTGTCCTCAGAAAAAAAGGCACACACTTGTGTTATCGTCTGGGCTGTGATGACAATCAGGGTGACACAGGCCAGGAGACTGCTGTCATCCCCTCATTGTTCACACATCTGGCCCTTTGGGCAGAATCAGGAACAATGGAGGCAGGCTTTATGTGTGTTGCCTAACTGCGTCACTGTTAACGAGTGCTTATGCAGCAACAACAACAACAACAACAACAAACCAACAAAAAAACCCCAAAACCAGCTACACAAAAAACTCTTGGTAATAATAGTATGTGCCTACCGTGCCGTCACTGATGTTTCGTTCTGTTTTTTGGATTTGTTTTGTTTCGATTGTATGTCTGACTGTTGGGTTGTATCTGTTTGGTTTCAACAAAATATACCCCCCCCCAAAAAAAAAAAATCAAAAAAAAATCGTACTTATACATACTTACAATAGAGCAAAAATATTTTTTATTTTACACCACTTTAAGTCACGGCAGATTCCTCTGCGTGAATTCCGGGCTGCTCTCCGCGTGGAGAGCGCATCACCACAAGAGCAGTGCCACCCATTTTTTTTTCCATTTCCTGTCTGCAACTGTGACGCAATAAAAAGCTTATAATGTGCTCAACAGCAACGAAAGTTTCAGGGTTTACACTTGGAAGCTGGTAACATTTGTTTATGACTAAAACAGCCGACAACATCCTTGGCAAACACCTGTCAGCAAAAATACCCTGGGCCACAAAGAAACACACTTTGTGCGACAAACGCAGAGAACTGAAGCAAAAGAAGAATGAGGCCAATGGTGCAAAACAGTACAGAGAAGCCCATCAACAAGGTAAAAAAAAAGGCACAAGTAAAGCAAAAGAGACATAGATTGGAGCTATGCAAAGGTATCGAAGAAAACTTGCAAAAAAAAAAAAAAACCCAGGAAGAAAGCCTAGCAGCTTGTAAAAGACCCGATAAGTTCAACGTAAGGGAGAGCCACTACCATCCAAGACAAAAAAGGGGAAATTAATGTCTCAGAAGAGAAGGAGAAGGAAAGGGGAGAAAAAGAAGGAAGAATAGGAAAGAAGAAGAATTGCGAAGAAGAATTGCGAAGAAGAAGAAGAAGAAGAAGAAGAAGAAGAAGAAGAAGAAGAAGAAGAAGAAGAAAGAAGATGAACATGAAGAAGAAGAAGAATTACGAAGAAGAAGAAGAAGAATTGCGAAGAAGAAGAAGAAGAATTGCGAAGAAGAAGAAGAAGAATTGCGAAGAAGAAGAAGAAGAATTGCGAAGAAGAAGAAGAAGAAGAAGAATTGCGAAGAAGAAGAAGAAGAAGAAGAAGAAGAAGAAGAAGAAGAATTGCGAAAGAAGAAGAAGACTTGCGAAGAAGACTTGCGAAGAAGAATTGCGAAGAAGAAGAAGAATTGAGAAGAAGAAGAAGAAGAAGAAGAAGAAGAAGAGAAGAAGAAGAAGAAGAAGAAGAAGAAGAAGAAGAAGAAGAAGAAGAAGAAGAAGAAGAAGAAGAAGAAGAAGAGAATTGCGAAGAATTGCGAAGAATTGCGAAGAATTGCGAAGAATTGCGAAGAAGAAGAAGAATTGCGAAGAATTGCGAAGAATTGCGAAGAAGAAGAAGAAGAAGAAGAAGAAGAAGAAGAAGAAGAAGAAGAAGAAGAGATGATGATGATGATGATGATGATGATGATGATGATGATGATCAAACATCATCTATCATCATCATCATCATCATCATCATCATCATCATCATCATCATCATCATCATCATCATCACATCATCAACAACAACAACATACATACCTAGAAACTTCTAACAAGAAACAGAAAAAAACAAAGCCCGCCATAAATCCCACCATCCCCACTCCCTTCAGCACCAATCCACATCTCTACAGCCTGGCATTATGTGTGACCCAGATGAACCGAAGGCAAGGACAACAGGGACAGGAGTCAGAAGATGCCATTATTATTGTTACATAACTTATTTTGTACACGCTGTTAATACTGGCATTGCACTCTGACTCGGAAGACTCTCTGTCGTCTGACTTGTTCAACTGCTTGGCACATGTGTGTGTGTGTGTGTGTGTGTGTGTGTGTGTGTGTGTGTGTGTGTGTGTGTGTGTGTGTGTGTGTGTGTGTGTGTGTGTGTGTGTGTGTGTAAGAGTGTGTGTGTGTAAGTTTTGCGTGCGCAGTGTGCGCGCGTGTGCATTTTGGGTGTGGGTGTGAAGGCACATGCCTACATTGCACGCACACAAATGAAGATACCCCCCCCCCACACACCCACACCACCACCACCAACCACCTTATGGATGGAAAACATGGGGAAAAGCATATACAGTGTTTGTCCTTTGTGTTGGAAGATGACCTTAAAACCCCCCAGAAGGGAATTAGAAATTTGATTATAGTGGAATTCCAAGAGTGGGAAAGAAAGCCACTGATCATACAGCGTCTCACTTTGCTGTTGCCCCCAGCGACAGTTGTTGAACCAAGAACTGTGATAAAGCCTAGAAGGAAGAAGGGAAGGAAAGAAAAGAAGAATGAAAGTGGAGAGCAGGAAGTATAGAGACAATTCCTCTTATGTCCAAGTCTGCTTGTTAACCATGATATTCCTTTGGGGTTTTTTTTTTCTCCTCGTTAGGACTGGGAGTAGACATCACAGTTCGTCAGTGACAGTATAAAAAAGCGACAAGTATTGTTTTTTCTTTTAAGGTAGCAGTCATTGAATGACCTTGACATTGCTGTCATCAGGCAGGCAAATAACATTGTGTTTTTGTTTAACTGTGTAGTTACTGAGTTACACGATAAAGGGCAGGAGTTATAAGTGTGTACAGAGAACATTGCTTTTGTTTTTGAATAGTTACTGAGTAGAAGTGCATTTCTTATGTACAGAGAGCATTGTTGTTGTATTTGTGTAGTTACTGAGTCACACGTTGAAGCGTATGAGTTATAAGTGCATACAGAAAGTATTGCTTACGTTTCTGAATAGTCACTGAGTGGAAGTGCATTAGTTATATATAGAGAGCATTGTTGTATTTGTGTAGTAGCTGAGTTACACGTAGAAGCCCATGAGTTATAAGTGCATACAAAGAACATTGTATTGTTTCCGAACAGTCACTGAGTTACAGCATTAGTATTAGTGCATACAGAGAGCATTGTTGTTGTATTTGTGTAGTCACTGGGTTACATGCATTAATATTTGTGCATACAAAGAGCATTGTTGTTGTATTTGTGTAGTCACTGGGTTACTGCATTAATATTTGTGCATACAAAGAGCATTGTTGTTGTATTTGTAGTCACTGGGTTACATGCATTAATATTTGTGCATACAAAGAGCATTGTTGTTGTATTTGTGTAGTCACTGGGTTACATTGCATTAATATTTGTGCATACAAAGAGCATTGTTGTTGTATTTGTGTAGTCACTGGGTTACATGCATTAATATTTGTGCATACAGAGAGCATTGTTGTTGTATTTGTGTAGTAACTGAGTTACATGTAGAATTGCATTGGTATAAGTGCATACATAGAGCATTGTTTTCGTATTTGTGTAGTCACTGAATTACTGGTAGCAGTGCATTTAGTATAAGTGCATATAAAGAACATTGTTTTGGTTTTTGCATAGTCACTGAGTTTTACATAGAAGGGCATTAGTACATACAGAGCAATGATTTTGTAATTGTGTAGTCTCTGACTTACATAAAAAGTGCATTCACATAAAAGTACACAGCGGACATGGGTGGGGTGGGGGTGGGGTGGGTGTGGACAGGGAGTTTGAGGGGGGGGGGGGAAGTAGTCTAGTGGTGATGGCACAGAACTTGTGATGTGGGGGTAACTAAGGGCACAGGTTCCAGTCTCCACTATGTTCTGGAGGATGTTCTTTCCGAAGTTAACACTGGCACTGACAGGCAGTGGTTAGTGTCTTGTCTTGACTAGAAGGTCGCAGGTTCAAATCCCATAGGAGGTATAGGGATTTTTTCAGACTCCCTCCGGTTCCTGCCCAGAGTGAGTGTGCTGTGGGCTCAGTGGGAAGACTGGGACGACACAGTCGAGCATCATCCACTTTACGAATGTCAGTTTCACAGTGTTGCTCAAAATACCTGACCAACACTGCAGGTGTCTGCATCTCTCGGCCCGGTTAGGCCAAGTTATATTATGACAGTAAGCGTAGAGTACAGCCCTGTCAA
>CM060338.1:29997304-30002304 GCA_030674155.1 Stramonita haemastoma | reverse complement strand
CGCTGCCGTGAAGTGCCTGACAAGTCAGGCCCAGCGCATACGACTTTAGTGTGGAAGAGCATTGTTATTTTTTAAAAGTTTTTTTTTATGAAACAAAGGCATGAGAATGGACCAAGAAGGCAGAAAAGAGACCAAAGAAAAGGAGGTAACATGAAGAAAAGGAACATGGCAGCAACAAAGAGAGAGATAGAAAAGAGGGCATTCCTAGCACAGAATTTCTACGACATACGGACATAGCAGTCCTTAGGGTGTGTGTGTGTGTGTGTGTGTGTGTGTGTGTGTGTGTGTGTGTGTGTGTGTGTGTGTGTGTGTGTGTATGCGTGTATGCGTGTATGCGTGTATGCGTGTATGCGTGTGTGTGTGCGTGCGTGCGCACGCGCGCGCGCGTGTGTGTGTGATTTCTCTTCGAAGCTACCCTGTTTCTTTTAGGAGGGAGAGTGTGTAGCCACAAATACATCACGACTCACTTTTTTCTGTCTGTGGGTATATTGGCTTCCCTGATGAGCCATCCCCCTCCCTCCCTCCCTCCCTCCCTCCCTCTCTCTCTCTCTCTCTCTCTCTCTCTCTCTCTCTCTCTCTCTCTCTCTCTCTCTCTCTCGGGGAATACAGCATGTGTAGATACACATGGAATAGATCTACCAACAACACACACACAGGACATCAACACAAAAACATCAGTTAAGTTGCCATCATCGGTTGATTTAGAACCTCCCTGTATGTCTGATTGTAGTGACTGTGCTGATATGTGTGTTTTGCAGCCTGAGGTGAACGATGATAATATTGTTGGTCCATTGACACAAGAAATGTCAAACAGTACGTGGCTACTCTAACTGATAGATCCGTACAGAAAAGGCTAAGAGACAGACAAAGAAATACACACTTTAGAAAATCCGTGCTACATCATTCAGACGGTGAAGATATTGTGACTGTGACGTGTGAGTCAGACGACATTGTGATCCAGTGCGCATGCCAACCAGACACTGAGCCAGTATGTGTGTACTGGTTTGTCAAACAGCAAGAGAAAAACATGCTAAAAGAGGAACGTGTCAAACTCGCCAGTTTGCGGAATGGGAAGCGAATCCAGAACACACTACACACGGAGACCCTATCGTGTGCTTCAAGGGACTTAGCGACACTTAGAGAACTATTACAGCAGTTTCTTGGCTAGGCCTAGCCTAGACCTAAGGGTGTGTTTGTGACAAAGGCTGGACGAAAGAAAGGCTCGGAATGCCGTAACATATCTGGACAGTAAAGAGTTTCCTGTGGATGTACATTACTAATCAATGCTGTGGTTTCCATGGCTTGGAGTAGCGTCGTGTGTCAGCTTAAAGCAATTATCGTTATCGTTATTCGGCAACCCCCTGCATGTATGGGCCAATGGCCTTTTTTCATGAATAAACCTTTCGAGTTCGAGTTCGAGTTCTCTCTCTCTCTCTCTCTCTCTCTCTCTCTCTCTCTCTCTCTCTCTCTCTCTCTCTCTCTCTCTCTCTCTCTCTCTCTCTCTCTCTCTCTCTCTCTCTCATTAGGGCGGGGACTGGATGTAAAAAAACACATAAGTGCTTATTCATTATACTCGAAATAAAAGATTTTGCCTTGCCTTGCCTTGCTTTTCTTGTCTCTGTCTCTCTGTCTGTCTGTCTGTCTGTCTGTCTCTGTCTCTTCTCTTCTCTCTCTGTTTGTTTTTTTTTGTTTTCTTTTTTTTTTGAACAATTTTCCCCTAGGAACAACTCTTTTTTGCCGTGGATTCGTTTCACTTGCGACAGAGTACAGACAAAGCACATAATGAGATAAGACATAGGTTTACCACAGGACCTCAGTTTTATCATCTCATCCGAAAGACTAGCACCAAGACCACCACTCATGGTCGATTGACAAAAGGGGAAAATATTGGACTGTCATTCTGGACTCGAACCCACGATCATTGTCTTCTGGATGAGTGCAGTACGGACAGACCACCGATTCAAAGTAATTAGATCAACCACGTCGCCGTTGTCGCATAGAGGCAGTCGCAGCATTCCATTATGCATGATCTTCAGCCAGTTGTCTGGTGTCACTCTTATGTCAAGATGACCCAGACAAAAAAAACCTCTGTGAATTATTGATGTAAGTAAAGTAACTGTACCATAGCCTACATCCCACTGATGGTATGCTTTGAGATGTTGTGTTGATATTATCTTCAACCTGACACACTTCCAGCATAACAATCTATGTTCTCCGTTAAAAAAGAAGAAGAGAGAAGAAAGAAGAAGATACTGAAGAGAGAAGAAAGAGAAGAAGAATCTTGAAGTCGAAGTTGTTTTTTTATGGCAGAACATTCAAACAGCCATCATAGCATTCTGACTGTGCCACTACATCTCACATGATCCTTCGGGATGTGAACTTTGGAACCGATGTCCTGTGGGAACACCAACAAAACAAAACATCTATCACACTAAACCATTCACACTTCGAAGAGCAGTACCATTGTGTGGCCGGTTGCTGACTTCTGACCGAGATGATTATAGAAAACTGCAGTCACACTGGGATATGTAAAAAAGCACATGAGTGCTTATTATATTATCCTCGATATAAAAGAATAAATAAATAAATGGACAAATAAATAAATAAAACGTGAAAACAGCCATACATAGTGAACTTCTGACTCCGTGCGCAGCTAACAGTCTCACAGTGATTCCCAGGTGCAATGGGTTAGACACTGTGCATATTCTGGGGTAACCCGAGGGTGTCAACCTGAGGAAACACCCAACAACAGCAATTACATCAATAATCACAACAAGAACAACAACAAGAACAACAACAACAGCAACGCTTATTGTCTGTTGAGAAGCCTGAAGTTTGTCTCTGCTGTCTACCGCTAGATCGATCTATACCGAAAAGTGCAGTCAGTCACCGTTTGATTAGCAAGTACATTCAGCCAGCCAAGCCAGCCAGAGAGACAGACAGACAGTCAGAAAAAGCACAGAGAGACTGACAGACCAGACAGACAACCGAGAGACAGACAGACAAATGACAGAGACAGACAATGACAGATAGACGGACCACAGAGACAGATAAACTGCAGATAGATAGGCAGAGATACAGGCATATGAGAGACAGACACACCACAGATAGACAGAGAGACAGACAAATTACTGATAGACAGACAAGTGAGACAGACCGACAAATCACACATAGACAGAGAGACAGACAGACAAATCACAGATGGAGAAACACACAGACAGGCAGACCTTTTACAAGAGACAAGACAGAGAGACATGGCAGACAGAGAGACAGACAAATCACAGATAAATAGAGACAGACAGACGGACAGATAGACAGACAGATAGAGACAGACACAGAAGACAGACAGAAAAATCACACATAGAGATTCAGACAGACAGACCGACAAACAAATCTCAGATAGACAGAAAAAGAAGACAGACAAGACAGACAGACAGACAGACAGACAGACAGACAGACAGACAGAAAAATCACAGAGAAGGGATTTAGACAGACAGACAGACAAATCCCAGATAGACAGACAGACAGAGGGAGAGAGAGAAGGACACAAAAGAAGCGGAATGACTGTAGACAACACACAGACTCAACAGACGTCAGTGACACCTGTCTGTACAAGTCAGAAAACATCGACCCAAGAACTACCATTGGCATTGTTGTACTATATACAGACCCCGACCCCCCAACATTCCAATACCAGCGGTGTCTGGGGAAAAAAATCTCCCCCCGCCTAGCCCCCCTGCCTGTATTTTGTCCCACTCTTTTTCATCACCCCCTACCATCTCTTCTTCTCATGGTTTTAGCGAGGACAGACAGGGGGGGGGGGGGGGGGATGGATAGCCTAGTGGTCAGAACATTGCGCTGGCAATTTGACGACCCGGGTTCGAGTCCGGTCAAGGAGATTTTCCCCTGGAGTTAAGTCTTTCTGGGCACAAGAAGATTGAATTGAAATACACCATCAAAAAAGCCCCAAACCAACACACACAACACACATGCACGCACGCACGCACGCACCCACACACACACATGCACGCACGCGCGCGCGCGTGCGCCACACACACACACACACACACACACTTACACCACCACACACACACACACACACACACACACAACGAAAGCAAGAAGCAAAAAAACCCACCTCCAAAACCAAAACACCCCAAGTTCTAATATAGTAATGGAAGTCCATCTATTTCAAAATCATAAAAGTGGTCCCCAATACCAAGACATCAATTTTTATCATATAAACAGCTAAATTAACCTTAATGATACTATCTGTATAACAAAGAATTAGGAAAATCAAAAAAATATTTTGACTTTTTTGTTTACGTAATTAGCATACCATGTCATAGTGAGAAAAGGATACTTTTAAACTGTATAGAAAATTGCCATATTTATCAGTTACAATTAGGTGTTTGATTGCAGATCGATGGACCTGAAACAGAGAAAGAGCGACGGCCGACGGTGGATTGGTTGAATATCGGTAAAGTGGTGGTGCCCAACCCCTGCAACGCCTCCTACTAGCCACACAGGATCGTGAAGCATGGAAAAAGATCTCCGTTGCGTCTTCTCTCATGTCCCCCTACGTCCTTTGGGACATGGGACTGAGTGAGTGAGTGAGTGAAAGTGGTGGTTCCTATTTGTGTCTTCTTCTCCTTCTTCTGCGTCTTCTTCTTCGTCTTCTTCAAGTTGTTCTTTGCACCCTTCTTGTTGATGCTCTCTTTTACAATTTCGTTCTGTAAAAGAGAGCATCAAGCAGAGAAGGGTGGAAAGAAGAATGGTGGGAACAGATGACAAGACATACAAAACTGCATACACACGGGGACTGGATGTAAAAAAAGCATGAGTGCTTATTCCATTACCATTATAAGAATAAATAACATCACACACTACACTACACATCACACACACACACACACAACACACACACAACACACTACACACACACCCCCACCCCCACCCTCACACACCACACTGAGCAAGCTTGACGAACACACACATAA
>CM060338.1:29983630-29986130 GCA_030674155.1 Stramonita haemastoma | reverse complement strand
AAATAAAAATAAAGCACATCACCATGTCAATTCAGGCTCTGTATTTAATTAGTCAGGTTCGAGCTTCAATCGAGGCACCAGTTCAAGGTGATTTTCTTCCTGGAGTTGTAAACATCAATGCCGACTCCACTCACACCAGAAGTCTTTGATGTTGAGACGATGAACTGAAGTCTTGTCTGCGAACGCACGCAGAACATCTTGTGCACACGTTAAAACCTGTTTCGCATTTCGGAAGAGTAGGTTGTTTGTGCCTTTAAGAACGGATGACAAAATTTACAAAAACCGAATGTACATGGTGACTGGATGGAAAAAAAAACCACATGAGTACTTATTCTACTACCTTCCCAAAAAGAGATTTAATGGGCAAATAAATAAACAGATAAGCCGCTGCTGTAGTCTAGTGGTTAGGGCGTTGGACTCGTAATCTAAAGGTTGCGGGTTCAATCCCAGCTTTCAGCTATGGCGTTGTGCCCTTGGAAAAGGCACTTTACGGCTATTTTCCCACCCCACCCAGGTGTAAAAGGGGTACCAACCTTGTGTTGGGGGTTAACCCTGCGATAGACTGGCGTCCTATCCAGGGGGGAGTCTATGACTCTCAGTCGCTTAACGCCACAGAAACCGGGATAAGCACGGCCTGATGAGCCTTAGGCTCGGGACAGACTTTAACTTTTAAATAAACAGATAGGTAAATAATTGGCAGTTAATCTTTCAGCCTGAAGAAGGTTTGAAATAAACCGAACATTTGCTCTGCTAGACACTCGGGTGTTGTGTTTTTACTTGTTTGCTCTTATAGACGACACATAAATGAATAAATACATAAGTGAAGACATTCACAGAAGTAAGAGGGTGCTGTTTTGTGGAGACATTTGGAACAGAGGGTACTGACTGATCTTGTAGTTTACTCTCTGTGGTACCGGCAGCCAGTGGAGAGATTGCAAGAGAGGGGTGATGTGCTCAGATAAACAAATAAATAAACATATGAATAAATAACTAAAAATAGCGAAAGGCTCTGACTTAGGCCGATCATTCCTTTATCTTCAAAAAATGAGAATGAATGAATAAATAAATGAATAATAAACAAACAGGTATATAAAAAACAACAAAACGTTTTAACTTGGGCCAACCCATGATGAATTTAACCATTTCAGCAACATGAGAAGCCAGATCTTGAAAATGAAAATGAAATGGAAACTCCGCTATAGAAAGAACTAATCTACACAGAGTGGGCTTTAATCACCATATTCTACTGTGTAAACGATCTTAAATAAAACTGAAAAAATAATGATAATATCATTTTAAAAAATTTAATCAGCTAATAATTATGGACATCATTGCAAGTGTAATGTATACCTGATCGTTCATTATCTCAATTCTTGCGCACATCAAAGCCGAACATTTATTCAACCAGTCTGATGGAAACATTATCCACATCAATGGGGAATATTATGTGATGTATATCATATATAGAACGTGTTTTGCTTTGTAATGAAAACGAATAAACTTCTGTTTGAACCAAGTTTATATTATGCCTATTTGTTGTGCATTAAACACACACACAGACCCATAGGCACGCGCACACATATACACACACATGCACACGTCTAATATCACTTCGAGTGAATAGACGTTAAACTGAAGAAAGTCACGCATACACGAGCGCGCTCGTGTATTTACATACGCACACATATACATACACGCGCGCGCGTGTGCGCGCGCGCACACACACACACTAACACACATACAGCACACCACATTTCGCCACACCACACTACACCACACTACACCACTCCACACCACATTAGGCCTGCACCACACTATACCACACCACACACATGACGTTTATGTCTGTCTGTCTGTCTGTCTGTCTGTCTGTCTGTCTGTCTGTCTGTCTGTCTGTCTGTCTGTCTGTCTGTCTCTCTCTCTCTCTCTCTCTCTCTCTCTCTCTCTCTCTCTCTCTCTCTCTCTCTCTCTCTCTCTCTCTCTCTCTGGGGGGACGGGATAGCCTAGTGGTCAGAACATTGTGTTCGCTATTTGACGACCCGGGTTTCCCGTTCGAGGGAATTTTTCCTCTGGAGTTAACATCAGTGCTGACTCCACTCTCTCCAAATGTCCTTCGGATGAGACTATAAACCGAAGCCCCGTGTACTAACGCTCGCAGAACATCTTGTACACACGTTAAATCCTATTCCGCTTTTCGTAAGAGTAGGTCCTTGTGTGCCAGTGGGAAAAGATGACAAGATTTACAAAACTGCATACACACAGGGACTTGATGTAAAAAAAAAAAAAAAAAAAAAAAAAAGCACATGAGTGCTTATTTTCCATTATCATCGATACAAAAGAATAAATAACTAAATACAAATTTAAAAAAAATAAACATCTCTCTCTCTCTCTCTCTCTCTCTCTCTCTCTCTCTCTCTCTCTCTCTCTCTCTCTCTCTCTCTCTCTCTCTCTCTCTCTCTCTCTCTCTCCACAAGGGACAGACAACAAAATGAAACTGTCA
>CM060338.1:29968630-29978630 GCA_030674155.1 Stramonita haemastoma | reverse complement strand
TTCAGAAGACGAAAATCAGAAGCCACAATAGAATGATTTTGATTATAAAAGAAAAGAGAAACGTTAATAGATAAAGAGCAACCAAAGAAACATAATGAAATAAACAACTTAGCAACCAAGAAAAGTCCACCCAAAAATACTTAGCTACAACATTGTTACAACTCATAACAACAAAATGAACTCAGAAGGAACTAAAGATAATACAATGATTATAATGATGACGATAAGAATAATATCAACAATAGTGATAATAGTATGATAATAATACACGTAAAACTCACTCCTACCACGTAGGTTACACACACACACACACACACACACACACACACACACACACCACACACACACACACACACACACACACACACATACATACATACATACATACATACATACATACATACATACATACATACATACATACATACATACATACATACATACATACATACATACATACATGCATATACGCAACTCACTCACGCATGCACGCTCGCAGGCAAATGCACATACAAATCACACACACACACACACACACACACACACACACACACACACACACACACACACACCACACAAATGCACACACACACACACACACACACACACACACACACACACACACACACACACACACACACAACACACACATACACACACACACTTACTCACACTTATATTTATAAGCACATATCCGCAGGCGCACATGTACTTGAGGTGGTAGGGGTTTTTTTTTGTTTTTTTTCTTAAAAAAAAAAAATTGTCATAGAAAAAAGAATGATACAAGTCAAACAATCATATCAGGTGACAATATTATCCTTTCTTTTACATTCATACTTCATATAAAAAAGAAGAAACAAAAGCAAACAGCAAAGTTAAAACAGAAAAAAAAAACAAGAACAAAACATCAAAAACTTGAGGTAGGACCTATCAACAACAACAGCAAAAGTCATGCAAATCATAATATTTTAATACAAAGGGAGACGACAAATAAAAACAATTATCCACCCCCCCCCCCCCCCACACACACACACACACAACACCCAAACACACTCACCACACACACACACACACACACACACACACACACACACACACACACACACACACACACACACACACACACACACACAAAGTTCGCGCTCATGTCATCAATAAACTTCATTTTAAAGGAAGTATATGCCTAATTTTAATCAAGTCATGTAACGGAACACAAAAGAATCCATCCGCTGTAAGGCATATATATTAAAACATACATATTCTAATACCTGAATCTTATGATTATGTATTTATGGTCATAGAAATCACGTTCATAACCATTTTGTAATCATAATGAACATAATTATTCAGCTTACTTGAGAATTAAAAAATTATACAAAATCAACTGCATTCAACACGTGATTATTAAATAATACAAAAAGTGAATAAAGTATTTCTCAATATGGATGATAACATGTTTAGGCAACGAGAGAGAGAGAGAGAGAGAGAAGAGAGGAGAGATGAGAGAGAGAGAGAGAGAGAGAGAGAGAGAGAGAGAGAGAGAGAGAGAGAGAGAGTACACAGTACATTTTTATCCAGGTAGTGTTGCGCACAATTTTCAACTGACCAATAATATCATCACTTAACACTCCCTATCTTTTACTTATGCATATATAGAGAATATACCATATGATAAATGTGACATGAAAATAAAATATTAAAAATTTACTCTTTGAAATCAGTTACAAGTGCACAAAGATAAAATACATATAAGATACATTTAAACACACACACACACACACACACACACACACACACACACACACACACACACACACACACACACACACACACACACACAGAAGAAGAGAGAGAAAGGGGGAGAATTATATATATCCAACAGGATGAGTACTGGTTCATTAGTTTTGATGCATCAAGTGCATTAGGTGATTTTTGAAGGTCGACAATGATTGGTGCTGTTTAATTGAATCGGGAAGGGAGTTCCACAGTACAGGGCCTGAGTATAGTAAACTGGACTTGAACAAGTCTATTCTTGGGATTGGGATACTTGGCTTTTCAGTATTTCTGGAACGATTCATTGGGAACTTATCTCTTAAGGATGTGGGGACAGCTCCTGCCATTATCTTAAACATCAGGATGCCCTTGTTATATTTTAGTCTTTGTTGTAGGGGGAGAATACTTAACTGAGTATAATCCACGTCAAGTAATGTTGTTTTCTTCAGGAGGATAAGTTTGAGAGCACGTTTATACAGACTTGATAAGGGTTTCATAGTGTTTGCACTGGCAGAATCCCATAGGGTTGAGGCATAGTCTATTGAGGATTGTATATAAGCTTGAAAGAATAATTTCCTTGAATGGTAGTCAAGGAAGTGTTTAATTTTAGTCAACTGGTATACTCTTTGGGACAAGTATTTGCATAGGTGAGATATGTGGTAGATCCAGCTGAGATTTTCATCAATTGTCACTCCTAGAACTTTGTGATGAGAGGTTTGTTCGATGCTTCCTTTTTTATAGTATTGGAAACTGATTATGGGGTAAATTTTGTCGCTTTTGTCTGGTGGTGATAAGCATGCATTTTGTTTTTGGGGGGTGAATAGACATGTGGTTCAGATCTGTCCATTTGACAAGATCATTACAGCTTTGTTGTAATATGGTTTGCAAGAGAGTCAATGTCATTATGGCTTGTATGTATGGTTGTGTCATCAGCAAATAGTTCACATTTGGATGCAATATGTAGAGGAAGGTCATTTATGTATAAAGAAAAGAGAATTGGTCCTAGTATAGATCCCTGTGGTACTCCATAATGAATGGGTTTTAGATTGGATGTGGATGTAGTTGTTGAAACACACTGTTGTCTGTTCTTGAGATAAGAACCAAGTAGTTACTAGACTATTTGACGATATATTGTACAGGTCTAGCTTTCTGATGAGAAGTTGTGTGGTCAATTGTATCAAATGCTTTTTTGAAATCTACAAATAATACTCCACAAAATTTATTTTCATTAATGTTTGTTAGCCAATTGTCTATGAGACAAGTCAGTGCAGTATGACACGAGTGATTTTGTCTGAATCCTGACTGATTAGGGTGGAGTAGGTTGTTAGTTTCTATATGACTGACTAAGTGTTTATTTATATGTTTTTCCAGGGGTTTTGAAAGAAGGGATATAATAGAGATTGGCCTATAATTTGAGGGATCTGAAGTGTCACCCAGATTTGTAGATGGGGATCACTTTAGCAGTTTTGAAGGCATTGGAAAATAGTTCTTTTCAAGACATTGGTTATATATATATGTGAGAGTGTTTGTGATAACTGGAGCTGAAAGTTTTAGAATTCTGCTGTCTATTCCATCAAGACCTCGTGTCCTTGACTGTTTGAGGTGAATTCATGTAATTATGGACCTCAAAAACAGAGATAAATGGTATGTGGAGTTTTTGAGGGAATATGCTTTTCCTTGGCAGTATTGTTTTAATGTGTTTAGGTTATTGGATTTTGAATTGTCATTGCTAACAACATTAGTAGAAACGTTTATGAAGTGATTGTTGAGTTGTTCAGCAGTAGCATCTTTGATTACATTTGATTTGGAAGATGATTGTTTGTTTGTTATTTGATTAATGGCCCTCCAAATGATTTTTGAGTTTTGTTTGGAAGATAGTAAATCTTGGAAATATTTCTTTTTTTTCTCGACGTTTTCTGTGAGTTTATGGCGTTTCGTAATCTTTTTGACTCTTCATGGTATTTATGTTTTTTTAAGAAATCTCAAGATAGCATGCTTCTTCTAGTTCTTTTGTGAGCCAAGGCGGTTTGGGGACATGTTTGACCCTTATGGTTTTAAGTGGAGCATGTTTATTGTAAATTTCAGTGAAAGTTTTTATCCAAAACCGATGGCCGAGTCTGGATCAGTAATGTTGAATGTTTCTGAGAGCATCGAGTTTCTTAGTTCAAGAAGGAAAAGCTTTTCATTAAATTTTGCAAAGGAACGATATGTTATGTTTTTATGGCCAGGTTTGGGAATTTTTGTTTCCTTTTTTTTGACCATGTAGTACATACTGGGTAGTGATCACTGCAGTTATAAGACAGGGACACATGTTTCTATGATGTTTTTAGGATTTGATACATAGATGTGATCAATTATTGTGCTTGAGTTTTGTGTGTGACTCTCGTGGGTAAACTAACTAGTTGGTGAAGGTTGAATGAATTAGTAATTTGCGTCCATGCATTATTTACTTTTGTTAGATCAATATTAAAATCACCTAGTAGTATAACTTCCCTGGATTCTAATAAGACTGCGTTTCATCATTGCATCAAACTTGTCAATCCAATTTTTTTCTTTCTGCTGGATTCCTATAGCAGAATCCCATTGCAATAGGTGGTGAACCTTTTATTGACACTTCAAACCAGACAGATTCTACATCATAATGTTCTAGATGGATGAGACGCTTGAATGTTTATAGATTCACTGATGTATATGATGATTCCTGTTTCTTTTGCTTTTGTGGATCCTTTCGTATGAATTTGTATCCAGGGATATATAAATCAGTGTCAACTATGTGCTTCGAAAGTCTTGATTCGGATAACCCTAGTATGTGAAATGGTTTGCCATGGTTCTAATAAAGTGTTGATATGTCGTCAATTTTATTAACTGCGTGATTTACGTTAAGTGGCAAATTCGTAGACCTTCCTTAGAGGGCCACATGTTGTGTCTTGAATGCATCAATGTGTGTTGATTTTAGCTGTAATGTGTGTGTTAGAGAGGAGAGGGGGGGGGGGGGAGATAATAAGTAAGAAAAAACAATCAAAACAACAACTGGAAATAACCCCCCCAAATATAGATAGGTAAAGTGATTCAACTACTCAAAATTGACAATACAGAAATCAAGTCTGAGCTGATATGGAGGCAACAGCTACTTCAAGTCAAACAAATTTGACCCGTAAAATTGGAAGTATCAACACACTTCAATGAGTAAAAAAAAAAACAAAATGAAGCAAACAAATTGGAAGACACCAGAAAAGAATAATGGGAAATTGATTTAAAAGTAAGCAAAACTGAGAAACAATACAGACTCAGAAGTCTGAGCTGGGATGAATCACAAACAGCTGCTTCAAAGTCAAACACACTCCTCAGAGAATTAGAAGTTTCAACACAGTCCCGTCACTTTTAGAGTCTCTTAGCGATGTGCTTCTAAAGGCCACTTGAAGGCTGGCAGGTGTCCAAAGAGAGGCAGTATTGCAACTCCTACAATAATTACTGAGGCGTGTCTGATGACGTCAGCATTAGGCAATTCAGGAAACATCCACTCACTACTCAGTGGTCACACACTTCACTGTCAGCGCTTTTGTCACAATAATGACAGATCTGTAGTGTTGGTCAGGTGTTTACACAGGTAGGAAGACGCACACACTTCACGTCACACTTCACTGACACACTTCACTGTCAGCGCTTTTGTCACAATAATGACGAGATCTGTAGTGTTGGTCAGGTGTTTACACAGGTAGGAAGAGGGGAAAATCCTGGTGTGAGTTCTTCTGCTATACAGCATTCAATGTCTCTGACTATGGGCACTTTTCGCAGTACAAGTTCATGTAATGACAGAATATAGCAAATGAAACCACAAAACTAGAACAGTATAATGTAATAAAAGAGGGTTTGGTTTTTTTTTTACCAAGTACACAGTACACAGAAGTACACCCCAATTATGTTTATAAACTTATAATGAAATCAAGGGTTTGATTAAGTAGAAAAAATGAGGTGATATTTCCACACTTTCCACAGCGACTTGTAATAGCCCAGTGTTCACTGTCACAGCCTGAAAAAAAGCTTTTAGTTAGCCTTAACTGGCACAACACTCACAACTAGAGTTTTGGTCCCCCTGGGATGCACACTGTAATGTGTTTTGATATGCATCTTTCATTTTCACCATTATAAGTCCGAAAATGCATCAATCCATAAGCTAGCATCAATCAACACTCAGAAGGAATACACACAAACACACACCACACACACACACAACACACACACACACACACACACACACCACACACACACACCACACACCCACACAGGGCGCCATGGGGGGGGGGGGGAAGCAAACAACACACACACATACACACACACAAATAGCAGAATGGAATTTCCACAGGAGCCTGAAGAGGCCCAGGCAAACAACACAGTAACAAGAACCAAAACACCAGGCCCAGACAAGCCAAGAAAAAAAATTAAAAAAATGAAAAAGAAAAATAATATATAATAAATAAAATAGATTTAGGGGGAAAAAAAAAAAAAAAAAAAAAAGATCCGAAAAATGAAGAAAATAAAATAAATAAAATAAAAAATAAAAAATATGTATGAAACTAGAGAGAAGAAACAAAAACCAAACCAAACAAAATAAGAAATTGAATAAAGAATAAGAGAATCAATTTGGCAGGAATCAAACAAAGAGGAATGAACACAGGTTTCACACTTCCAAAGAGGCGACTTGGTGGGAAGGGGTGTCAATAACAAACTCTCCTCTCTCCTCTCTCTCTCTCTCTCTCTCCTCCTCTCTCTCTCTCTCTTCTCTCTCTCTCCTCTCTTGCTAGTTTGGTTGTCAATAGACTTTCTAAAGGAAGGGTTATAGAAAGGCCTGTTGGAATAGTGGTTAGCAGGACCTCCAGGAGTTTTTGTTTATCCTGTGCCTGAGGGCTCCTGGAGTGTCCCCAGGCATTGACTTTCTGCTGAAGGAAGGGGTGGGAAGTGCTTATCGTAGTCGCCACAGTACTCAGGCACGCCATGCGACAGCCCGAATTTTTTATCGTAATCGCTGAGGCGTGGACGGGCTTTGTACTGGGGCACACCGTGCGGCAGGCCGGACTGCTTATCGTAGTGGTGGTGGCGTGGAGAGGCTTTGTGCTCGGGCATGCTGTCTGCATGCTGAAGGGCCTTAGGTGTTGGGGGAGACCATGGGCCGTTCATAGGATGGGGCTGTCCTTTGATGTTGGCTACAGATCTTTTGATGGACTGTGAGGCCCAAGTCTTGTGCCTCTGGTTGGTGGAGTGGGTTGGAGTGGGGAGCAGAGGTTTTGAGTTTGGTATTGTACAAGTTGTTGGTAAGGACCGCAATACCATAGGGATTTGGTGAAAGGGGTCTAGGTACTTGTATAGGGACTTCTTGGGCGCCCCACTTTCAGTCTGAAAGAGAGGTGTTGGTTGATAAAACTCACCCCCTCTTCAGCACAGACTTTGGAGGAGCTGGTGTTAGAGTCCCTCACCGATTTGGAGGAATGGAATGGTGTTGGCCATATGGAGGAGGATTGAAGGCTTTTATGATAGCCTGGGGGAAGACCTGGCCTAGTCCTCTGATTACACGTTGCCATGTAGCACAATCAACTGGGCCACTTTGTAAGCAGCTGTTGATGCCTACATGGAAGGTGACACCTGTGAATGTGTGGAGAAGGAGGAAGGTGGATAGCCACTTCAGCAGGTGTTGGACGGTCAGGGCCGGCACTGACAGGTTTCTCGCTGGTCTGCCATGGGGAGAAGTTCTGTCTCCAACTGCATTTAGGACAGAGTCACCAATAAGTAGCTCTTGGCTGGCAGTGGGACAGACTTTCTCACAGTGCTTCTAAAGGTGTTGGGGGAGGTGGTGGTGGAGGGGGTGCCTTGGAGTTGTCATGGGGAACAGAACTTTTTGTCTTTTATCTTTTGGAAGTGAGGAAGGGGTTGGTGGAGGGGGGTGGTTTTTGGGTTTTTTGGGGTTTTGGTCGGAAAAAGGGGTGAAAATTTGTTCTTAATGGGGATTGGGGGATCATTTCTTATTTTTTTGAGTATCTGAATGTCAGAGGGGAGAACTTAAGAAATTTTTGGAAGTGGTTGTTTTTTTTTTGGTATGAGGTTTTGGGGAGTAAGTGCTGTTGGTTTTGGGGGGGGGGGGTGGTATGAGTGAGTTGATGGCAGGGGCTTCTTTAAGATTTTTTCTTTATTAATGTTTTTTTTCCCAGTTGTCAAGGGGAGAGAGGTTTTTTGGCTGACTGTCAACTTTTTTTCTGTAATTGGTGTTTTGCTGAGTAGGTACAAGGGTTTTGCTTCATACTTGTTCGGGGCTTTTATTGGTTTTTTTTTTGGACGTGCTTTTTTTGTGGTGCTGGGTTATCTCAATTTTTTGGTGTAAGGTTTGTTCTCTGTTTTAAAGGCTCGACCTGTGCTTAGGGCATGAGGTGGAGATGGCTGCAACAGCGGCAGTGAACTTGTGTAGTGTGGGTAGGGCGATGGGGCCACTGTGGAGGCTAGGTGAGATTTTTTGTGGATGTTGTCACATATGGGAGCAGCGGAGGGGTAGAAGAGACGGGGGTTGCTCGGCAGAGATTCGTGGGGTGGCAGTGGGGTGGGGGGGTTGTCCCCGTCAGGGGGTGGGTTTTGGGGGGGGTGTGTCAAACAAGAGAGAAAATTTGGAGGGGCAAGGAGAGCGGGGTTTTGCTGGGGAGAGGTTCAATGGGAAGGGAAAACACTGAACACAAAAAAGGGGGTTTTGGAAGGGAGAGGAAGGGGGGGAATGAGGAACGGCACAACAACCGATTGTCTCCTGGCAACATGGGGGAAAAAATTTCCCATTACTGGGGGGGGTAATTCAGGTAAAGGGTGATAATGGCTAACAAAGTTCCAGGCAAGCAGAACCAGGGGAGAAGAGGGATCAGTGGATTTGCATCACCAAAAGTCACAAATACTTTTACTTTTTTCTTTAAAAGTCAAATTCGTCTCCAAACCAACCTGACACTATTTCCTTGTATAATGGGGTCCCTGCGAGTGAAATTTTGTGATCGTCGTAGTTTTGTATGCAAGGAAAAGCGCGGGAAAAGTTTAAAAGTTTGGGGAAAGTGGGGGTTGAAAAAATTTCTATTTTCTGGTATTTTATCTTTTGATTGTGTTGGTCTTGCCATGTTGGTTGCAGGTGGGGCTTAAGAGGTCTATAACTTTGTGCGCACTGTTTTCCATGTGGTAGGTGTTTGGGGCTGCTACGAAATTTTACTTGAGACTGTCTTTAGTGAATGAATGTTTTCTAATGACAAAGAATGTTTGCACTTTCTGACTTGTTGTTGTTGCATTGTGGAAGGGTGTTGGAGGTAGTAAAAGAATCACATCACAGATTTAAAAAAATAAAAAAAATTTAAAAAAAATTTTAAAATAAAATAAAATAAAATAATAATAATAATAATAATAATAATAAAAATTAATAATAAAAAATAATAATAATAAAAAAGTCACGGCAGTATAAAAAAATTAAGAACACGGCATGCGAAGAAGGGGGGCCACCAACCCCCCATTTGGGGGGAAAGGGTTTGTGGGGCCCTTTAGGGTTTTTCAGCCAGCCCCATAACCAACCAGTCGATTTACAAACCAGAATGAAGATACACAATTTCACGTTGACACCATTACAAGGGTGCGAACAGCCACCACATGATCACTTCAATCACTTTTCCCCCTTCGACACTTTAACACAGGGGTTTTTAAAAACCACACCACGAACACCGGCAGGAAGGAAACTGGAGGCCCTTCTTAATCAAATGAACAAATTTTCAGCTTTTTGAGAATTAAAAAAAACAAAATACTGCATTCAACACGTGATTATTAAAAAATACAAAAAGTGAAAAAGATTTCTCAATATGGATGAAACAATTTAGGGGAAAGGAGAGAGAGAAGAGAGGGGAGAGAAAAGAGAAGAGAGAGAGAGAGAGAGAGAGAGAGAAGAAGGCAGACAGGGGCGACAGACAGACAAAACAGACAGACAGACAGACAGACAGACAACAGACAGACAGATTGACAGACAGACAGACGATAGACACGCACCACACAACTTTGCACACACTCTCCATCTTTCTTCTTTTCTCCTGTTTTTTCCCCCACCCTAATATTAAACAAAAAGACAAGGTCTGGCTTTAGAGGGGGCCAGTGATGCAGGCCCTAACCTTAGTTCTGACCTCTACCTCTCTGTTTTTAAAAAGAAAAAACCGGAGAAGAGAGAGAGAAGAGG
>CM060338.1:29963168-29968530 GCA_030674155.1 Stramonita haemastoma | reverse complement strand
TTTTGGGGGTGGATGCGCACAATTTTGAATATCTGTGGACAAATTAATGGAAATCAACTGACTAACCTACCATGAGTGTTAGAATATGCAACTCTTGAATAATACTTAAGTACAAAAAAGAACACAACCAACAACAAAAATCCCTCATTTGTAACAAGATCTAATAACTGTAAGAAAAAACCCCACAAAAAACAAAAACAAAAAACCACCCCAACATATGTCTAACAATGAAAAAAAAAAACCCACAAGGAAATATTATATTCTGCTAAAAGAGACTGTCTGTCTGTAATAATCATAATAAAGAACCAACTGGACTATGCAATGATTTGAAAAAAAAATAATCATACATCAATTGAGGATCACTGAAGATTGCAGATGACGATGTTCTAAGGCAGGTGTACAATAATGTGTTGGACAGTTTGGGGCAGTGTGGGGTGGGGTGTGGCACAGCCCAGATGTATTTCATGTTGGCAGTGTGATGTCTGGTGCGAGACAGCCTTCTTCTTCTTCTCATTGGTTTAATGTCCGTTCACTACGAGGTGATTTAGACAATTGTACATTCACATTAGCTTAAGGATGCACTGAAAAGGGGATGAGGGGAAAAGGTTAAAGGATAAAGAATGTAATGAATAATGATAAGTTTATACAATTTCATTTATAGTAACTGACCTACTGGTGACTGGCAAATAGTTTCTGCAACTGATACTAGGACATGCGACTCGGAATCATACAGAACACTTTGGATGTTTCCCATATTTTTTCCTTAGATCTATCCCTTTGCTTTTATACGAGGCAATGAGCACAGGGCAATCAAACAATACATGATGGACTGATATATTAGCAGAACAAGTGCAGAAAACATTTTTTGAATATTTAGTTTTCCAAGCATTTAGACGTAATTTATGAATTATAATTTCTATGCTTCGTGGGCAACACAAACAATTTAAGTGAAAACAGATTTAAGTGAGACAGCCTATATGTCCTCATGTTAGCAGTGTGGGGTGTGGTATGACACAGCCCAGATGTATTTCATGTTGGCCTAGATCAAAGGATTCCAGCACAAAAATTTGTGAGTTCTTTTGTATCAGTGTTCGGTTTAAAGACTGAAAGCTAATGGAAGTAACTATCATAGTGTATCATTGGATAAGTGGGCAGTAGGGAAAAGAGACTCGTCATTATGAAAATTATTATTCATTATCAAAACCCCAGTGTGTGTGTATGTCATGATTTTGATTATTTAATATCTGTTAATCTTTCTGTGAATTGATTGCAAACTCGGTCATATTTCTGGATATTTTTGAGTGCACATGCTTGTGGTTTTGAGAGTAAGAGTGCAACAAATGTGTGTGTGTGTGTGTGTGTGTGTGTGTGTGTGTGTGTGTGTGTGTGTGTGTGTGAGGGAGAGAGAGAGAGAGAGAGAGAGAGAGAGAGAGAGAGAGAGAGAGAGAGAGAGAGAGAGAGAGAGAGAGAGAGAGAGAGAGAGAGCATGCTATTTGTTCTGTCTTTTGAAAAGATATAAATTTCTGAAATGATAGGTGCATCCATGCATACGCATAGTGTGATTGATCTTTAATGTGCACAAGATTTTGAAACTGTCGTATTGATGACTCTGGGTTATAACAATCAAGAAGTAGTTACTCTGGATTTTGTCCTCTTATTTTTATTTCCTTGTATTGTTTCTACTTTGGTACTCCTATTACATCAAGAAATGAACATTGTGAATACATCTTTTTTCCCCTTCCTTTCTGTTGTTTTGTACTTTGAATACATTTCCTGCATAAAGAAGAAGACACTTTGCATTTTCTCCTTATGTAATATAGCACAGAATGACCCAAAAACTCAAAGAGGACCAACCCCATCCAATCCAATCTTGTTTTTAGCCCAGCTGACCACACAGGCCATATCAGGGTGTCACCTGATCAAACTATTAACCACAGATTAAAAACTGCAACAATATACAGATTAAAACAGGGTATAAGATCAACTCTACTGTCCTTCTTCATATCGATGCCCAGACTAATCGTAAGGGTCAACCCAGGACGGTCACAACATTGTGGGAGAAACCACAACCACACAAACAATGAGATAAAACCAGAACCAGATTCCTTAAAATAACCTTGTTCTTAGAGACCGACTACGACATCATCACTCATATATCTGATGGAAAAAGCCCGACCCTGTAAGGAAGTTTAAAATGGTATCCAGTGGAACATCCTCAAAAAGAATCTTTAGTGTGTCTGGGGTAAAATTCTTGCGCCTAATATCCTGGACATCTCGACACTCTAGAAGCAGATACTTGGATACTCACACATCATAAATCGACAAACATCATGGGGTTCCCTCGCCTTTCAGCAAATGAATGGGAGTGATATGAGAATAACCTGAGTGTATCCTGATGAGCTTCCCTTCGGTTTTGGGCACACAAAGGGAGTTCTTTTTTTCAAGTTAGGGAAAATCTGGAACAGTTTAATGTCTATCTGTGTATTTCATAGAGGACTGCCAACCCAATCCAACCCAATCCAATCATGTTGTTTATAGCCCCGCTAACCACATGAGCCATATCAGGGCTGTCACTTGTAAAATTTTAAAATTCAGAATAAAATTGCCACTATATACAGATGTAAACAGGGTACAAAATCAACTCTCCTGTCGTTCCTTGTATCAACTCCCTGGCCTACCATATGGGTCAGGACAGGCCGGTCAGTGCATAGAGGGAGAAACCCCATCAACCACAATGAAATGAAAGAAAACCAAAACCAGATTCCTTGAATTAACCTTGTTGTTAGTGACTATGAACATTTCTATTTTTTTATCTATTTATTTATTTATTCTTTTATATTAAGGATAATGGAATAAGCACTCGTGTGCTATTTTTCATCCAGTCTCCGTGTGTATGCAGTTTTCTAAATATTGTCACCTGTTCCCACTGGCACACAATGGCCTACTCTTACAAAAGCGCAACAGGATTTAACATGTGTGCAAGATGTTCTGCATGCGTTCGCACACGGGCCTCGGTTTACAGTTCATTTGAAAGACTTTTGGGGAGAGTGGAGTCGCACTGATGTTAACTCCAGGGGAAAAATCCCCTCTAACGGAGTCGAACTCAGATCCTGTCAAATTGCGAGCGCAATGTTCTGACCATTATGCTATCCCATCCCCATTGCATGATCTATACTCTGCAAGGAATCTCAGTCTGACAGATACTGCTACACTACTGGACAACACTGTTCTCACCTTTTTCTTTTAGCCTAAACCCTTTTCACATTTCCTCTGGCCAAAGTGTAACTGATTCAGCTCATCTTCCCTGCATATTTCTGCATACAGTCTTCACATGTTAAAAAAAAATCATCACTTTATGGCTTTTCTTTACAAGCTTTGTAGTTTGTTTGTTTTTTAATGTGTTTACACCAGACAACACTGTATAGTGAATATTTCCTGCATGACTTTCCTGCATGACTGAACGAAGTACAAACTCACTATCAAGGGCAAAAATACCTGTGACCATTTTTAGGGAAAGTGGTGGCACTGTACTGTGATGATAATGCACTCCATTGGGATAGTAGCAGATTTTCAACAAAAAAACCCCAAACAAACAAAACCTATGGCACTGAAGTGTGATACAACAGCTAAGTACTCTGACAACCAAAATAGTTGATAATGATGATGATACATTATCATCATCATAATAATCATATATTATTTTTATTAATACAATAATAACAATAATGATTATTAAGATAATAACTATCATTATTATCAGTAACATTATCATCATCATTATCATTTGTAGTAGAAGTATAGATACTACCATCATCACACTTGTAATTATCATTATCATCATTAATGCTATGACAGACTGTTGCCATAAACAAACATACAAACACACAATACAAGCCACCTTTTTCTTCATGAAGCTGATGCTTTTTTTCTTTCTTCTTTGGGAACCCCCCCCCTTCCCCAACTGGTTATTTTTTGTTTTTTCTTTCTTAAATAACATACCATTCTGAAAAAAAAGAATACTCTCATATCAAATTTTACAACAACAAAAGCATGATAAAAAAAAAGAAATGTAAAATCTCTCCATAAGGTTAAACAAAATAAACCACATCCCAAAACATGCTTAAAAAAAAAAAAACCCTGAAACACAAAAGTGTCAACACAATGACACAGTTCTCAATATCTTAGAGGTAAACATGATGCCAACAATAACAGTCATAACAATGAGCATAGCAACACAATATCCCACAGCATTTCTGAACTAAGAAATACAACAGTAACACCATTACAATCAACACAACAACCACATATAGCAGACCTATAAATAATCATGTGTCAATGATGCCATCTCACATGCACATGGGTGTTAAACAAAAAACACACACACACATTTCATGTATTGTTTTCAATAGACACTTCTTTGTATTGAAAAAGGGTTTTTCTCCCTTTCTTTTTTTTTCGTTTGTTTGTTTTTCTTTTCTTCATTTTCTTTTTCCGTTTTTTTTCTCCTCTCTTTTTTTCATATTTTTCTTTATTTCTTTTTTATGCTTTCTCCCCCATTTTTCCCTTTTTTCTTCTTTTCCCCCCTTTTTTTCCTTTTTTCTTTTTCTTTCTTTTTTTTTTTGAGAGGAGGAGGAGGAAGTTTCAGCATAATGAATCTCACACGTGTATACATCATTCTCTTTCTTTCATCCTCCTTGCAAAACAATGTTTTCCCTGGGGAAACACTTCTATTAACACTATGTCCCAAACTTACATAAAAACCACATCATACAGACAATAGAAACAGCAGCATTCTCTACTTGACAGTTGAAACAAACAAAAAAAGAACCAAACTTTACAAAACCAATCCAAATCAGCTGCCTCTTCTTTTAACCGATTTATGCAGAATGCCAATTCTATCATTCGTATTTCCCTTTTACACTCAAAACACAAGCTTGAAAAACAACAGGAATGGGTTGGACAACTCACCAAATGATATCTATAATAATAAAAAATAAAAAAATAATAATAATGAAACAAGAAACATCCATTAAACTGGTGTGTGGTGTAATCCATTTCTGTCGCTTTCAGCCACTTCATATCAAAACAAAACAAAAATAAATATATACAGTTTTAACTGATGGACTATATACATCTTGCAAGTACTCTAAGTACTGCACAATCACACAGAGAAAAAATAAAATAAGAAAAGAAAAAAATGGTAATATGCACATCCCCCCCTCCCAAATACTTAAAACACTTCTCTTCAATATAAGATATCAATCAGATTTATTTAATCAATTCCCACATACTCCCCCCTCTCCTCTCCCTTTCTGTACACCCCCCTCCCCCCAAAAAGAAAAAAAATACCCACCTCCCCAAA